>CM052711.1:59596311-59637064 GCA_028551405.1 Uromys caudimaculatus | reverse complement strand
GCCATATTTATAATAGCCAGAAGCTGGAAACAACCCAGATGTCCCTCATCAGAGGAATGAATACAGAAAATGTGGTACATTTACACAATGGAGTACTACTCAGCTATTAAAAACAATGACTTAATGAAATTTGCAGGCAAATGGATGGAACTTGAAAATATCATCCTGAGCGAGGTAACTCAGTCACAAAAGAGTGAACATGGTATGTACTCACTGATAAGTGGATATTAGCTCAAAAGTCCAGAATACCCAAGTTTCACTTTACAGTAACCGCTGTACTGAGAGTGAGGTCCCAGATGGAGGAGTTGGAGAAGGGACTGAAGGAGCTGAGGCAGTTTGCAGCCTCATGGAGGGAGCAACAGTGTCAACTGGCATGATTCCCGGGTCATCCTGGAGGCTGGACCACCAACCAAAGAATACACATCGAGGGACCCATGGCTCGGACCACATATGTGGCAGAGGAGGGCCTTGTTGGCCATCAGGGGGAAGAGAGGCCCTTGGGCATGAGGGTGTTAGAGGCCCCAGTAAAGGGGAATGTCAAGGTGGGAATACAGGAGTGGGTGGGCAGGTGGGTGGGAGGTGGAATACCCTCATAGAGGCAGGGGAGGGGGAGGGGATAGGGAGTCTCCAAAGAGGAAACCTAGAAAGGGGGAAACAATGGAAATGTAAATAAAGTATCAAAAAATAAAAAATAAAATTAGAAAAAAACAAACATTGAAATAGAGCTCTTGTAAAAAAAAAAAAAAACTTACAAATTTGTTTACATATTCAATACTATTTCATTTATATGAGTCTTTTGCCTACATGTATATCTATGTACCACACAGATCCATGGTGACTGTGAAGGCCAGAAGAGGGAGTCAGATCCCTTAAAACTGGAGTTACAGATGGGTGTTAGCCACCATGAGGTGCTGGGAATTGAACCCAGGCCCTCTGGAAAAGCAGCCAATTCTGTTAACTGCTGAGTTATCTCTCCAGCCCATTTCTTGTTTGTTTGCTTTGTTGGGTTTTTTGCATTTTTTTTTTTTTTTAATTTAATGTGCATTGATGTTTTGCCTGCCTATGTATGCCTGTATGAAGGTGTCATCCCCTGGATTGAATTGACAGTTATGCTGTCAAATGGTTGCTGGGAATTGAATCTAGGTCCCCTGGAAGAAAAGCCAGTGCTGGTTACCTCTGAACCATCTCTCCTGCCCTGACAGCCCCTAATTTTGTTTTGTTATTTGTTTGTTTGTTTGTTTATTGGTATGTTTGTTTTCTTTTAAGACAGGGTTTCTCTATGTAGCTTTGACTGCTCTGGAACTCATTCTCTAGACCAGGCTGACCTTGAACTCAGTGATCTGCCTGCCTCTGCCTCCTAAGTGCTGGGATAAAAGGTATGTGCCCCTACTACCCAGCTAAAAAACAAATAATACATGGGCATGGTTGAAAGTAAGTAGAGGGCTGGAGAGATGGCTCAGTGGTTAAAAGCACTCTTCCAGAGGTCCTGAGTTCAATTCCCAGAACCACATGGTGGCTCACAACCATCTGTAATGGGATCTGATACCCTCTTCTGGTGTGTCTGAAGACAGTGACAGTGTACTCATATAAACATGAAATAAATCAGATAAATCTTTTTAAAAAAAAAAAAAGAAAGAACGAAAGAAAAGTAAGTAGAATGATGGCTAACTGATTAAGAGCACAGACTGCTCTTGTGGAATATCTGAGTATGGTTCAACCCCCAAATCAGACAGCTCACAACTGCCTATCAGTTTCCTTGCAAGGGAATCCAGCACCTCTGGTCTCTTGGGACACCTGCTCTCCTGTGTACATGCCCACACACTTACACACATCCACATAATTAAATTTATTTTTTAAAAAACTCTTAAGTGAAGGGCTGGTAAAATGGCTTCATTTATAAGGACACTTGACTTGCTGCCAAACCTGACAACCTGAGTTTGATTCCCAGGACAGACTCACATGATAGAAAAAAAGAACTGACTCCTGAAGATTGTCCTCTGCTTTCCACACTTGTTTTATGAAATGTGCATGCCCACACATGCAGTAAATAATAAATAAGCAGATGGACTTTGTTTTTTAAGTAAATGATGGGGCTAGAGAGATGGCTCCTCAGTTAAGAGTGAATACTGCTCTTATTGAGGACCTGAATTTGGTTCCCAGCACCCATATTGGGCAGCTCTTAGCCTCCTGTTACTCCACCTAAGGAGATATAACACCCTCTTCCAGCCCCCTTGGGCTCCTGCACTCCTGTGCACAGAGACACACACAGAACTAAAAATATCTTGGTTGTTTGTGGTGTATACTTTTAATCCCAACTCTTGGGAGGCAAGAGCAGTCAAATTTTTTTGAGCTTGGTCTACATAATTAGTAAAACCCTAGAAAACCATTTTTTGTTTTGGTTTTTATGTAAATGCATAGTTTCAAAGAATACAATATAAGTTCTCCAGCCCTATTCTGTTCCTACCACTCAACCCTTTTTCACAATCCTGCTGACAATTCTTCACCTTTCAGAAGTTTACATGACCCTTTGAAGAATTTAAGGAACTTTTTCCATTTAAGAAATAAATAAATAAAAGTAAGCCGGGTGGTGGTAGTGCACACCTTTAATTGTAGCACTATACAAAGGCTGAGGCAGGCAGATCTCTGAGTTTGAGGCCAGCCAGGTCTTTGACTGAGATGGCTCAGAAGTTAAAGGAACTTGCCACCAATTCTAATGACCCTGAGTTCAATCCCCAGAACCCACATGGTAGAAGACGAATGTCCACAGGTTGTCCTCTGCTTCTATACACCCACAATTTATTTTTCATGCACACACATACAAACACACAAATAAAAGTTTTAAATACATCTATTACCTTTGTTTGTTTCCCACCAAACATGTTTTCTATGTTTATCTTCTTTCTGAACAGTTTAGCAAACTCTGGTAAGTACATTACAGCCAAGAAGAGGGAACCATGAAAAGTGTTTTTAATGACTTTCAGGAGATGCCAGATATCCACTGCTTGGCCAGCCCCTGCAGTACAACCCTCCTACTCTTCTGCATGGACACATTCCGCATCAGCAGGTATGACAGGCAGTTTCTACTCCACAGGCTTTGTTGCTGAACACCCTATAGCGGAGGTGCTAATGCTTGCTAGCATTGGCCCAGTACAGAACAGAGGAAGGGACAAGGTGGCAGCCAGTCATCTGAGTAGTACTTTGTTACTGATACCAAAAATGAGGGCAGCCACAGGCACAGCACCTTTGCTTATGAAAGACAGTCTGCAGGGAATGTCCTAATGAGTGCCAGAGTTACAAAATCCAGTGTTACAAAGCAGAATCCAGCCTGTCACTCGTTTAATTTCTGCTCAAGTACAAACCCCAAAGTTTTTTAGGTGGTATATCTTCAAATATTACAACTTAGTTTGCAACTATTCCTGCTTTTCTAGGGTCAGTCTGGCAGCAGGCATGGAAACCGAGGACGTAGACAAGCTAAGAAAGCTGCATCCACAGACCTTGGAGCAGGAGAAGCAGGTATGTCCATAGGTGTAGGTCTACATACTCATACTACCACACCACAAAAATAAGCTCCATTCTTCTAGAGTCCTTAAAAAACAAAAGTCCCTGGAAATTACTCTATCTCTACCTTCAGGGTCTGAGATAATGATATGAGTGAGGAAAGCCTTGGCCAGTAGCTTTTGGAGCAGTAAAGAGGGTCACAAGGTAAAACAGTGTGCCTGAGAGCAGCAGGTAGAGAAAGGTCTCATGCTCACCAGTATCAGACAGAGAGGAAGTTGTCTTTCTGTGTGGTACGATGTTTTGCCTTGGGTCATAAGGGTGGGTGCTGTTATCCTTAGTTCACATTGGAAAGTCAGAAAAGATAATCTGGTCTAGAGAAAGCCACTGCTTAGTCCAAACAGTAAAGACTGAGATTAGTCTCGTAGCACTTAATGCTGAATTGGAATGATTTTAAAGAGTAATGGAGATGTGAGTTCATATATCAGAATGTTGTTCCCTGTGTCACCTGGGGCAGCAGTACTTGTTCTAACTTCTCTGGTCATAGGCGTTAACTATCTCAATTTTTTCATGCTAGTTGTTGGCAAGGTCTTGGAAATCACAGAACTACCAGACGGAATAACTCGAATGGAAGCTGAGAAGCTTTTTGGGGAACTCTTTAAAATTGGCGCCAAGATCCGATGGCTCCGGGACCCCCAGTCTCAGCCCCAGCTACGTCGTCATCCTCTCTGCTGTGGTAGTGGGGATAACACTGTCAACCCCGAGCGCTCTAAACCCAGTGACCTGGCCTCTACGTACACTGTCCTAGCTACGTTCCCCTCCATTTCAGCTGCACAAAGTGCACTGAAGAAGCAGATCCATTCAGTGAACAAGTTTAAGCTGAGAATGAGCAAGAAGCACTACGACTTCCACATTTTGGAAAGGGCAAGTTCTCAGTAAACCAGCCACTACCTTTGGACCCCTCACTCTATAATTCCCTGCCCTCTCCCATCTGATTGGCTTGTTAAGTGGAGTGTATGTAATATAGAGACTCCTGGGATGTTTGGCCATATGTTACAGCTTTTGGAAGAAAGTCCAGGGACCCAGTAAAGGGAGGGGGAAGATAACCCATTTCACCCCAGTGACTATAGGAATCCACACAGGAATGATACAGTTAGCAGCTTTTTCTAAGGAAATGCTGTTCAGATGCCTCCTAACTTTTATAGTTATTTGTTTTATATTTCTGAATTCTTGTATCAGATCCAAAGCTCTATTGTACAGCAAATTATTCTTCAAAGTGATTATAACCAGTTGCAACCTGTATTTCTTTTTGCAGCCAGCACAGTGTGAACCAACTCAGACTTTGGGAGAAAAAGAATGCAGGAGTGGAATAACCAAGTCAAAAACCATGTAAAACTATCCTCTGGGGTGCTGAGGGTGCTAAGGAGACCCATAGATAAACAATTACTCCTCCACTGAACTGCTAAACACAGAACACTTTCCAGGAAATCCAGAACTCCCCGACAGGGTCCTTCCTTCTTCATTTAGGTAGTATGGCCGTTAAGTGTAAGGTAAATTATGTTCTCAATGCCTCTTAATCAAACCACTTAGGTTAAAAAGAAATAGGAATCATCCTAGGCAGGAAAATTATTCCACTTTTTTTTAAGTGTCCTTCCAATAACTAAATGCCACTCATCAGCATTGTCCTCTTTGGAAATTTTGTCTCCTGAGGAAATGCACTTGACGAGTGCGGAAAACTTCTTAAGTGGTTTAAATTTTGTTTTCATTGTTTGCAGCGGATTACTGGACATCAAAGATTCATTGCACTTATGAACAAGGAACCTTATTTTCAATTTCTGTGTAATTTTGCAAGGCTGTACAATGTGCTGATGCAAGCCTTTTTCAGTTCAAAAGAATAAATGTTTACAAATGTAGACCCACTTTGTCTTTTTTTTTTTTTTTTTTTTTTTTTTTTTTTTTTTAATTAGAAACATCCTTAGGGTCTTTGGTAAGGTGGCACATTGGGTGAAAGCACTTGTTGCACATCAATCCCTAAAACCCACTAAAGGTAGGAGAGAACCCACCACAGAGACTTATCCTGTGACCAGAGTGTGCTTTCCCATGATGCCAAAAGTAGTAAGAAGAAATAATTAGCATCATAGCTGACAACAAAATAGAATCTGAATTCTCCTTCAGGCTAAGGATAGGGTTATTTTTTCCTGATGGTAATATGGAGGAACTTGTGGCCTGTGACCAAATAGACCTCAGAATAAAAGCCCATTAGTCCTGTGGACTTGATGTAAGTCAAGGCAGCAGATTCCACACTACTTCACAAAACAGCTGAGTTGAATTCTCCACTTGAGCAACAGAAAAATGTCAACATCAGACCTCAGCAGAGGCTCAGCAGAAGGTCTTTGTGAAAATGGTCTGACTCCTGCATCCCAGCAGTCTTCATGGTCCAGTACCCAGCTAATCAACAGTGGTCCCATATCTGGGATTCTTGAAGCTTTGAGATCTGACACTGAAAGAAACCAAAGGCTTCTACTTACACATTCAACCTATCAGTTTTCACCAGCTTTAAACACTGCAGCTGCATGGTTGGTTGGTTGGTGGGTTGGGTTGAGTTGGGTTGGGTTGGTTTTGGATTTGGTTTTTTCGAGATAGGGTTACTCTGTGTAACCATGGCTGTCCTAACTCACTCTGTAGATCAAGCTGACCTCAAACTCAGAGGTCCCCATTCCTTTGCTTCCTGCTAAGATTAAAGGCATGCACCACCACTGCCTGGCTGCAGCTGCATTTTAATACCCCACTCTGCTCTGTCAGCTCAGGCAGCATAGTACATGTTTCTGTCTTATTTCTAAACCAATTCATTTTGGATTAATTTTTTCCTGGCATAGAAATAGGAATGGCATAAGGGAACGCCTGAATCAGAAAACAGAAAAGTGATCAACGTAGTTCTTTAAGGAAAGGAGAAAGGAAACACTAAAGTAGATAAAATTATTAGCCAAGTCAAGTTTCAGTTCTCTTGTTGCTTAACAAAATTTAGTTGTTTAACATAAGCTTTAAACCACGTGTTGTAGTAAACATCTGTAATCTTAGCACTTGGGAGGGTGAGACAGGAGTTCCATTTCTAGGATCCATGTGGTGGAAAGAGAAAACTGACTCCTGCAAGTTATACTCTGACCTCTACACACACACATACACACACACACACACACACACACACACACACACACACGTCCTCCATGTTGACAAAGTAGCTCAGCACAATGCTTGTCTTAATACTTGGAAAGCCCTAGGTTTGATCCCCAGCACCAAATAAACCAGGTGTGATGGTACACACATATAATCTCAGCATTGGAAGGTGGAAGCAGAAGAATCAGAAGGTTATCTTTGGCAAGTTTGGAGATGGCCTGGGCTACATGAGACCTTGGAATTGTTGCTGGTGTGGCTTGGGTCAGGGAGGGCTTGCTCATGCTTTTTGAAGAAAGGGATAAAGGTATTGTCACCAAGTAAAGCCTCCATAGACTTGAGAGCAACCATCCTCAGGAAGACTGAAATCAGGGGTCACAAAGCAAAAGGATGAGCACTGGACAGGTAAAAACCCCTAACCTCAGTATATACATTTCACTTGAAACTCAAATTAACTCAAGCCAGGCGTGGTGACTCAGTCCTCAGATCTCAGTAGACAGGCATGATGGTCAAAAAAGTTGGGTGGGAGGTGGAATACCCTCATAGAGCCGGGGGAGGGGGAGAGGGTAGGGGCTTTCCAAAGGGGAAACATTGGAAATGTAAATAAAGTATCAAAAATAAATAATTTTTTTAAAAAAGTTCTACAAGTCTGGTCTACAAATAAGACTGTCTCAGGGCTGGAGAGATGGCTCAGCGGTCCTTCCAGAGATCCTGAGTTCAATTCCCAGCAACCACATGGTGGCTCACAACCATCTGTAATGATAATCCTGAACCATCAAGATGACTCATCAATTAAAGGCACCTACCACCATCCCTGACTGCTGGCTTCACAACTCAGAAACCTCATAGTAGGAGAGAACAAACTTGCTCTGGCCTCCACATGAATATCATGGCAGGCATCCTCCCTATATTGCAATACACACATGAAGAAATAAATGTAATTTAAAAAATAATCCATTGATATATTGCTTAGCTATATTCCACAAAGTCTGAAGAAATTAAACATAAAATGTGGTCAACACAGTGCACACCTATAATTCCAGCACTCAGAATGTGAACACACAAGGATCAGGAATTCAGGTTATCCTCTGAGACTCTCAAAGAGATTAGACATAAAACTAGCCATGTGTCGTAGATGTAACATACTTGGATTGGATCATATAATCTCTGGGTTCACTTCCTATGGTTTTCCTCACCTATATTCTAAAAATATATGGAAATTTTCATTAAAAAGCAATTTGGATCACTTAGTACCATTCAGAACACATGAGTACTATCCTGCTGTCATTCCCACTAATCATCCCTTTGCAGAATACCCACACCATTATACTACCCACCTATAAGTCACCTCGGAGCTGCTCTGTATTGCTATTTTTTTAATTAACTTATTTTATGTATGTGAGTACACTGTAGCTGTCCTTAGACACACCAAAGAGGGCATCAAATCCCATTACAGATGGTTGTGAGCCATGCTGGGAATTGAACTCAGGACCTCTGGAAGAGCAGTCATAGCCCTTAACCACTGAGCCAACCGCAAGGCCTGTCCAGCCTTGTATTGTTATTCTGTATTGTTCTGTATTATTTCCTAGAATTGACCCTACAGTTGAAGAGTAGAGATGCTGGGAGCTGCCAGAGATGTTCAGTTGGCAGAGAGCAAGCTTGCCCAGCATACACGAAGCCCTGGCTTCCATCCACAGCACTACATAAGCCAGCTGTGAGAGAGAGCACGCACTTGTAATCCCAGCAAGGTCATCTTCAACTGCATGGTGGCAGGGGCATTTAACTGATGGGCCGTCTTCCTGGTCCAGGGTTGATTATCATCATTTTATTATAGTTATTTGAGAACAGACTCTTATTATGTAGACCAGGCTGATGCAGAACTTTCACTACATTTCATGCCTATCTCCTGAGAACTGTGATCATAGGCTTGGGCCACCACGCTGGGCTTGAATTATTTTGAGATTCAAGCGAAATGTGTATACAGAGGTTTAGGGTTTCTACCTTTGATTCATCTATACACCCCAGCCCAGAACTTTTTTAAATTTTTCGTTATTTAATGTGGGTGTAAACAGGTCAGAGGACAAACTCTGTTTTCTTCAATCATGTGTGTTCTGGTGCTCAGGCAGGCTTGCTGGCTCCTGAGCCAGAATTTTAAGTGGTATCAGACTGTGACCCTAGAAACCCAGGGTGTGGTCCTCTATCTTTAAAATCCATCATCATCTCATGAACAGTAAATGTTGAGTAATCAGACTACTAATGGAGTGAAAAATGTAGTGGTCAGCTAATCGTCCTAACCCATCCTTAGTGTTGTGGGAAGGGCTGGAGTCTAAAGTATCCTCTCTTTATTTCATATGAACAATGGCACTAGGCTCCTGAGTGCTCTGTTTACCCTCAGTACTCTTACCAGTCACTCTCCACACTCAGATAAGTTTGATCAAGCTTGATAACTCCATCATTACAAATCCTCCAAGAGGGTCTAGAGAGAGGGCTTAGCCATGAGTGTTTGCTTCTTCGTCAAAAGGATTGGAGTTGTTCTTAGCATCAACACCAGACAATTCTGAAATACCTATAACTCTAACTCCAACGGTTGTGTTTGGGTTCATTTGTTTTTTAAGATTAGTTTTATTTTCCTGTGCCTGTGTATGACCCACAGAAGTCAGAAGACGCTGGACTCCCTGGCTGGAGCTGGAGATAGCAGGAGGTTATGAACTGCCTGAGATAGGTGCTAGAAACCAAACTTCCCAGAACATTTATTCTTTTCTATTGGCATTTCCCAGTTAATTTAACTCAAAAATGAAGTGATTTTTCTTAATCATGTGTGTGTAATATGTTCACATACATGTAGGTGTCCACAGAGGTCAGAGGAACTTGTGAGATCCTCTGCAGCTGAAATTATAGGCTCTTGTGAGCCACCTAATGTAGGTACTCAGAATTGAACTCAAGTCCTCTGCAAGAGCAATGTGTGCCTTTGAACATGGAGCCAATCTCCACTGAGCCCCTCAGTTCATATTTAAATACTAACCTTCCTTCAAGAAGCCAACGTCTTCAGTGGTTCCTTTCAGCCCTACATGAGGCCATTTCTGGTGAACTATAATTAATGACTTGGTGTAAATTAAAATTCCTGTAGTTCCTCTTTTCTGCCATTTATTACAGTGGCAATTACACAAGCAATTGCCCAATTTATTGCTTAATGTTTTACTACTGGTCAGAGGAATGTAATCCTTGAGACGGGTTGTCTTAGTTCTTTTGTTTATTAAGACCAACAAATATCTGTCCAGTGATTAAATTTAGGAATGATCCAGCAAAACTTTAAATTCTGAAAAGTACATGCATAATTTTCCTAAACATGATTTGGGCAGGCATTCAGAAAACAATAGCTAAATAACATCTATAAAGCACTTAATTGCCACTTAAGTAACAAGTACTTGCTAAACACTTAAAAGGGTCTCTGTGTGATCACATAAGCCTAAAGGGCAGGTTCCCTCATGGCTCCAGTTGACTATGAGACAACTGAACCGTCAGGTTAGGAAATTTGTCCAGAGTTGTGCCAGTAATAAATGGAGGTGCTCATGAACTGGGGTAGCTGTTTCTGACTTGATGGGTTTACCTCCTTGCCATTTGCTCCTAGTCCTGCCACTAATGCTGGCCTGTATTATTAACTTGTATCTGCCTTTGAAGCAGAAGAGGGATGTCAAAGTAGTTGACATTTTTTTTTTTAAATTGATTTTTGAAGGAAGCTAGGAGAAATGAGCCAATTTAGGCCAGATTAATTAAAGGCAGGTTTTGGGGAAGCTGCTCTTGGTCAGCAAGTTCACTGGCACCAAGGACCAAGGCCAAAGAAGTTGCCACAGGGAGAGGGGAGAGGTTATTGGAGGGAGATAGTAAGAGAGAAAGGGAGTTCATGGGAGAAGAGAAGAGAAGAGAAGAGAAGAGAAGAGAAGAGAAGAGAAGAGAGAGAGAGAGAGAGAGAGAGAGAGAGAGAGAGAGAGAGAGAGAGAGAGAGAGAGAGAGAGAGAGGGAGGGAGAGAGAACACAAAATGTCTGGACTGAAAAGTTCAAAGTTGGGGGCAGGGTATGCCAGGTAGGGACTGAGGGATGCTGGGAGAACCTGTAGGCCAGGTCTGCTTTGGTATGTAAAATATGCACTTCAATCCCTTGTCCCCAAACACTAAGAATTTACGAAAATGTTTTATCTTCCATGTTGATTTCATTTGCATCCATAAACCTTACTTATTTATTAATTTATTTTCTTACATGCCTATACACAAGTTGATTTTACACCATATAGACAACTTTCTTTACACCTCTCTCACTCAAGGAAACAGAACAGAAATATTTTCTTTACATGATTTTCATACAAATGAAGTACACCCAGCCAAGATGGTACACACCTTAATCCCAGCACTTGAAAGGCATAAGCAGGAGGATTGTCTTCACAGACTTAAAAATAAGTTGCTTCAATAGCATAGGGACTGGAGGTTTTACAGTGTGATCCAGTTAGTGAATGCCCATTATATCCCAAAAACCAGCATTCTGCCACTACCTCCCTTCAGGTAAGGGGGTTATGTGGTACTCAAAAACCAGTTGTGCCTCTAGCCTGTCTTTTTCTTTTGTTTGGGTTTTTTGTTGTTGTTATTTGTTTGTTCTGTTTTCTGTGTGTTTATTCAAGGTCTCTGTACAAATCCTGGCAGTCCTCGGAACTCACTTTGTAGAGCAAGCTGGCCTCCAGATCATACAGATAGGCAGGCCTCTGCTTTCAGATTGCTGGGATTAAATGCGTGGGTCACCACGCCCCTCTGAATCTCATCTTTTTCACAGGCTCAAACTAAATAAAAACCTAAATAAAGGCTTCGAGTCAACCCCTGTAAAGCTTGTTTATTTCTTTGTGGAGCAGATGGCTTGCAGAAGTCAGAGGGTGATATCAAGTCGATACCTAGTCTTTATTCTTAGAGCGTTGTTGTGCTCACTACTCTTCCTGCCTCTAAACCACAGTTTACCTTTCCACAAGGAAACAAATAAGCCTCGGAAGACTACAATTCCCAGGAAGCCTCACTGCAGGCGACGTCAACGTGCCGTAGCGGTTAGTCATCCTTCCTGATACTTCCTTCCACTTCCTGGAGTCGGAACCTGAGGCTTCGCGGGGGCGCGCACATACGGACTTACCTAGCAGACAAGGCACCGGTGCGCGCGACCCCTGACGAGGAGTGTTGTCACGTGACACAGGGGCGTGCTTTTCCTGCTTAGCGCGCTCCTGTGCGCGTCCCCAGGGGGCGGCTGTCGGGCGTACGGGCCAGCTGGGTCCTCAGACCAGGGGCCGGCCTAGCCGGTGGTTGCCGGAGCCACGAGGCCAGAGAACGAGGAGGGCGGGGTCGGCTGTGGGACCGCGGCGACGACACACCGAGCGAGCGCCTGGGCCTGAGGGGAGCGATGCTGTGGTTCCAGGGCGCCATCCCGGCGGCCATCGCGTCTGCTAAAAGGAGCGGCGCGGTCTTCGTGGTGTTCGTGGCAGGTGACTGGGGAGAGGGCCTGAGAATGATAGTGCTTCTGGCTTTTTCTTGATTCTCGTTAGCGTCGAGTGAGCTAGGCAGGAGGAGCTACGGTGAACTGGGCTCGGAACAGCCTAAGACCCTGTCGCCTAGTCCTCTAGGTCTGTTCGGGTCCGCTGGATTTGCTCGGGGCCCGCTCGTCTCCTATCGGGACCAGTACGTTTGTTTGGTTTTTTTTTTTTTATACGGCTCCGGGCTTGCTCCGCTGCGAGGCCGACCCAGACGCCAAGCCTCTGCAGGCCGTGGGCGAGCCCAGGGCCGCTTGGTGCCTCTGGGGTCTGTTTGGGACTCCGGCGTGACCTCTCTGCATCTGTGTGGGAAGCGCGTCCAGGCCCTGTCCCCAATCACTGAACCCCGGGGAGGAGAGGCGCCCTGCAGGCCTTGGCAGTAGGGTTGTCACAGGCAGACCCCGAAGACCCCCAACCCGGGTGTCCCCTTGGTCCTCTGGGATCTCCTTTTCTGGCAGCTTGAACCTTTTAATTACTGGCGTGCTGGTGTGGTTGGGACAGGCCCTTAGGCAGACAACTGGGTCTAGAAAGTTATGAGCTGTCAAGAAAGCTGTGTCATCGGTAAGCCACAAAGAAACCACCTGATGTCTTAGAGTGTTCCTGAAACATAAACTTGAGCTCACAGATGGGTACTCTTTTATCATAGACCTCGGAGGGAACTCTAAGGTGCAATAATTGCTTTATTACAAGTTGACTTTTTTTTTTTTTTTTTTTTTTTACTTTTAACATAGTTTTAAAAGTACACATTCAGTCCTGATTCTTCCTCCTCTCTTCTAACCTAAAATGTAGTTTTGCAGACATGTGCTAACTCATTTACTCCATGTTGCTCTAGATCAGTTTGTTCCGTAGCCTCCTGTTTTATTGCTGAAATCTTGATCAACCGTCTGCTTCTATAGTTTGTACATTCTTGATACATGGACCAGTTTGTGTGACAACTATTATTTTGAACTGTATTTCTTCAGTCACTTGTGTTTAGTAACAGTTTACTCATAATTGACCCACATCTTTTAGGAGTTCTGTAACTTTGTCCATCTCTGTGAAGAAAAATGACTGACATAAGTATTTGATTGAGCATTAAGTTTTAAATGTCAGTTTTGTTGTGCTAAATTTTCAGTTTGGTGCTTGCTATTAATTAGAAGAGCATAAATTATTTAGGTTATATTGGAGTTACACTTTAAATTAATAAATTAGTCTTGTAATCCAGTAAGGATAATAGGCACATGAAAATGCAAAGAACACAACATTTTATTATGAGGTCAGTAGTAAGTTTACAAGATTTTAGTATGGTTGTGAGCTACCACATGGGGTCGGAAATTGAATTCAGGTCTTCTGAAAGAGCAGCTAATGCTCTTAACCACTGAGCTATCTCTCTAGCTGCAGTTTGTAACGTTTTAAACTATATTCCACACAAAATTTCAATAGTTCTGGGGGGAAGTAGTTTTATTGTCCTGTTTTTGTAGTTGAGCAACTTAGGTCCAAAGTTGTAGAGTAACTTGAACCAGACTCACAAAAACTGTGTTTGCTTGGTTTTCCAGGATTGGGTGTGTGTGTATGTGTGTGTGTGTGTGTGGTTTTTTTGTTTGTTTGTTTTATTTTGTTTTGTTGAGACAAGATTTCACTTAGCCCAGGCTGACCTTGAAATCCTGACTCTCCTCCACCCCCAAGTGTGATTACTGACTTATGCAATCATAACAGGTTAACATTTACATTTTAACCTTGTTCGGTCGTGGAGAGTTGACAGGGTCTCACTGTATAACCTTGACTGGCTTTGAACTCAGAGATCAGTCTATCTCTTCTTCTGCCTCCCAAGTTCTGGGTCAAAGGCATTCAGGCCCTCACTTTATAGTGTATTCTGGCTCCAAACTCACAGTTATCTTTCTGCTTTAGTCTCCCAAGTGCTTGAATTATAGGTGTGTGCTACCATATCTGACATTTTTGTTTTTTAAAGGGGGGGGGGGAGGGGAACAGGAATGGCACACACCTTTAATCCCAGCACTTAGGAGGCAGAGGCTGGTGGATCTCTGAGTTTGAGGCCAGCCTGATCTATAGAGGGAGTTCCAAGACAGCCAGGGCTACACAGAGAAACCCTGTCTCAAGAGAGGGGGGAGGGGGGCTGTGGTAGTGATGGTACCTTTAATCCCATCACTTGCAGGGCAGAGGCAAATCTCTATGAGTTCAAGACCAGCCTGGTCTACCAAGTTCCAAGACAGCCAGGCTAAACAGAGAAACCCTGTCTCAAAGAAGGAAGAGGAGGAAGAGAAAGGAAGAAGACAGTTATAGAATATATGGTAAAATAAGTCAATAGAGAAATAAAACTTAGCATCGAGTTGTTTTAACAAAATAGCAATTGATATACCTAAACATTGCTAAAAAAAATACTAGAAGTTTCTAAAAATTTCCCCTTTATGGATAAGTCTAAATCTGGGGCTTTATTTATGCCAGATAGTTGCTCTACCCCACTAGTAAATGAACTATACCTTAGTCTAAAATGCTAGATTTGATTAACAAATATTGGAAAGCTGTAGAAGTAATTGAAGTCTTACACTTTATAGAGCTTTATGCATATACACACTCCTCAGTTAACCTTACTGAGGTGAGCTGGTATTATGTATGTTTAGAGTATCAGCAACTATTGAACATTTGCAGAAATATTCTTAGGGATGGACAGTGGAGTCTGTCCGTTACTCTCTTTCAAAATGCAGATAGCTTTTCTAGAGTTTTAGCTAGGTCATCCTGACACAAAGTAGGATAGGTGTTACTCTAGGAATACATAGACACTGAGATCATAGAGCAGCAGCACTCAACAGGTAGCACCTAGCAGGTAGGTAGCTCCAATCTTTTGACATGTGATATGACATTGCTGTCTACAGAGTTCACACCTTAGAACCTTAGAATCAAGTCACACCCCACCACCACTCCCACCAAATCTCACACACACACACCACAAAATCCCCAAAATATTTTAAATAAGTTCACAGGATTTCATATTGTTAATAGTCATAGCTATTCTCTTATGCTTTCATTCAAGGACACAGATTGTATATGAGAACTTTAAATTTTCTTAGATCTGAGATCCCATCAATAATATACCAACCTTAAAAAAATTCAACTTAAGAAATGAAAAAGGTATTTATAATTAGGAATAGTTTCAAGGGTATTCAAAGAAGTATTCCAGGCCCAGAACATAGGACGTAGAGAACAAGTGAGTTCTAGGCTTACACACACACACACAAGCACACACTCGATGCCTTAGTAGTTAAGAGCATTTACTGTCTTGCAAAGAACCTGAATTCTGCACCCATATGTCAGGCAGCCCACAACCATCTACTACTACAGGTCTAGGGGATCTAATGCCTCTTCTGACAACTTCCACAGCCTCTCATGCATATGTGATACACATACACACACATAGACCCACACATACATAAAATATCTTTTAAAAATAATTATTTCAGCCGGGCGGTGGTGGTGCATGCCTTTAATCCCAGCTCTTGGGAGGCAGAGGCAGGTGGATTTCTGAGTTCGAGGCCAGCCTGGTCTACAGAGTGAGTTCCAGGACAGCCAGGGCTACACAGAGAAACCCTGTCTGGAAAAAAAAACAAAAAAAAAAAAAAACAAAAAAAAAAAATAATTATTTCAGAAAAAATGTTTTAGGCAAGTTTTTATTTCATGAAATTGTTTCCTTTTACTTTTTTTTAGAGGCTAGATCTTGCTATTGCCCAGGCTGCCCTCAAACTCCTAGGCTCAGTAATCCTCTTGGCCTCAGCCTCCCAAGTATCTTCAGGTATGGGCTACTGCATCTATCTTTTTTAAATATAGCTTTTATGAATTAAATAATCCATTTAATAATTAAATAAAAATTAAATCATTGTAGAGTTGTATTGGAAACTAGAGATACTTCAGCCAAATTAACAAGAATCTCCAGGCGAATCTGTTTAAACTGAAAAATGTAAAGACAGTTGTGCCATAGTACAGAAATCTGAAGAGGAACCTGAAGCAAAGATGTCTGTCTAGTCAGTAGTATTTGCTAAAAATTGTTTGTGTCTGATACTGTCAACTGCCATCTTTGGTTAACATAGACCACAAAGTTTAAGGTTTGAGCAATTGAGATTTCTTTGTTATTTTGATTAAAAATAAGACACTAAAGATACAATGGCAACTGGTAATTCTAGTGGAACTTAGTAAGCATTAAGCTTCTCACTAAGACTTGCATTCAGCTACTGCTGCCATCATAAGGCTGAGGTTGAGTGACAAACACAGAGCCAGTGGGAATGTGACATTAGGACCTTAACCTATCCAGCATAGGTAAGAGAATGAGAGGCACCAACCTCACAGAACTCAAAGTCTCTTTCTTAGGATTTACTCAAGGCTGAGGATGTTTATTGCCCTCATTTGGTATTCTCCCCCAGGATTTCTAGCTAAATGTCACCATTGTGAATTCTGTCAGATAAGCTGTGGTGTGGGTAGCCCTCCTTAGCATTTTCAGTTTCATTTGTTTCATGTTCTCCACTGTTATTATTTTTCTGACCACACAGACCTTTCCCTACACATGTATTCTTTCTTCATGGTGAACTTTTCTGTATTTGGTATGGCTCAATTCTCATTGTTTTCTACCTTAAATGTCACCTCAGAGACCAATGTGGTGGGAGATCAAGGCCAGCCTGGTCTACATAGTAAGTTGGAGCATCCAAGGCTACATAGAGAGACCCTGTCTCAAAAAAAGAAAAAAGAAAAAGAAAGATCTATCTCAGAGAAGGCTTCTCTGACCATAATAAAGGGATTTTACTTATTTGTATGTGTGCTCACATGCTGGAAATCAAACTCAGGTCTTCTCGTAACTGTCTTCCCAAACCCAAACACACTCATTCACAGCAATTACTTCTTTAAGTAATTGGCAGTTGTCTGCTTTTGTTTGTTTGCTTGTTTTTTGTTTTGTTTTGCACCATTAGATTTTAATCTATGCTGAGAACAGATATTGAATAATATCTACTACATAAACCCAATGTCTACAACAAAAGAACTGAAATAGAATAAAATAGTGGATGAAAGAATGACGGACTGCATAAGACTCCTCACTCTTTACTTCCTTCTTGAAGTGATTGCATAAAGTGTTCTTGAATAGCTATTTCTAGGTTGATAGTTGACTCATATTATTTCTTCCTACCCCATTGTCTTTGCAGACACATTTTCAGAATCTTCTCACTTCCAAATGGTACCTGTCCCTTGTTCTTTATTGTATTTCCATGTCCCATTTCCATGTCCAAATTTCTCCTAGGATCTCATCTCATTCAGACATGTAGTCAAGTATTGTAGGCATGCCTGTATGCTCACTATGCTAAGCATTTAAATATTCTAAGTGGGAGAGAAAGACAGTAGACAAGAGAGATAATTAAGATGTATAGTGTATTAAAAGGTGGGTGGCCTGTAATGGGTTTTGTTGTCCAAGGTTCTTATAATAAAGTTAATTTAAAAAAAAAAAAAAGAAGAAGAAGAACTTTTTTAAGTGTTAAGTGGTGCTAGAGAAATGGTTAAGAGCACTTGCTGCTCTTTACAGGGGGCCCCAGGTTCTTTTCCCAAATTGGCTACATGATAGCAAATTGCTGTGTAAGAACAGACATTCTAGTGAGACTGGACAAGCTAAGAGAACTTGCTCCACTTTCATCAGGATCCAGGTTCAGTTCCCAGCACTACAAGGCAGCTTACAACTGTCCTTAATCCCAGTTCCAAGAGATCATCTAATGGCCTCTTTGGGTACCAGGCATACATGTGATGCACATATACAAACATACATACATATATATATGTATGTGTGTGTGTGTGTGTGTGTGTGTATATATATATATATATATATATATATATATATATAGAGAGAGAGAGAGAGAGAGAGAGAGAGAGAGAGAGAGAGAAACACACATAAAATAAAAATAAGTAATTCTTAAAAGAAAAAAATAGACTCGGCAGGAAAGACCCAGTTAGGCTACTATAAGTATCTGGGTGGCCTCTGCCAGCTTTGTTCAAGCTGGTAGTAGTGGAAGCTTTAAGTAGTTATTATTTGTGTCTGTTTTGATATAGCCAACTGAAATTATAGATAAAGTTTTTTGGGTTTGTTTGTGTGTTTGCTATGCTGGAGATCAAACCAAGGACTTTGTGAATTCTAGACAAGCACTCTACGTGGGACTACATTCATGACTTCAGATTTGGTAGTTAAAGTACTTGCTAAGCTGGATGTGGTAGTGCATGCCTTTAATCCCAGTACTTGGGAAGCATGATGTCTGAGTTCAAGGCTAGCCTAGTCTATACAGCAAGTTCCAGGACTACATAGAGACCCTGACTCAATAAAAAAAAGAAAGGAAGGAAAGAAAGAAGAAAAAAATTTGCTGTTCTTGCAGAGGACCAATTTGGTTTCCAACACCCACATGACAGCTCTCAGCTGTCTATAACTCCATTTCCAGGGGTTCCAAAGCCATTTTCTGAACTGGGGCACTGCACACATGTGATGCACTTAAATACATGCAAGGCAAAACACTCATACACAAAAAAATACAAGATTTGAAAGAAAAAATATTTGTGGGTAATATTTTATTTGGAGTTCTAGTTTCACAGGGGAAAGAATTTAAAATTAACAAATCCTAGCCTTGTGTTCTTAAGTCCTTGAAATGTTTTCACAGGGGATGATGAGCAATCTATACAGATGGCTGCAAGCTGGGAAGATGAAAAAGTTACAGAAGCATCATCAAACAACTTTGTTGCTATTAAAATTGATACTAAAAGGTATGTTCTAATGCTTCATTGCTTCTTATTTTGTAATGATTTTTTGTTACCTATGATGATATCTTAGAGACATTAAGAATGTTAGTTTTATGGATATAGATTACTAAGGTATACTAGAAACAAGTTATTTTTGAATTTTTTGAGTGCACTACCACACACAGTTTTGGGAATTTAAATTATTCTTTTATGATTACTATTAAAACTTTATTATAAAGAACTTGTAATTCAAAGTTAATATATTCAAGGGAACTTAATTTCTGATTGCTGTTTTCAAATTCTTTATTATACCTTGCTAAAAAAATTTTTTTTTAAGTTTATCTTGTCTACCAAACACCCATGTAGCATATAACAAGAATTATGATTTGGGAGCTAACAAAATGGATCAGCAAACAAAATGTCAGCCAAGCCTAATAACCTGGATTTAATCTCCATATCACGAATTGTGAAAGGAGAGAACCAACTTACACAAGTTGTCTTCTGACCTGAATACCATGCCTACCCATATACACACAAATATATAAAATATATAAAAAAATGAAGCTGGCAGTAGAGGTGCATGCCTTTAGTTCTGGCACTTGGGAGGCAGAAACAGGCAGATCTATGTGAGTTCCAGGACAGACATGGTTACACAGAGAAATGCTATCTCAAAAAAAAAAAAAAAAAAAAAGGGATTAAAATGTTCAGGCTGGAGAGGTGACCTAGTTGTTAAGCACACTGGCTACTCTTCCAAGAGGATCTTGGTTCAATTCTCAACACCCATATGGAAGCTCAAAACAACCTGTAACTCCAGTTCCAGGAACTCTGATGCCCTCTTCTGGCTTCTGTGGGCACTAGGCACACATGTAGTACACATACATACACACAAAGTATCCATATACATTAAATACATGAATGTTTGGAAATTTACTTGTAAGCTTATAAAGTATTAACTTATATTGTTTCATATTAGCAAAATAGCATAAAGCAAACCTTTTTTATAGTTACTGAACTATCATCTAGCTTATGTTTTATCTATACAAAATCTATATATATGTGCCATATGCATGCAATGTCTATGGAGGCCAGAAGGGGGGGTTCAGGTCCTCTCAAAGTGGAGTTACAGGTGGTGGTGAGGGGCTGGAGAGATTTGTTCACTGGTTAAGAGCACTGACTGCTCTTCCAGAGGTCCTGAGTTACATACCCAGCAACCACGTGGTGGCTCACAACCATCTATAATGGGATCTGATGCCCTCTTCTGGTGTGTCTGAAGAGGTAAAAAGGTGAAGATAGTGTACTCACATAGATAAAATAAATAATTCTTTAAAAAAAAAAAAAAACAAAAAAAAACAAGTGGTGGTGAGCCAACTGATGTGAGTATTGGCATCTAACTAGAATCCTATAGAAGAGCAGCAAGCTCTCTCAACTGCCAAGCCACTCTCCCAACTTGCTGTTTTGGTTTTTTAGAGGTACCTGGGAATTACTGACTCACTCACTTTGTTCAGGATCTAATTAATATTACTATAAAAGGTCTCTCTTATCTCTAACTGTGTGTGTGTACGCAAGCCTTGGCACGCACACAGGTGATTGAACTGAGGAACGATGCATGCTAGGCATGGCATGTGCTTCACTGTTACCTCAGGCCTTTCTCCCGTCCCTGACCATCAAGCTCTTTGTGCAGTTAAGTAAGTGATCAAAAATACATTTCAGTTTTAAGAATTTTTATTATTACTATAGGGGGAAAAACACACAGTATAGCACACATGTGGACAACTTGCTGGAGTTGATTCTCTGCTGCTGCCTTTGGGTAGGGTCTGGGGATTGAACTCAGGTTGCTAGACTTGCACAGTAGCGGCCTTACGCAGTGAACTATGCCAGTGGCCCTCCCACTTTTTTTGTAGAAATGATGGTATTTAACAGCTTTCTATACCTTTTCCCCATTCATTATTTTACATGGTTTTTCTCTATGGACATTTAGGATGTTTTAATCCTTGTTATTACTGTTAATCATGTGTACAGGTAATTCGTAGTCACTGTGTCTTGTTAGAGGCTAAGGCTTTTTAAGATTTATGTGTATTATATGAGTTATTTGCATGTGTATCAGTCCACCATGTACATGCAATGCCCGAGGAAGCTATAAGAGGGTGTTGTATCTCCTGGAACTGGAGTTACAGATGGTTGTGAGCCAGCCGCTGTGTGGATGCTAGAAGTCAAACTTGGTCCTCTGGAAGAGCCGTCTGTCATCTTGACCACTAAGCCATCTCTCCAGCCACCAAGATTTTTTTATTTAGGTATATTAGTTCTTAAAGAAGCGACATGAGATATCTCTGTTTTCTTTTCCTTCTTTTGTTTCTCAGTGGGTTCTCACTATGTAGCTTTCTCTGGCTATCCTGGAACTTACTGTGTAGACCAGATTGACCTTGAATTCATAAAAATCTGCCTCCAGAGCCCTGGGATTCTAGCAAATCCAGCCACCATTTTTTGGGTTATAAGAACAAATCATTTTTTAATCTGAAAATTATAAAACAATTAAAAAGAATAAAAATGTCTTGTGAAATAAAATTCTCATTTCTCTCCTGCTTATTACTATGACAACTATTAACTTTTAAGAAGTACTTTTATTGGTATAGTAAATTTAATGAAAGCAACTCAGTATTTGGAAAATAGTTGAATTTGTGTAATGACTTTTCTCTTGATATCTTTTTTTACAGTGAAGCCTGTCTGCAGTTTTCACAAATTTGTATCCTTTCATTGAAGAATTGGTTTCATGAATATTTGCTTTTTTTTTTTATTAAAAAATTTAGGAATTCAGCTAGGCAGTGACAGCACACACCTTTGATACTAGCAGTTGGGAGACAGAGGCAGGGGGAATCTCTGATTAGAGGTCAACCTGGTCTATAGATCAAGATCCAGGACAGCCAGGGCTACACAGAGAAACCCTGTCTCAAAAAAAAAAAAAAACAAACAAACAAACCAGGGGAAAAAAATTAGGAATTAGTTTTACTTAAGAACTTACCTTTTCTTTGTAGAAGCAATGTTGCAGATTGTCTTTTGAGGTAATACATTGTAACTAGTAGCAATGTATATTTTTTTAATGTGAATATCTGAAGAACAGTATGGAGTAGTTGGTTAGAAGTAGGTGGCAAGAGGCACCTTGGATATAAAGTAAAGCTATGATGTAGGAGAATGAGACATACTCTTCATTGTGATACCCTGTACAGACCATAAATCATTTATATACCACATGCACTTGAGGTAGGAAACTTGCTAGCTAGTCATATTATGAAGTCCACTAAGGTGATATGTTTTGCTTTGTTAACTGTATTTTATAAAACTTTTTGTTTCAAGCATGAATTATTAAACTTAATTGACCTGTACAGACCCTGTAGTATGTGTTCCATCCAGTTTCTTTATAGGAGACAGTGGAATTCCTTTGGAAGTGATAGCAGGGAGTGTTTCTGCAGATGAACTTGTTACAAGAATTCACAAAGTCCAACAGGTAAGAAGGAACCAGAACGTATTTTATTTTAAGATTTTATTTTTAATCCCAAATAGCCCCTATTAAAGGATTTTTTTAAATTCCTGCTTTAATTCAATTAATTATAATTTATTTAGTTTTGGGTTTTTGAGGCAGGGTTTCTCTGTGTAGCCCTGGCTGTCCTGGAACTCACTCTGTAGACCAGGCTGGCCTTGAACTCAGAGTTCCGCCTGCCTCCAACTCCTAGGTACCAGGTGCATCACCATGCCTGGCAATTTTCAGTTTAAAAAAAGGACTGTACTCTGTGTGCATGTGCACATGACTGATTGTATGTATGTGCTCCATATGCATTCAGGTGCTCAAGGTGGCCAGGAGGCATGGATTCCTCGGAACTAAGTTGTGACTATCTGACATGAGTGACCCAAATCCTGTATAAGAGCAGCAAGTGCTATTAACCTCTGGCCCCAAAGATTTTCAAGTCGTCCTTTTTTTTTTTTCTTTTTTTTTAAATAAATCCTTAATTATTTTCTATATTTCATTGATCTTGATAATAAACTGTCCTATTTAATTTGATTTTATTAATTTGGGTCTTCTGTCTCTTTCCATTGGGTTAGTTAGGGGTTTGTCAGTCTTACTTATTTTTTCATTAATTTTGCCATGATTATTTCTTGTTATCTACTGCTTCAAGATTTGGATTGTTCATGTTTTCTAGAACTTTAGGGTACAAGACTTTTTTTTTTTTTTTTTAATTATTTGAGTGTAGAAAGTGCTGGGAGCCTGGCTAGCCTAGAATAGACTGAAGTGGGACACAGAGTTGAATACAAAATAGATGATCTATGTACTTTATAATTCTCTGTGATTTAAAAGCAGTGGAAAACTTAACTCCTACTACTTTATAAACGTACTGTATAGTTCTCTGGCAATTAACAGATGCTGTATAGCAGCAAGGGATTAAGTAAAGGATTTATTACTAATAGTACTCTCTTCTCTGCCTAGGTAGCCAGATGGCTCTCGATGACTAGGCTTCTTAACTCTTTGTGAACCAGAGAGGAAGGAAAGGAAAGAATTAAAATCCTTTACATGGGCAAATATGCACAGACACATATACATTCATACACACACATTCTGGCCGAGCCTAGCCATCTGTTTCATTTATACCCCAAGTATTTATGCATACCTACACGTAGACAAACAGACATAAACATTTGGTGGGTGATTGGGTAGGGGAAAGCTGCCCAATTCAACATACCATCTTTATGTCTTTTCTCTGGCCCTTTTTATAAACAAAGGTTCTTAGAAAATTACCTCATAGATAAAATGTTACAAGAATAGGAGTTACAGAAGGATGTTGATATTAAGTTCAAAGCAGTGTTTCATTCTATGTGCTCATTTTAAGTTCAAAGGACAGTTTTTACACATGGCCTTGCCTTATCATAGTATATACCTGAATGCTTTTCCTTGAACACAAATTTATCCCAAGCCTATTTCTCTTTTTAATGTAATTGTGAAAGCTCATTGTAGTCCTTATTATGTATGTAGCCTTTACTTACTATGTGAGGAGTCGACACATTCTGTTCTTGATTCTAAATTTATTACATCTTTCTAGCAAAACAACTAAAACCATATCTTAAAACTTTCTTCTTAAGATTATTTTAATCAAATCAGAAATTCTATCAAATATTAATTTATCTAAACAGCATTAATTCATGAACGTTCACCTTTATGTTGATCTGTAGGAAATCTGCTCAATAGAGTGGTATAATGCTCAGGAGATTATTATAGTAATTTAATGATGACAGGAAAGACATACCAGCTGCAAGAAGCAATCTTGAGATGATGTCTCTTTGGGACCTTGCCTCATAGGGCTCGCTCATCTCTGACCATGCAGATGGTGGGCTACCTTCTGGAAGGCCACCTGCTAGCCTTAGCCTTTCCTAATGGCTCCTGACAAGAAAGCAACCATTAGTGTGGATACAAGATTCACCTTTGTGTTTTCAAGGCTTTTGAATCTTAATCACCCTTTAGAGTGATGCCTATGTGAGTATCAAGTACACTTCTGGAACCCTAGTTCCCAGACTACGGCAGTGAAGGGAAGAAGAGTGACTCTAGAATTTGATTCACCCACTGGCTTTAAGTTCAGAGCTGTGGCGCTCCAGGTTAATTCTCAGTTGATAAACTCTTTATGGCCACTGAGAGTGGAGATATCTCTTAACACAGTTCCTAGCCCAAGCCAGTTTCCTACCACCTGCATTCTTCAGTCCATAGGGTCCTTCCCTCCTGCTCTCCACAGCTCTCTGTTTGGACTTTCACTCGGGCTGTGGCAAGCCAGATTGATGCTTCTTAACCTGTGTATGTACTCTGATCTCAAGCCCCTAGGGTAGCTCAGTTTTTAACAGTGGATATTCTCTGAAGATAACACAGAACTACCCTCTGAATACCATAGCTTGACAAAGTAGGATTACCCCAAGTTGTGACCCATCTATCAGGCACCTTCTAGGATTTGAGACCCTTGAGGGAAGTGAACTTGTCCTGAGGGTGGCACTGCCTGTCTTTCATCTGCCTTGCCTTTCAGAAGTGTCTTGAGCCCCCTCCCCTAGCCAGAAAAGTCACTCTGCTTTAAAACTTTTTATGGTTTGGAGACACAGCTCATCCTCATTTTTAGAGTACTAAAAAAAAAAAAAAGGAAAATTTTGCTCTTCCCAGCTTGTAGTTAAATCCCATAATGTAATTTTTCTTTTTTGTTTTGAGAGTCTCTCTGTATAGCCCTGGCTGTCCTAGAACTTGCTATATAGACCAGACTGATCTTGAACTTACAGAGATCCACTTGCCTCTGCCTGGGATTAAAGGCTTGTGCCACCATATTTAGCCCATAATATAGATTTTATTATGTCTAGAACTATACATTGTCAATTTGTCCTATAGAAGATTTAGTACTCTTGAAGGTGTGTGTGTGCGTGCGTGCAAGACGGGGGGGGGGGGAGAGGGAGGGAGAGAATTCATAAATCATCTACCATAAAATGGCTATACAGTCTCACATTAATTAAGTTTTGATTTGTTTTCTCCCAAGATGCACTCATCAAAAGGTGAAACACCAGTGACTAATAACAACCAGTCAGAAAGTTCAGTATCTACCCCATCTGCCTCATTTGAACCTGACGTATGTGAAAGTGCCGAGTCCAGAAATACAGAGCTTTGTGAGACCCCAGCTACTTCTGACACAAAGTTAGATACTGCAACAGGTATAGTAAAAGTATTCCTTCAGTTCATACTTAAAGGCATGGATTAGTCTTACTATCAACATCAGATAACATCAAGCCTTTCAAATGGCCTGATAAACCCAGCCTGGGCCTAGAGCTTAGCTAGTAGAATTTTGTCATTCCATCAGGCATAGTGATGCCTTTCTGTCATCTTAATACTCAAGAGGCAAGGTTAATAGATGATTTATACCTTTTAAAGGTTGCATTAAATGCGGTTTGAGGGTGGTGGTGTTTGTTTGATTGGGTTTGGATTTTGTTGTTGTCGCTGTTGTTCTTGTTATTATTGTTGTTTTCGAGATTCTCTGTGTACTTCTGACTTCTGGAATTCACTCTGTAGACCAGCTGGCCTCAATCTCAGAGCTCTACCTGCCTCTAATGCAATATTCTCATTTCATTTTAATAATTAAGGAGGAGAATGCGCAGGTCATGACAGCCTCTCGAAGGAGCCTCGTGAATGTTCAAACCAGAGACCAGCAGAGGACCTCACCGTCAGAGTGGAAAGGTTTACTTTTACTTTGTAGACAGCATTTTGTTTAATAAATTACAGTTTCTAGTCATTTTGTTAACTTGAATGAAACCTAAACATAACTCAACTATTCTATAAAAATTAAAACTAGGGTATAGCTTTTCTGTATCTTTGAAGTTGCAGGCAACTATAGACCTGAGCATTTTGTTCTAAGAGTCCCTTTTGGTCCATATATGTGTGTATCATCTGTCATTTTTGCTTTTATTTCTTTATGCCAGAAGAATAATAAGCTCCAGATGAACAAAATCTTAGCTCATACTATGCATATGTACTGAGCTGGAGTTCTGCATAACTGTCTACTAAATGTCGGTTTTTATTTGTTGAACTAATCAGTTAAACATCTCTGATCCATTGTTTCTAGTTTAGGGCTTATAAAATGCAGTAATTATGAAATTCATCTGTTATTCTGCAATTAAAAAGGATTAGTTAATGGCTAATAATATTTGTAATCCCAACCTAAAACCATTTAATACTGTATGGAAGTTAAAAATACTCTTCAGAGAAGACTAGGGTCTAGGTCAGTGCTAGAATGCTTAGCAGACATGGGGTCCTGGGTTAAATCTTCACCTCTGCAAAAACAGTAATAATGACATTCATGAATAAAATAAAATTCCTTAAAAAGGAATTGGTATCTTTTTGGCCACTTACAACTGGAAATACAGGCAGTTGTGAACCGGCTAGTGGTGGCGCACACCTTTGATCCCAGCATTTGAGAGGCAGAGGCAGGTGGATCTCTGAGGCCAGCCAGGGATACACAGAGAAACCCTGTCTTAAAAACAACTCCTTCAAAAAGAAGTGGGCTACAGGAATAGAAGTTTGGTC
Organism: Uromys caudimaculatus; assembly: GCA_028551405.1. NCBI lineage: Eukaryota > Metazoa > Chordata > Mammalia > Rodentia > Muridae > Uromys > Uromys caudimaculatus. The sequence continues at coordinate 59,610,014 of CM052711.1, read as the reverse complement.
TGATGCAGGAGTAATATAAGCTTTTAACTGCTGAGCCTGCTCTCCAGCCTAAATATGTTTATTTTTCAAGTATTATCAATCAGATAAATCATCAGAAAGTGAGAACTCTATATAAATATAAGGCAGTTAGAGGGAGAAACAGGCTTATGATGGACTCCTTTTCATTCATGGATTTCTGCCAGGAATGGACAGATAAACTGCTGTGCTTTCAGGGGATTAGATCCCTTTGTGTTAGCTAAATAAAACTTTTATGAGACAGTCTGACTGTGTATTCCCTAGCTAGTCTGTTTCCTAAATGCTAGTTTTAAAGGTGTGCACCAACACTTCTGCTCCCCCCACAATCAAATTCTTAATTGTGCTTTGAATAATAGAATCTATCTTGGTGTTTTGGTTTTGTTTTATTTTTTTAAGCAGACTAACAAAAAAACTTGAAGAAAGGAGAGAAGAGAAGAGGAAGGAAGAGGCGCAGGTAGAATTCACACTTAGCAATGCTTCACTCTCTGTTACTTGAGGCTATATTTGATCTGTTGTCCAATTTAGCACACCTAGATATCCTTAGAGCTCAGTGTTGTATTGTGGTGAAGGAAATTATCAGTTTGTGTGCTCAGATTATTGTTTACATTTTAGGATTTTGTCTATTGTTTGTGTGTGTGTATTTGAGACAGTGTGGTGCAGTGCAGTCCATACTGGCCCGGAAATCTTAGGGCTGCAATAGGGTACCATGCCCAGCTGTTTGTTTTCTTTTTTTATAAATTACTAGGGATAATTGAATAATCTTTCTTTTCCTCTGTGCAGCGAGTCTTTCATACTAAATATCCAAAGGAAGTTGATCTAAAATTGCTAGATTTGAGGAAAGTCAAATTTGCACACATATTCCTGATTTTTTAATGTAACTTTGAATTCTAGTGTACTCATCATCTTCCACACAGTAATTGTGCCCCCACATTTGGAGTCTCATAGATTTTTTTTTTTCCCAAGCCAAATAATTGGTTGCCATTTGTCCTCAGGGATAACACACTTGCCCCTGGCAAGATGTGTAATTCTGCTTGGTTACAGATTACACTGTACTCTTTTTTTAAAAAAAAAATATTTATTTATTTTATGTATATAAGTACACTGTAGCTGTCTTCAGACACACTGGAAGAGGGCATCAGATCCCATTACAGATAGTTGTGAGCCACCATGTGGTTGCTGGGAATTGAACTCAGGTCCTCTGCAAGAGCACTCTTAACCTCTGAGCCATCTCTCTAGCCCCTACACTGTACTCTTAACAGAGCCACTGACAAAAGTTTATAAGTTGATAGATATTTGACCAGTAATCATGCTATCAGTAAAATAATTTTTTTAATTATTTTATTTGTATGGGTGTTTTGCCTGCATGCAAATCTGTGCATTACTTGAATGCCTGGTACCTGTGGAAGCCAGAAGAGGATGTTAGGTCTTCTAGAACTGAAGTAACAAACAGTTGTGAGTTGTCAGGTAGATGCTGGGAATCAAACCTCAGTTTCCTATGTTCCCAGCACTAGTAAGAACAGTGCTTAATTACTGAGTCATCTCTTCAACTCCTTTTTAAAAATTACTTTGTGTGTGTGTGTGTGTGTGTGTGTGTGTGTGTGTGTGTGTGTGTGTGTGTGTGTGTGTGAGAGAGAGAGAGAGAGAGAGAGAGAAAGAGAGAGAGAGAGAGAGAGAGAGAGAGAAAGAGAGAGATACCAATGGACTCCTTGGAGTAATCTGTTTGCCATTATGTAAGTCCATAGTGTAAACTTTGGTGGCAGGCATCTTTACTCACTGAGCCATCTCACCAACAAACACTTTATGAAGTTCTGTTCTTTTTCTTTTAATGATTTATTTACTTATGTATAAGGGTATTTTGTCTGCATGTATATTTGCACACCAGAAGAAGGTACTTGATCCCATGGGACTATAGTTATAGACAATAGTAAGTTGCCATGTGGATGCTGGGAACTGAACTCAGGTCCTCTGGAAGAACAACAGTCAGTGCTGTTAACCACTGAGCCATCTCTCTAGCCCCCAAGTTTTGTTGTTTTAATTGCATTCTATAATCAGCCTTTATTACACCAAAGTATTATCTGGGACAGAAGATTAGATTATGGTTTGGGTTTATAAAAGTTTCCTTTGATTTATAAAACTTTTTTTGATTCAGAGAGAGATTAAGAAGGAAATTGAAAGGAGAAAAACTGGAAAGGAAATGTTGGATTATAAAAGAAAACAAGAAGAAGAATTAACAAAAAGAATGCTAGAAGAAAGAAGCAGAGAAAAGGCAGAAGATAGAGCGGCTCGAGAGCGCATCAAGCAGCAGATCGCACTGGTGAGCTCTGCGGCCCTCCACTCATTCATGCACCTGGCTGAGCTTGAGGGTCTCTTAGCTGAACCTGCTAAATGCTGGCATTGTAGAAGTGAGCCACCCGCGTGTAAGTTTAATTTAAATGCTTGACTCCCACGACATTTGTGGTACAGTTTCTTCACACAGAATGCCTTTTCATTCATTACCAAATGGTGCCCATAATAGCACATTTTAATAACAAAATAGCAATCTGAACTTCCTTTTTAAAAGAAATTATACTAATTTAAATAGTTAAGAATTAACAGATAATCATTTTAACTTTTTTTTCCCCTCCCACATGGCTAGCTCTCAAAAAAAAAAAATGGTTTTTAAAGTACTTTCTTGCCAGGCACTGGTGGCACCTAGTCTATAGAGTGAGTTCCAAGACAGCCAGGACAACACAGAGTAAATCAAAAAATTGTTTTCCTACCATTTATTTATTTCACATGTGTTAGTATTTTGCTTTCATGAATGTAGGTTGTGTGTGCCTGTTGCCCTCAGACGCCAGAAGAGGACATTGGATCCTCTGGGACTAGAGTTATAAGTCACCATGTCAGTGCTAGGAATTAAACACAGATCCTACACAAGAGTGACAGGTGCTCTAAGTCACTGAGCCCTCTCTCTACCACGGCCCCCCTCAAAAAACGTGTGTGTGTGTGTGTGTGTGATGAAACTTTGGAGGTCAGAGGACAACTGTGTGGAGTCGGCTTTCTCCTCAACCTTTGTATGGATTCTGAGCTCACACTGAGGTCACCAGGCTCACACAACAAGTGCTTTACCCCCGAATCCATCTCACTAGCCCAAGATACGGTGCTTTGTTTGGCGTTTGATTTCTCTCTCCCTCTCTCCCTCCCTCCCTCCCTCCCCCCCCAATGTGTGTAATTATACATAGGTGTGTGTATGGGTATCTTCAGAGACAAGCGGTATCAAATCCTCTGGAACTGAAGTTACAGATGATTGTGAGCATCCTGATACGTGTGTTAGGAACTGAACTCAGGTCCTTTGGAAGAACAGCACTTAACCACTGAGCCATTTCTTTTAAAGTTATTTTCTTCCTGTTACTTTTTTTTTTTTTTTTTTTTGAGACAGAGTCTAACAGTATAGCCCTGGCTGCCAAGGAACTCGATATGTAGACCATGCTGGCCTCAAAATTAGAGAGTATTAGGGTTAAAGGCATGTGAATTTTCTAAGCTGGGGGGGGGGGGGAGGTGTCATACTCCTTTAATTACAGCACAGTAGGCAGATCTTTGCTTGGTTTGGTTTGGTTTGGTTTTTCGAGACAGGGTTTCTCTGTGTAGCCCTGGCTGTCCTGGAACTCACTCTGTAGACCAGGCTGGCTCGAACTCAGAAATCCACCTGCCTCTGCCTCCCAAGTGCTGGGATTAAAGGTGTGCGCCACCACTTTTTTCTTTTTTAATTATATTTTATGTATATAAATGTTTAGCCTAGGTATGTGTATATACACTACATGCATGCAGTGCTCGCAGAGGCCAGAAGAGGGTGTTGGGTCCCCTGGAACTAGAGTTACAGAGTTTGTTAGCTGCGTGTGGATGCTGGGAACCCACATCTTCAGGAAGAGCAGTCAGTGCTTTGAACCACTGAGCCATTTCTCTATCTAGGAGTTTCTTTTTAAATTAAGCTATTGTGGGGGCTGGAGAGATGGCTCAGTGGTTCAGAGCACTAACTGCTCTTCCAGAGGTCCTAAGTTCCATTCCCAGCAACCACATGGTGGCTCACAACCATCTGTAATGAGATCTGATGCCCTCTTCTGGTGTGTCTGAGGACAATAACAGTGTACTCATATATATAAAATAAATAAATTTTAAAAAATAAATTAATTAAGCTATTATATACATATGAAAAGTATTCCTGCCTGAATATTGTTTACCAAACACTCATTAAACATCAGCTTTGTGCCCGACTTTGTTCCTCAGCTATGGAGCCAATTCATCTTTTTTGTTTAATAGTATCTCGGATTCTTCACAGTAGCTTAAATGAAGAAAACAAGCAAAAAACTCAAATCCTAAATGTATAATGTTTGCATGTGAACTTAAAGAATTTTATATATTTGTGTTTATTATTTCTTGTGTATAGATGTGTGTAGATTCTGACAGTGAGAAGTTATGTGTCTAATGGTATTTTACTTCAAAGGATCGTGCAGAAAGAGCTGCTCGTTTTGCAAAGACAAAGGAAGCAGAGGCTGCCAAAGCTGCTGCCTTGCTGACCAAACAGGCAGGAGCGGAAGTGAAAAGGGAGACACGAGACAGAAGGTACTTCTTGCTTTATAAACTTCACCCTGAAATGGCTATGCATCTGGGACTGGTTAATATTTACTTCTGTTATTTATTTTGAGGTAGAATCTCCCTATGTTGCCCTAGCTAACCTGAAACTCACCATGTAGACCAGTATGGCCTTCAACTCACAGAGATCCACCTGCTTCTGCCTCCAAACTGCTAGGTTTAAAGACTTACACCACCAAGCCCAGCTCCTGGCTTATATTTAGGTATTTTTTAATATTGGACAATTGCTAACTTTCATGATCAAATATTATGTCTGGGTATGGCAGGTGTATACCTTAATATCAACACTTGGGAAGCAGGCAGATCTCTGTGAGGGTAAGACTAATTTGACCTACATAGTGAGTTCCAGGGCTACATGATGAGACCCTGTCTCAAAAAATTACTTTTTTAAAAATTTGATTTCTCTGAAGAGCTAAAGAAATGGCTCAGAGGTTGGGAACGCTTGCTGCTCTTGCAGAGGACATGAGTTCAGTTCCTCTCACACACATCAGGTAGCTTAAAACCACCCATAACTTTTTGCTCCAGAGGATCTTAAACCCACTTCTGGCTTCCAAGGGCATCTATACCAACCTATAGTCATGCATTCACACGGACACAGACACACACTTATACATAAATAAAAATAGAATAAATCTTTAAATAATAATTAAAATTTCTTAGAAAATGCAACAAATACTTACAACAAAAATGTAATAAAAGCATATCTGACACAGTGAAACATAAAAAAGATATTGAAAGAATTAAAACCTAAATGGAAAAATGCTCTGATCATTCCTCAGAAGTCATATTAAGATGTCCATAGCCGGGCAGTGGTGGCGCACGCCTTTGATCCCAGCACTTGGGAGGCAGAGGCAGGAGAATTTCTGAGTTCGAGGCTGGCCTGGTCTACAGAGTGAGTTCCAGGACAGCCAGGGCTACACAGAGAAACCCTGTCTCAAAAACCAAAAAACAAACAAACAAACAAACAAAAAAGATGTTCATATACTAGGAGCTGGAGAAATGGCTTATCAATTATGAATGCTCACTATGCAATCATAAGGACTGGAATTTAGATCCCAGCACCCACGTAACAAGCCAGGAGTCCTCCAGGTGTCTGTAACCCAGCTCCAAGAATGAGAGACTGTGTTGCTAATGCTTGCTTACTTGTGGCCTAGCTGAGACAATAGAGACCCCAGGTTCAAAGGGAGAGGTGGAGAGTGACGGAAGGAAACCCCTTGCCGCCTTCTGGCCTCTGCATAGGTACATGCACAAACATGCGTGCATACCCTCTCTCCACAGATACAAAAGGTGGGGGTTTTTGTTTTTGTTTTTGTTTTTGTTTTTGTTTTTCAAATCTACAAGGAAACTTCCATGGAGTCCAGAAAGATGATGTTGATTAGATGCCTTGATGCTACAGTTATGGCAACCCTGGAAGCTGGGAACCAAACTCATGTCCTCTGCAAGAGCAATGGGTTCTCTTAACTGCTGAGCCATCTCTCCATTCCTGATTTTTACAGAATTTTTAATCTTGAACTTCATAAGGAATTGGAGAAAATACTAGAAAATGGGGAAAGGACTGGAATCATTTCTCTAAAGATCTAATTCTCTAAAGAAAATGGCCAACAAACAAGCCAGACAGTAAGAATGTGCCTATAAGTCTAACCCTTGGGGATCTTATTCAAGAACACAGCAAGTCTGAGGGCTGCTTGGGTTGTATATCAAACTGTCTCACAAAACCAAACAGTGCCATTTCGCACTCTCTAGCATAACTGAGTTTTAAAAACAATAACAGTTTGGGTATGATGGCACATGCCTTTAATCCTAGCATTCTGAGGTAGAGGCAAACTGGCCAGGACAACAAGTTCTGGACAGCATCTACACAGTGAGACTGTCTCAATAAAATACAAAAAAGACAGTAACAAATGTTTGCAGCCTCTCTACATTATCATGTAATAGTTGCTATAAAATGATGTAGCTATTTAGAAAAATGTTTGGCAATTCCTCAGAATATTTAAACATGGAGTTAGCAGAGGTGGCCCAGCACTCACTCTTAATGTATATCCAAGAGGGTTGTCTTAGTTAGGGCTACCACTGCTGTGATAAAACACCACGATCAAAGCAACTTAGGGAGAAAAGGGTTTATTTGGCTTATACTTCTACCTCACATTTCATCATCAAAGGAAGTTAGAACAGGAACTCACACAGGGCAGAAACATGGAAGCAGGAGCTGATGCAGAGGCCAAGGAGGAGTGCTGCTTACTGGCTTGCTCTTCTGGCTTGCTCAGCCTGCTTTCTTATAGAATCCAGGGCCACCAGCCCAGGAGTGGCACCACCCACAATGGGCTGGGCTCTTCTTCATTGGTCAAAAATTAAAAATAATACCTTACAGCCAGATTTTTTTGGTTTTGTTTTGTTTTTCAAGACAGGATTTCTCTGTGTAGCCCTCACTGTCCTGGAACTCACTCTGTAGACCAGGCTGGCCTCAAACTCAGAAATCCGCCTGTCTCTGCCTCCCAAGTGCTGGGATTAAAGGCGTGCGCCACCACTGCCCAGCTTACAGCCAGATCTTTTTTTTTTAAGATTCATTTTTATTTTATGTATATGAGTATACTGTTTCTGTCTTCACACACACCAGAAGACAGTGTTGGATTCCATTACAGATGGTTGTGAGCCATCATGTGGTTGCTGGGAATTGAACTCAAGACCTCTGGAAGAGCAGTCAGTGCTCTTAATTGCTGAGCCATCTCTCCAGCCCCCTACAGCCAGATCTTATGGAAGTATTTTCCCAGTTGAGACTCCATCCTCTCTGATGAGTCTCTCTTGTGTCAAGTTAACATGAAACTGACTAGTACAAGGATTAAAAATACATGTTCACACAAAAAAAAATCTGTGCATGAACTAGGTGGTAGTGACTCATGCCTTTAATCCCAGCACTCAAGATGCAGAGGCAAGAGGATCTCTGAGTTTGAGGCCAGCCTGGTCTCTAGATCAAGCCAAGGCTACATAAAGAAACCCTGTATGGAAAACCAAAAGAAAATAAAAGAGTGGATTCAACAATAAAAGAATCAAGAAGCCGGGCAGTGGTGTGCACGCCTTTAATCCCAGCACTTGGGAGGCAGAGACAGGCGGATTTCTGAGTTAGAGTCCAGCCTGGTCTACAGAGTGAGTTCCAGGACAGCCAGGGCTACACAGAGAAACCCTGTCTCTAAAAACCAAAAAAAAAAAAAAAAAAAAAAAGAATCAAGAACTTTTAGTTTGGTTTGGTTTTCTTTTGTTTGAGAAAGAGTTTCTCTTTGTAACCCTGGCTGTCCTAGAACTCGCTCTGTAGACAAGGCTAGCTAGCCTCAGAGATCCGCCTGCCTCTGTCTCCAGAGTGTTAGAATTAGAAGCAGGCACCACCACCACCCTGATTGAATCAAGAACTTTGATTCTTGATTTGAATGAATTTTGAAAACATAATGCTGTATGGAAGATCACATGTAATATGATTCTTTTAGATAAAAGGTCCCAACTAGGCAAATCTAACAAATTGTTGTTAGGGTCTGAAAGAGAAATGGGAATGATTACTAATGGGCTCAGGGTGATTTGGGGAAGTGATGAAATATTCTACCATTAGTGTGATAGCTACATGGTTTTGTTTACTATTTTGGTTTTATGGGTTGTTTTTTTGTTTGTTTGTTTTTGTTTTTTTTTAAGCAACTTTTTCTTAATATTCATTTTTGGCCTGGGATGGAGGTTTCGTGTGTACCATGGAGTCTATGATAATTCCTGAAAACAACAGCTTTCAGGAATTAGTTTTCTCCTTCCTCCATGGAGATAAGCTCTTGACTAAGCTTAGGTCATCTCACCAGGCCCTTGTTTTGTTTTGAGACAAGGTTTCATTGAGCATATAGCCCAGGCTTGCCTCTAACTTGTGATCTTCCTGTTTTAGCCTCTCAAGTGATACGATTACGGGTTAACGGATTTGCATGCTGAGCCCTCTTTCCTGCCTAAAAAAGCACATTTTTACTCACACTGAACTTTAGAAAGGAAGGAAGAAGGGAAGGAAGGAAGGAGACCACTTACGGGGGTGGGAAAGCATGCTGTGGTGCATGGGTGGAGGTCAGATGCCAAGCTTGGGCAGTCAGAGTCCTGACCCACAGAACTGTCTCACCAGCCCTTTGTCTGACAGTTGATGACACTGAGACTCTGTAGGTGAAGAAACTGACTTCATCTTGACTCTTCTCTTTTTTCATAGCACCATTGCAAGAATTCAGTTCCGGCTGCCTGATGGTTCTTCCTTTACAAACCAGTTTCCTTCTGATGCTCCTTTAGAAGAAGCAAGGCAGTTTGCTGCACAGGTAAGTTTATAAACATAGTGGTGTGGGTTAGTAAAACCTTGCAGGAGAAGTTTCAAAGCAGAACTTGAAGGATATAGATAAATTTTGACTTAGCTCCAGAAGAATAACAGGAGACAGCCCTGAGATGGAGGGATCTCTGGCTTGTATCATAAATGATCACAGTATACAGCAGGCTCAGGAAGGTTCTGCTATCACGCTTAGCAAGAGGAAGGAAAAGTAAGTGGTCTCCTCGATGTCAGATCTGAGAATTTGTCCTAGAAAGGAAAGCTTTCTCTTTGTTTTCTGAAAGTTGATTATTTTTCTTTTGGTTAAGGCAGAAGATCAGGAATTTACTTCAAAAGTGTGGGCTTACTCAAAATCTAAGTGTCATGAAATTTGATAACATAGGAAGTAAGAGAGGAGTAGTTTCCAGTACTTTTTTTTTCTTTTAGTCCTGACTCAAATGGATTCTGGGTATAAATCCTCCTATAAGATCTAAGCTTTTTGTGTGTACCAGAATTAGAAAGTTGGGATAATGGGCTTAGACATTTTCACCAAACCCTCAAAATCGTCTTTCCATCATGTTGAGTCACAAGAGAGCATGTCTCAGGAGTTGCACAACTCGCCCAGATGTTTGCTTCCTTGCTCTGTTGTCTCGAGAACCCCACAGGGTTTGCTTTACTACAACTGCTGCAAGTGCATGGGGGACTGTGTGGGAACAGAGAGCTCCGCTGCGGGCTAGCTAGATGGCTCGGTGGTTAGAAGTGCTGCTGCCAAGCCTAACTGACAACCTTAGGTCCCTAGGGTCCTCTGACCCCCACATATGTGCCACAGTGTGCACCCCTAGCCTCCCACGCAGTCCTCTAAAACAAGCAACAAAGTGGCAGCTGTGCCTTTAAGTCTAGCTGCAGCTGGGGTCTTTGCTAGCATTTGGAAAACTTAGCCTAGTGACTCACCAACACATACTTGAAATGTTACCAGTATTTCTTATTAAAAATCTGGAATGGCTCGGCCTACCTATTGAGATCGTGTCTCCAAATACGTTTTAAAAAATGATCATTACTATTAATTCCCCTAATACATAGGCAAACCCCATTTCAGCATATTCAATAGAAACCATTTTTCCTATTTTATTTTTATTTATGACTTTATTTATGGCTGATGTTTGAGTATGGGTGTGTGTGAATGTGTGCACGTGTGTGTGGAGAACAACTTTCAGGGGTTGGTTCTCTTTCACAGTGGGTTCTGCAATCAAACTCGAGTCATCAGGCTTATGTGACAAATGGTTTTAGTCACTGAGTCATCTTACTGGCCCATTGTTTGATAGTTTGTTTTTCATTTTGCTTTTTATATCAAATACCACATGTTCTTTTGTTTTTAGATTAGTGTACAAAATAATGAGTTTTAATTATGACACAGTTTCTTACAGAACATTTTCATGTTCATATCCGCTAACCCTTCACTCTCTCACCCTTTCTCTCCCCTGAATCCTGCTACTCTTTCTTTCCCTCAGTAGTACCCCATCTACTTTCTTGTCATAGATGCTTTATGTATATAGATCAATGTATACACTCATGTATATCAAAATACAGGGTACACATACAAGAAGTCTGTAGTAGGTGTCTGATTTGCTCTGCTCTATATGCTCTCCAGTTCCATCTACTTTTCCTATAAATGACATAATTTCTTTTTTTTTTTTTTTACTCTGTTGAATAAAACTTTATTAGTATATATACCACATTTTCTCTGTCTCCTCATGGTGGTGAACAGCTCAGCTGATTGTGCCTTTTGGCCACTGAGAATAGAACAGGATCATCTGCTACTTTTAGGTGCTTATGTCTCTACCACATTTGGGGTTTGTTGTTGTTCTGAAACAAATTTTTTTTAAGCCAGGCATTGTGCATAGCTCTTTGATCCCAGCACTTGGGAGGCAGAGGCAAGTGAATTTCTGTTATATCAAGGCCAGCCCGGCCTCTACCCTGTCTCTCAATTAAAAAAAGGGGGGTGGGGGGATTTAGACTGTAGGTCATAATCTTCCTTCCTTCCACTGTCCTTTAATAACTATAAATACGAAGTCCAGCGGCAGCAGAGAGGAGCTTCAGTACAGCAGACGCCTTTTTAAAAGTTTTACAGCATCTTATTTTGTGTGGGAAGTGGGAGAGCCATATGCAGTCCATGGCACATGTGTGAGCATCAGAGGGCAGACTGAAAGGTCAGTTCTCTCCCTAACTGGCCCACAGAAGAGACGTCTTTTCCCACATAGCCCTCCAGTTTCTCGCAGCAGTTGTAATAAAGCAAGGCAGTGGTCATTTTTTAGATGCTAAAAGTTTTTTAAACCATTTGGATTTTGTATTTCTCAACTACTTTTTGAAACGTTTTTCTAAGTGATTTTAAATTTATGTCTTATTGAACTTTGTAAATTAAGATAATTTTAACTATAACAATCATTTTAGAGTCTAAAACAATGCATCTTGGTAGTGCCTTATTTCTTAACAGCATCTTTGTAAGGTTTATAATTCACTGCTCTGTTTCAGACTGTTGGCAACACCTATGGTAATTTTTCACTAGCAACTATGTTTCCCAGAAGAGAGTTCACCAGAGAAGACTATAAGAGGAAGCTGCTGGATCTGGAGCTTGCCCCCAGCGCCTCTGTGGTGCTGCTGCCAGTATGCATACAGTTCTGGCTTCTGCTCTGTGGGCTTTCTGTCTGTTCTAGTCTTGGTCACTTCTTAGAATCTGAAGAAAAAAGGCTGTGTGTAATTAAAATAACAAAGTAGCCGGGCAGTGGTGGTGCATGCCTTTAATCCCAGCACTTGGGAGGCAGAGGCAGGTGGATTTCTGCATTCAGCCTGGTCTACAGAGTGAGTTCCAGGACAGCCAGGGCTCCACAGAGAAACCCTGTCTCAAAGAAGAAAAAAAAAAGAAAAGAAAAAAAACCCAAAAATAAAAAAGTAGATCAATTTATAGTACATTTATTTATTCTGTGCTTTATAAATTTGTAGTGCTAATGTTTTGTGAGGCTTTGAAATTTCAACTGTTTTGTATGCAAAAAAATTAACAGAAGAAAACAAATACTGAGTTGTTTCATCTATAACCTCTTAGCCTATGACTATACTGTCTACCACATAGGGGGAAAAAAAAAAAATATATATATATATATATAACATAAAATAACAGTGAATTCTTCAAATATAGCTTGCTTTTTTGAGACAAGGTCTTATATGGTGTCCAAGAGCTCACTATGTAGACTAGACTGACCTTGAACTTAAAAGGGAGATCCGCCTGCCTCTACCTTCCAAGTTCTGGGACTAAAGGCATGCATCCCATCACACCCAGTAAGTATAGCACTTTCATCTCCTGCGGAGAAAAGAGGCTCAAAGCTTAGATGTTGCCCAGGTCCTCCCTGAAGGGTCAGCTGGGTCTTCAGGTCCTGGTTACTGTAACTCTTCCCTGCTCCAACCTAGAGCTGCCACCACACTGGAAATAGCCCAGCAATCAGGATTTCATGGTGGTCACCAGATTTTATTACTTATTTCTTTTTCTCCCCCCCCTTCTCTTTTAATTAATGAAACTTTTATTATCAAAGTTGTTAATTTTGTTAACAGAGTTTACTATTTCTTAAAAACAGCTGGTTCAGAGTTGCAGAAATGGCTTGACAATTAGAGTGTGCTGCTCTCTTAGAGGAACAGTTCCCAGCACACACATAGCAACTCACAACTGTCCAGTTCCAGGGGACTTGATGTCCTCTTCTGATCTGTCTGGGCACCAAGCACACACTTAGTACACATGCATAACATCCAGGCACAAACATTAATATACATAAAAGAAAACTAAATTCTTTTTTAAAGTTGATTCAGCCAGCTGTGGTGAGGTACTGGATAGACGGGTCATCCGTCAAGAGCACTTGCTGCTTTTGCAGAGGCCCCAGGTTTAGTTCCTTGGCCCCACATGGTGGCTCACAGCTGTCTGTAACTCCAGTTGCAGACAGTCACGCACGCACGCACACACACACACACACACACACATACACACACACAAAATTATTTGTTTAAAAGTAAAAATAGCTGAGTATGATGGTGCATGCCTTTACTCCCAGTGCTTGGGAGGCGGAGCCAGGCAGATATGCAGATATTTGTGAGTTCCAGGGCAGTCTGGTCTACAGAGTGAGTTCCAGGATGGCCAGAGCTACGTAGTGAGACCTTGCCTCAGTAAAAATAAGTAAATAGTAAAAACAGCTCTAGGAGTCCCCATAAGTTTATGAGCACTTGAAGTAAAAGATGATCATTTTTACTTCCTTGGATTTACTTCCAGATAAAAGGAGCATCTAAGACCCAAATGTTATTCTATTATACTGATATAATCTTTACTTCTCTGTTAATTTTTAATCTTTTTTTTTTTTTTTTTTTTTTTTAATTTCTAGGCAGGACGGCCAGCCACATCCATTGTCCACTCTTCTAATGGAGACATTTGGACATTACTGGGGACGGTGCTTTATCCATTCCTGGCCATATGGAGACTAATTAGCAATTTTTTATTTAGTAATCCTCCTCCAGCACAGACTTCAGCAGGAGCCACATCTACAGAGCCTTCAAGCTCTGCATCATCCAACAAGTCAGAGAAAAGGTATATGTTCTTGTCTTCTGTTTGTAAAACACACAGGTCACGCACAGTGGTTCCCTTAATCCTTGGTGCTAGTAAAGCAACTTTGCTTCTTTCCCCCATTCACTGAACACTCTTTATTCCATAATTGCCAATACAGTC
>CM052711.1:59584802-59596211 GCA_028551405.1 Uromys caudimaculatus | reverse complement strand
TCACGAGTTTAGCCAGGTTGGGGATAAGGAAGATCATGAGTTTGAGTCCTTTCTAGGCTATATAGTGAAACCCTGAGCCAAAAGGAAAATGCAAAACAGGAAAAGAAAGAGAAAGCCTTCAGACCTACTTTTAATTCTTTAACCAAAGACTTTACTTTCATTGTAGATCAAAGATTTAGTTCTATGGACAGCAATGATGGCTTTAGTCCATACTCTGATGGCATAGTCAAAACAGGTTAACAGGAAGTATTATCCAGAAGGAAGTTATGCCACCATCTAACAAATAATATTTATTCTTTTTTTTTTTTTTTTTTTTTTTTTTTTTTTTTGGTTTTTCGAGACAGGGTTTCTCTGTGTAGCCCTGGCTGTCCTGGAACTCGCTCTGTAGACCAGGCTGGCCTTGAACTCAGAAATCCGCCTGCCTCTGCCTCCCAAGTGCTGGGATTAAAGGCGTGCGCCACCACTGCCCGGCATATTTATTCTTCTTACATATGTTCTGTTAGCTTTTGTCTTGCAGGGGGTACTCAGGCTCACCTCTGTTTATGACCTTGAACTTCTTGCCTCTTCCTTCCAAGTGCTAGGATTATAGTTGTTGACTACTACACCCGCCTCTCTTGGGCCTTGCTAAAGAGTAGATAGAAATATTTAGACATTGTAGCAAATGTATCAGCCCTGAAAGCCATCACTCCGCTATCTGGAGATACCTAGTCCTATGTTTCACTGATTCTTTGTGGTTGTTTTAGTTAAGGCTTCACTGCTGTGAAGACACCATGACCAAGGCAACTCTTATAAGAGGCAGCCTTTAATTGGGGCTGGCTTACAGTTTCAGAGGTTCAGTCCATTATCTTCATGGCAGGAAGCATGGTAACACCCAGGCAGACAGTGCTGGAAAAGCCAAAAGTTCTACATCTTGATCAGAAGGCAGCCAGGATTAAGGTTCAGACTTCCTCAGGCAGCCAGGAGGAGGCTCTCTTCCATACTAGGTGGAGCTTGATTGAACTTAGGACCTCAGAGGCAGCACCTCCAGATAGTGCCATTTCCCATGAGCCACGCATATTCAGACCTCTGCAGTGATATATGTGAATACTGTGAGTGGCTGATATGGTCTCTATCTTGACTGTTAGGCACCAAGATCAATACTTTGGTCTTGCTAAAGAGTAGTTAGGAATATTTAATTCTGTAATTGCTATAGTATAGAATAGGGTGACATGTGAATTGTTAAAGCTTTTCTCAAAAGAGGAAAAGGGCTTGAATTTGCAGAGGAGGGAATAGAGAATGTACATGTGAGAGGGTAGGCCTTATGTTCCACTGTTTTTCCATTTCCTGTTGTTCATAAGATTCTCTAAACTTAGACTCTTTCCTGCTTTCAAATAAGGAAGTCCTAGTCATTCTTGGTATAAGTCACTGGTAAAGGTTTTGAAAGGATTGCAAATGACTGGCCATTTCTGTCAGTTAAGGTATAACTGGAGCTTTGTATATAGCTTCTAGGGTGCTCTGTAAATTATATCTAGTGTCTGTGTCAGTTTGTATGAGGTTGGTTTTTTTTAAAGGAACAATTTAATAAGTCATCAGGAAAATGGACAATATGACTAGGCTAGTTTGACTTACATAACTGAGGAGATTAAATTATTAAAGACTAATAAAATTGATTACTGCAATAGAGGTACAGATATCTCCTATAGACTTCATTATTGAGCTAAAAATAAAATATAGTTGCCTATCCTATATCAGAGGAAATGTGAGAGACAGCTTTGTGTAGTTTGTATTTTATGTCACCTTCTTTCTTCTTCTCTTTCATTTCAGGGAACCAGTCCGAAAAAGAGTGCTGGAAAAACGAGGGGAAGACTTTAAAAAGGAAGGGAAAATATACAGACTGAGGACTCAAGATGATGGCGAAGACGAGAACAACACTTGGAATGGAAACTCCACGCAGCAGATGTAATGTAGCGAGCGGTGTACGTCATCACCGTTTCCTTAGGATTTCACTCAGCTACTGGAGAAGTGGGTCTTCTTTATGTTTTCAGACCATGTAGTCTTTATTTCTGCTAAGAGGTTTTGAGTTAAGTTGTTTAACCTGAAAAAGTCAAAACATGAAATAGCTGGATGCTAGGTCCTTGTATAGGGTAACCAGATGCTCAGCCTAAAAGAATCCCAAGGCTGCTCTGCCACCGCCAGTTCCTACTCAGACTCCACAGCCCTCTAGCCCAGTGTTTCATTTAGGATACTTTTTGCTGCAAGATTCTCAAGCCACACACAGTAATTGGTATGTCACTGAGTAGTCTGAGCCCCGACCTGAGCACTTCAGCGAGCGAATCAGGTGATAACTGATGTTTAGCGTTTCTCTTTGCACTCATCAGCCTCAAAAAAAATCTTGTAGTTTTTGATCTTACTTAAATATCAAATAAAAAAAAGTTTTCAAAAAACCAGAATGATCTTATTTTTGCTGTAAGCATCTTTTTGTTGTACAGGGCTGTATCAAGGTCACTTTTGTCTGACTTTTTCCTCCCAGTGCTGCCCTGAAGATGTCAGCAAAATAACTGACTACCTTTCTTTAAAAAAAATAAAATGACCGCGCAGTGGTGGCACACGCCTTTAATCCCAGCACTTGGGAGGCAGAGGCAGGCGGATTTCTGAGTTCGAGGCCAGCCTGGTCTACAGAGTGAGTTCTAGGACAGCTAGGGCTACACAGAGAAACCCTGTCTTGAAAAACCAAAAAAAAAAAAAAAAAAAAAAAAAAAAAAAAATGTAGAGACTCTGTGTCCTAGGTTACTGATGCATTTGTTTTATAGTCTGTTCTCATCAATGCCAGACAGATGAGAATGGCCAGTCTGCAGCTTAGATTGCTCACTCATATTTGTACTGAAATGTCACATTCAGCAATCACACTTGCCAGACCAAAGTCCAGTGGTGTAGGACTAGGGTAGAGAGCAAAGACACTTCACCCCCATTATTCCTAAGTTTGGAAGACATTCTCAAACGTAATACTTCACTTTGAAATGTGGGGTATTTTTTGCCGTTCTTCTGTTCTTAGAATGGAAAGTTGTCCTTAGCGTGTGTCAGAGAACTTGGATTTGTGACACAGGAGGAAGAAGTCTTCTCCCCTATGGAGTAATAAACTTGTAAGCTGGCAGTGCTGGCAGGAAGCAGTGTGGCAGCAGAAGTGCTGGAGCAACAGAACCTTTCTGAAAACATGCCCGGGAACTTGAAATGGTTCCTATTTTGACACAATAGCTTTTTCTAAGTGATGCTCCTCATTGCAAAAGTTTACCTATGAATAGACCTACTACTACTTAACTTAAAAACTGGAAACAACTACATGCCTTCTGTGGGCATAATTTCTGTTGAGAAATGGTACATACTAATCCAGCACTTGCCATGAATGTCTGCTATGTTAGTGGAAAGAAGACAGGAGGCATAGTTTAGGCACAGAATGAGTCCAGCTTTGTAAATAGTGTGTGTAGAGGCTAGCATGCTAATGGGTATGTAAAGAGGACACATTAGTGATTGGATGTGCTTGGAGTTCTCTGTACTCTGAAATTCTTGCAGTCTTCTGCATTGACCACATTAGTTATGCTATTTAAAGAGAAGTTTTTGCCAGGCATGATGGCTCATACTTAAAATCCCAGCACTTGAGAATCAGATGCAGGAGTTTAAGGGGCAGTCTGGTCTACATAGCAAGTTCAGGCCAGCCAAGACTGCAAGGTAAAAACAACAAAAATTCAAGTTTTTAAAAACTTTCAAGTAACCATCTCATTTAAGATCCAGTCATCTAAAAACGCAGCAAGCTGGGAATGGCATCTCATTCCTGTGTCCGAGTACTTAGGAGCTGGAGCAGGGATATCAAAAGTTCAAGATTATCCTCAGGTACAGGTTCAAGTCCAGCCTAAGCTGAATGAGATCTCTCTCTGCAATAACGAGGCAATATATGATTTTTAAAAAATACTTGTCAAGTGTTACGATTCCTGGGAAAACATTAAATACCTCAAGTCAATTTGTCTTGAAGAAAATCAAATAGAAATCATAAAATGTCCATAATTCATGTGTAAGAGAATTCCTCTTCAACATTATCTCTTTTAAAAAGTACACATGGTTGAAAAAGCTCCAAAATATAAGAAAATGGTGTCTGTCCTGGCATCTTACCCCACTACCATTACCCAGAGGTAATCTCTATTAATAATTTCTAATGTAATTTTTAGAAAAATTTTATGCATATAAGCAAATATGTAATCTTTATTTTTAAATAAATGGGATCATATTGTATGTACTACCCTGCATTTCGCTCTTTCCTTACAGTCTCAAAGATCTTGACCTACCCACACACAGCTAGCTGTCTCATGTCTGTATCAGTTCACTGGACCTAAGGAGCCAACTGATTGGTTATATGCAAAATTACTTGGTTAGCCCAGGTGTGGTGTCACAAGCTTTTGATCCCAGCATTGTGGAGGCAAAGGCAATAGGGGATCTCTGTTTGAGGCCAGCCTGGTCTACATAGTTCCAGGCTGACTCAGACTACACAGTGAGACCCTATGTCAAAAACAAAACAAAATTGCTTGTTTGGTTTTTCTGTCATAGACATGAGCTTCCTAGGGGAGAGATGAGACATAGTTTGTTACCTTAAAGGATATTTGAGGTTCAGATTATGAAAGATGCTAGATTAGCTCTTTTAAAAGTTGCGTGAATTGGAAACCCTGTCTCAAAAAAAAAAAAAAAAAGTTGCGTGAATTGACATCTCCATCAGAGTGTGAGATTGGACCCCACAGCTCTGTTATCTGCCAGCCTTCATCTGTGTTTGGGTTTGGTTTTAGTTTGTTTTTTGTTGTTGTTGTTGTTCTTGGTTTTGTTTTATTGAGACAGGGTCTCACCACAGACAAGGTCTGAATGTATAGACCAAGGTGGCTTTGAACTCACAGGGTGCCTGTCTCTGTCTCCTGAGTGCTAGGTTAAAGGCTTGCAGAACAACTAATGCGACGGCTGTCGATACTCCTGGTCATGCCGACTGACTTTGAAACTGTCTTCTAGCTTTACTTTTGTATTTTTCCTACTGATTTGTAAAAACTCTGTGCACATAAGAAAATCAACTCCTTTTTGGTTTTTCGAGACAGGGTTTCTCTGTGTAGCCCTGGCTGTCCTGGAACTCACCCTGAGACCAGGCTGGCCTCGAACTCAGAAATCCACCTGCCTCTGCCTCCCGAGTGCTGGGATTAAAGGCTTACACCACCACTGCCTGACGAAAATCAACTATTTACTAGCATATGCTGTGACTATTTTGTCCTTTAATCTTTCCTTTTTATTTTTAAAGATTTATCATGTTGGTGGGTGCCTAAAGAAACAAGAAGAGTGTTAGAACCCCTGGAGCTGAGGTTACAGGTTGGGAACTGAACTAAACTAAAGAGCCACAAAGCACTGTTATGTACTGGGCCTTGTTCCAGCCTCCTAAAAACTGTTTTTCATTATAGTTAGGGGGAGAGAGGGAGGGAAGGAAGGAGGGAGGGAGGGAGGGAGACAGACAGGGAAAGAGGGAGAGATGGAGGGGAGAGCAGGCATGAGCATGGAGGTCAGAGGACAATTTGTGGAAGTCAGTTCTTCCACTGTTTGTGTCCTAGGGACAAATTCACGTTGTCAGGCTTGGGAACCACTGAGCAGGCTCAAGAGCCCTCTTTATTTTGTTTTTAACATGGTCAGAGTTATTAGTGTGTTTCTCTTTAGCCTTTAGGTTTTGAGTCCCTAGGTTTCTAGGGAAAGAATTACAGACATCTTTCCCATTTCAAAACCTAACTTTTTAATATCCTAATATTCTTGTTTGGGGGAGGGGCGATTGAAATGGGGTTTTTCTGGGTAGCCTCACATATCTTGGAACTCTAGACCTGTATTAAATTCTCATATAGTTTACTTTTTAAAAAACATGTTTTTATTTCATGTGTATGGATATTTTGCTTGAATGTGTGTAAACAGTATTTGCTACCTGATACTTGCAGAGGCCAGTGGGGGGGGCCATACCCCTCGGAACTGGAGTTAGGGATAGTTGTATGCCATTATTGGTGCTAGGAACTGAACCTAGGACCCTCTGCAAGACTAGCAAGCGTTTTTAACTGCTGAACTATCTCTCTAGCTCCAGCTGATAACACTTGGTCATGAATCTTTCTGCCCAAGGAATGCCCTCAGCATCTCAGAGTTAGGAACACCCACATTTGACCTATGGTAGTACATGACTATAACCCGTGAATTCTCAAGCACAGACAGTAGGATACCCCTAAGTTCAAGGCTACCTTGATCTACATGGAGTTTCAGTGTCAGTCCTGGGTAAATAATTATGTCCTTTTTCACAGATTCAAAACCAAACCCATGTGGCAGCCTTTTCCTATCATCAGAAAAAGAATTCACCAAAAGTTCCTGACTGCCAAGCTAGTCGTAGAACCTTGGAATAAGGAATTTTTTTAAGATAGTATATATGTGTAGGCAAAACCTATATGTTTGTCTGTGTATCACATGCATGCAGTGCCCACAGAAGCCAGAAAAGGGCATTGGATCCCCAGAACTGTGGTTGTAGACAGTTATTAGCTGCTGTATGGATGCTGAGAATCAAACCCAAGTCCTCTGGGAGAGCAGTCAGTGCTCTTAACTGCTGAGCCATGTCTCCCTGAATAGAAATTTCTGTGGATATAATTTAGGCTGGGAATGCTTATTAAAAAAAAACAAAAAAAAAAAAACCAACTTCTGACAGAATCACTCTTACTTGTTTTTAAATTTTTATTATTTTATATGCATGAGTGTTTTTTCCAATGTGTATGTCTGTGTGTCACATGAGTGCCTGGCTTCCAGGGAAGCCAGAAGGCGGCACTGGATCCCCTGGAACTGGAGTTAACAACGGTTAGGAGCTGCCATGTGGGCACTGGGAATGAAAACTCTAGAAGAGTAGCAGCTGCTTTTAATTGCTGAACCATCTCTCTAGCCACACAATAATCTTTTAAAATTAGCCAAAAACTGGAGGGTAAGGAGATAGGAACTGAACCTTTGAATCTGATAAGCAAGTGTTTTGCCACCATGCTATCTATGTCCCTGGCCTCTACTGCTCCCCATCCCCAAGCAGGATCTTATGATGTGTGATCCAGGCTGGCCTCAAACTGAAGAGCCTCCTGAGTGCTAGGATTACAGACAGGGACGTACTATCATGGCTATAGGCTTAGATGTTTTTAAAACCTTTTTTTTAAAAAGATTTATTTATTTTATATGTGACTACACTGTCTTCAGACACACCAGAAGAGGGCACCAGATCTAATTACAGATGGTTGTGAGCCACCATGTGGTTCCTGGGAATTGAACTCAGGATCTCTGGAAAAGCAGTCATTGCTTGTAAATGGCTGAGCCATCTCTCCAGTCCTTAAAATCTACTTTTAATAAGGGTTCACAAATGCTATGACCCCCACCCCAACCCCAACCCTGATTCTAGCCCGCATCCAAAGGTAGGAGAGAAAAGATGGTAAATAGGACAAGGGGATGTGGACCTGTTTATAAGGAGTTCCTAGGGGCAATTCCAATCTCTGTCAGGATACCAGCAGTCCAGTTCAGTAGTGTCAGGATAGCAAACACGAATCAGCCGCAGTGGCGCCATCCAGCAGGAACCACAGGCCTCTGCCAAATTGGCGCAAGTCAGCAGGGTCCACCAGAACCAGCCAGGACACCAGAAGTTCTCTGCTGTCCCTCTTTCAAGGAAGCGAAGATCAGTGAAGACAAAGACTGGAGACCAAGGAAGCGCTGCGAGCCTAGCTGTGCAGCACACCATCACTGTCTGCCGAGTTCTCTTTGTACTCTCTCCAGTCGCCGTTTGCCCTCCCACGTGTGCCCTCCCACAGGTCTTGCCTCAGCAGAACCATGTGAGGCAGCGTCACAGGACACACCCAGGAACTTCCACTTCACATGGCTAGACTTCCTTTTCATTTTATTTAGCTGACACAGGGTTTCTTTATGTAGCCCTGGCTGTCCTGGAGGTTGCTATGTAGACCAGACTGGCCTCAAACTCACAGAAATCCTCCTGCCTCTGCCTCCCAAGTACTAGGATTGAAGGGGTGTGTGTGTGTGTGTGTGTGTGGTGTGTATCACCACACCTGTCTTGCTTTTTATTTTAAAAAATAATATCTTGGCTGGGCTGTGGTGGTGCAGGCCTCCCAGCACTCAGAGGCAGAGGCAGAGGGATCTCAAAGTTCCAGGATAGCCAGGTATGTTATACAGAGAAATCCTGTCTTTAAAAAACAATTCACTAAATAATAATAATAGTAGTTTCCTAGCTATCTGAAAATGATATGGGTCAAATGAGATTTCAAGTGTTTTCCACTGTGATTGTGTATTCAAGACAGTTGCTAAAGGCCATATCTTTGTCTTCTCCCATTGGTGTTATGGTGTGTTTTGCAAATGGATAAACAAAGGAGCAGCTACACTTTATGTTTTTGTTTCCAAAATGTTTTGGCCAAAGGTAGGCAAGGTCATTGGCCCCAAGACACTTAGAGCAGAGAGAACTAGAATTCCAGGGTAAGGTAGCCAAGCTGTAAAGTGGCAGGGGAGTGGTCAGAGGAGGGGGAGTGGTCAGAGGGCTGTGGTACCCTAGCTTAGACTAGGTGCTGTTTTCAGAAAGGCTTCACAGGCTGAAGAAAGCATTGGCAAACTGAAGAAGGGGACTGCAGGACGATCAGGGATCCACCTGTACATAAGCACCACAGACAGAAGAGGAAGGGAAATGAGCTTCACAGGCCAGGCTCGCTCAAATCGCTTAGGCCTTCAAGCCACAGCTTAGGGCCTGGTGTCAGTCATCTGATTTCAGGAGAGCCAGAAGTGCCATAAAAGTTGGCAAAGGAAATAGAACAAAGGCCCCAAGGAAGGTAAGCAAGCGGCTGTGGTCTGGATTTGGAAATACTTCGTGTAACTTCCTGCATTTCCATTGGACCTACTTCTCGAGCAGCCACAGCAGGACACGATACATGGCCTCTATTTTCCATTTTATTCTACATAGGTTTATAGAAGAACTGCAGGAGGGGCAAGAGCTGGTTCTTACTAAGGAAGTCGTCTACCATCAAACACTGAAGTGAGCACACAGAACCATTAGGCAGTTCAGCCTCTACGTTTCCTCAGGGGTGTCTTGCAGGCTTCTCAGAGTCTGCAGAAAAACCCGCAGTACCAAAGATGTTTTCATTTCAACTGGAAACTTGAAAGGCTTCAAGATGAAAATTACCTCCAACAGTGCATAAAGCCACGGGGAAGAAGCCCGCTGCAGGCAGGAGTCTGGTGCTAGCATGCCTACGTAAAGAAACCAGGCCACTCTACAACTTGAGGAGGTGGTGACTTGTCAGAAGGAAGAAATTGGACTCAGATCGTGTTGGCCTGGCTGTGTTTTCCCTTGCTTGGAGCGCTTGCAGTATTTGTATAACAGAAACGCCAAGCTGCAGACGCCAAGCAGCAGAAGAGCAAAGAGCACATACAGTGCCGTCTGTGCTTCTGTGATGCCCAGCACCAGCCCCAGGAAGGGCACTTCTGACTTCACAGGGCTGGCAGTGGCTCCAGCATCTAGGAAAAGACAGTGGAGGCTCAGATTCTGGCACTGTTAGCCACCAGTCTGCTCTGAAAACGTCCTGCTGATTCCTGCAGGCTGCATAGTACACACCCGAAACACACCGGACAAGCAAGCTCATGGCTGTAGCATTGGCATGCGTCCCCTTCATTGCTGTGTGTTGTTTTTATAATTTTTTGTTTTTAACTTGTTTTTATAACGTATACGTGCATACCACGATGCTTGTGTAGGGTCGGAGGACCACTTTCAAGAATGCTATTTTGGGTTCCTGGTAATGAACTCATTCTGTAGTGCTTTTACCTACTGAGACGTGTCACTGTGCCCCATCCAACCACACACCCGTTTTTCTCCTGAGACTGGCCTCTAACTAGGTAGGTAGCCATGATGACTTTAAACTTCAAGTTCTCCTGCCTCTACCTCCTAAGTGCTAGGATCCCAGGGGTGTGCTACGGCACCGTTTGTGTGGTGCTAGGCACCCACCACCTTGTGCATACTAGATGGGCTCTCCACCAACTGAGCTATGCCACCAGCCCTCTTTAAGCATCACTTTGGGCAACTAAAGTATAGCCTGAATTGGATTATGGTCTTTTATTTTCATAGTCATTTATATTTTATAATCACCCAGCGAGTACTAGCCCTGATGCTTCTACAGTCCTTTAACTTGCCCTAGTAACTGCCTGGAAGCATCTGTCCTCAAGGAAGATGCCACAGTTCATTAGGCATAGGGCTAGAAGAATCTAGAACTGCTTGTTCCTACAGTAGGGCCCTAGTCTCCACAGGCAACACCAGCTCTGAGTCCTGTAGCAGCCCAAGGGTGCCTAGAGCACCTGCTGATGAGTGAAGGGGTCAAAAATGTGGGCAAACATCTGAGCTAGATAGAAGGTGGGTAGAAAGAACATCTCCCTCTTGCCCTTCAGTTGGCCCCTCCCAGAGCCATCTCACCTTCTGGTTGGTGGAGACAAGGATGAGGTCCTTGTGCAGGGTCAGGAAAGCCATTGCATCGGACTATGGAGGCATAGAACTTGGCTGATGCCTTGGGGATCCTTGGCAAAGAAGGGTCAGAGCGGTTCACGAAGTGCACACCAAACCGCTCTGCGAAGCCTGTGGCCCATTCAAAGTTGTCCATGATGCTCCACACCGTGTACCCTCGAAGGTCCACCTTATCCTGTATAGCTGCTCAAACACAGGCTGCTGTGAGTATTCTTCACATCGACACCTGGGTGCCAGGCCTCCCGAAACCAGGCTCGTGGTTGTCCCCACTGCCCCAATAGTAGAGTGTGAGTTCAACTCTGAGGCCCCATCCTGTGTCTTAGCAGGTCCTCTAGAGTGGACATGCGGGGCCATCAGTATCTTCCTAGAAAGGCTCAGTTCTGAGTGAAACTTAGGTAGCCTAAGCTAACCCCACTGCTTTCTCCTGTAGCTCAAGAGATTGACCTGAGTCAGGACCCTGAAATACTCTTCCATGGAGAGGCAGGAGCTTTTAGAACCTAAACATCTGAGCTGTATAGGACCTCTAGCCATTTCTTTGGCTGTAGTAGAGCCCAAGGTCTACGTACATATCACACACATAGTATGTAGCTATGTGCTCATGTGCATGTAGAGACCAGAGTGTTTTGGGAATTGAATTCAGGATATATGTGTGTGTGTGTGTGTGTGTGTGTGTGTGTGTGTGTGTACTGTCACTGTCTTCAGACACACCAGAAGAGGGCATCAGATCCCATTACAGATGGTTATGAGCCACCATGTGGTTGCTGGGAATTGCATGTAGAGACCAGAGTGTTTTGGGAATTGAATTCAGGATATGTGTGTGTGTGTGTGTGTGTGTGTGTGTGTGTGTGTGTGTGTGTGTGTGT
>CM052711.1:59573711-59584302 GCA_028551405.1 Uromys caudimaculatus | reverse complement strand
ACCACAGGGCACAATCTGCTACTGTGCTGCCTTCCCATGTGAGTATGCAGTGCAGGAGGGTAGGCATGTTCTCTGTCCCCTACCCCACTCTCTCTTGCTGTGTGTGTGTGTGTGTGTGTGTGTGTGTGTGTGTGTGTGTGTGTGTGTGTGTGTGGAGAGAGAGAGAGAGAGAGAGAGAGAGAGAGAGAGAGAGAGAGATCTTCACTGGAGAAAAGAGATACAGACATGGACAAATGAAAGGGCTAGCATTAACCCTGTGGAGTCAGATTTTTACTGGGTCTGAACTCATGGCTTTTCATATACACGCGTAGGACTGTGGGAGGCGGCTAAGTCAGAAGAGGCTTTGACTGAAAGCAGGAGGCCCTGGGCTCTTCACCCAGCAATGCATATACTGGGAGTGTTGGCGCATGCTAGTAAGCACAGCACTTGGGAGGTAGAGGCAGGAGGATGAGAAGTTCAGAGTCATCCTTGGCTACAGAATGGGTTTGAAACTAGCTTGGTATGCATAAGACCCTGTCCCATATATAATTAATAAGTAAATAAATGCAAAGTGGGAGGGGTGGCAGGGCAGATATATGCGGACGTATGTGTGGGTACATGCACATGCTTCTCAGTTCTGATAACTAAGAGGACCAGACCTACATGATGTGACACTCCAGGGGCTGTGAGGATACCAGTGTCCAAACTGTTTGCTGCTGGGACTCACCAGAGAAATGGCTGCTTAACAGCTGGGGAAGACAGGTGAGCCAATTGTGCCAGAAAGGATTGAGGAAGATGGGCTAGCCTGTGATTTAACCAGCAGAAGATTGCCTGGCTTGCATGAGTACCCAGACTATTCCAGCCCCAGCATCTCATAAACCAGGCACAGGGGTGCACACCTGGAACCCCAGCATTTGAGGCGATGGAGGCAGAAAGGTCAAGAATTCAAGAATTAGGGGAGCTCAGCAGACTGTATAAGACCCTGTCTCAAAGAAAACACCAAACCAAAAAAAAAAAAAAAAACCAGAAAAAAGGAGGAAAGAAGGAGGAGGAAGAGGAGGAGGAAGAGGAGGAGGAGGAGGAGGAGGAGGAGGAGGAGGAGGAGGAGGAGGAGGAGGAGGAAAAGAAGAAGAAAAGGAAGGAGAGGAAGGAGAAACGGAGAGAGGGAGGAAGAGAGGGAGTTAGGGAGGGGAAGAAAAAAATCCTTTTTTGGGGGGGGGGGTCGAGACAGGGTTTCTCTGTGTAGCCCTGGCTGTCCTGGAACTCACTTTGTAGACCAGGCTGGCCTCAAACTCAGAAATCCACCTGCCTCTGCCTCTCAAGTGCTGGGATTAAAGGTGTGCGCCACTACTGCCCGGCTGGAAAAAAATGCTTTAAAACAAAAATGCTGATCAGACCCAAGTTAAGATATCCTGCTACAGAGGACTGATGCTGTTTGCCTCAAACATAACAGGGCAGAGCCTCTGCGATCTTGGCATTTGCCCCTGGCCAGCCTTCAGTGTAAGGTGTTGGTCAGAGCACTTAACAGGACCAGACCTGGGGTCTCCTTGAGTTGAACAAGTAGAACAAATGAACAAGTAGTTAATGCTTGTCTAATAAACGTCAGTCTGTGGCAGAACTGTGTGGGGACTTTATCTTAAGGTGGGGTGAGCACTGGAGGCTAGCTAACCTAGGCGGAAGTGACATCTAGACAAAGCCCAGATAAACTGGTCCTTCCACGCACTGCTTTGTCACAGAGGTAGACGGTAGGGGACACGGACCCACTGTGAAGCCCCCATCAAGTGATTTGACTATTGCTTTTCCCTGTGGTACTGGATGGAGATCAAGCGCAGAGCCTCACACTCGATGGTGGGCGTGTCTGCCCTGAGCCACGCCCCTTGCCGTTACCTTTCCTTTTTCTGCGCAAAGATAAGAGCATCACATTTTCTGTATTAGCCTCCTTTGGCATGAACCCAGTAGGAGTCTGATGTCAGAACATCAGAACGAGGGCAGGCCCAGTTTGGAGCCAATTTAGGCAAGCTGCCTGCTTGGATGAGCCGGGTGAGGAGACCTCCAGATGGAGACTGTCGATTGGTGGGCCCTTTCCAGAACGTTCTGTCATGGCTTAAGCCTGCTCTGTTTGGCCTTCAAATATCCATCTCAGCACTTGATCAGATCTACAGACACCTAGGAAATGAATATCTGGCCAATCGGTAAAGATGTTTCTAGACTGAATTAACTAGGGTAGGAAGAATCGTCCTGCGAGCAAGTGGTACCAGTCAGTGGCTGAGCACCAGCACCCACCTCTCTCAGCTTCCTGACTGCAGATGCGCCCTAACCAGGTCCATCCCACTCCTCACCACAGCATCTTCGAACTGTGGACCTAAAATTAACCCCTTCCTGCTTGAAGCTTCTCTTGTCAGGTATTTTATCACAGCAACAAGACAGGTAACAAGAGAGGCCCTACGCAAACTGACCTAACGGAATTTGGGGGTGTGAAGCACCTCAGTCCCTTATGAACACACACTGGTCTGCACAGGTCTGCCGGAGGCTCCGGCTTGTGTGTCTGCATCCCCAGTGCTGTGTGGAAGCTTGGAGCCCCGCAGCAATGCAGAAAACTGATCTCCATGGCTCCAAATGCCTCACCTGGTATGAAGCAGAAGCTGCGCTCCAGATGAAGCCCTTGGGGAACTCCCCGTACAGGGGCTCATCCTCCGTGGCTAGGGGCATGCCGTTGTTGCTGATGACCTCTGTGTAGTATCTGGCTGAGGCTCTTGCTGTTCGAGGTCTGCTCGCATGACTGAAGTCAACGTGATACAATCCAAATTTCATGGTGTAGCCGTGCAGCCACTCGAAGTTGTCCATCAGCGACCAGGCAGAGTACCCGCGAAGGTCCACACCATCCAGCCTGTAGGCTAGGAAGAGCCCACAGAAAGCAAGAAAGCTTTACACCAGGAGGCAGGAGCCCTGAGCAGCCCAGTCATGTGCTGGCACTGGACTCCAGGCTAGGTCCCTAAACCACAGAGGTGCAGTCACTTGCTTCCCAAGAGAGCAACATGTTACTTTGTCACTTTTCCTTTGTGCTAGCTTCAATGACCTTACAGCAATTGTTAAGGTAAAGAGACATGCCTCAAATGCAAGAGTCTGAGCCCTCTTTAGATATTAGGCACACAAATTCGAATTTATTGATGTCACTTATTTTTTTTCCTTTTCTTCTTTTTTTTTGGTTTTCATTTGGGAGTTGGAAACCAGGGCTTTGTATTCTAGGCAAGCAGTTTACCAACTGAGCCATGCCCTGAGCTCTAAAAGTAGGAATTTCACATTTTCATTTGTGTATTTATTTGTGTGTGTGTGTGTGTGTGTGTGCGCCAGAAGACAATCTCAGGTGTCGTCTCTTAGGTACCACCCATTTTTTTTCAGAGCCCCTTATTTGACCTGGAGTTCACCAAGGGGGCTAGGCTGGCAAGCCAGTGAATCCCTTTCTGCTTCCTTTGCCCAGAGATTATGAATGCATACTCCATCTAGTCTTTTTCTATAAATTGAACTCTGGTCTCCATGCTTGCAAGACAAACACTTTACTGAGCCCTGCCTCATGCTCCAAAAAGAGACTTTCAAAGCACTTGCCAAAGCATCGAGACATGACTTAGGGAGGACTGGGAGACGGAGAGGTTTGGGGAGACAAACTGAACTTCCACGTACCTTTCAGAGCCTCGTTGATGTAGGTCTTGTGGTAGAACACCCTTTCCGTGTCATCCAGCGTGGGGGTCTCCAGCCCCTGGCCATTCTCAGTGACGTAAATGGGAATGCTGCCATACTCCTCCTTGATCCAGTTCAGCAGCCTCCTCAGCCCCCAGGGCACGTCTGCATGCATCGTGGAGGCCGTGGATGAAGATTCTATGTTGCTGGCCTTTAACTCCATGTCATTATCATAGCTGGGTGGGTTCAGCCTAGGAGTGCTATGCTGCACACGTACAGAAGTGTAGGTGTTGAGGCAGAAGACATCGGCAGTGCCTTGGATGTAATTCTTCTCTTCCTCTGTGAAACTGGGCAGGCGGGAGGTGGCCAGGTGCTGCAGCTCACTCCTGTTCCCCACAGTCCATTTCATGGCATCTGGATAGTCCCCGTTTTTAAAAATTGGGTGGGCAAACCAGCCCAGGGTAAACTGCAGCATCCGGTCAGCAGCCTCCACGTCTCTTTGGACCCCTGGGTCCTTGGGTTCGATCCATTCAGTGTTGAGGCTCAGTGAGACGACTCCTTTCTGCTCCGGCCTGTACTTCTCATCATAAGTATGGTAGACTCTAGCGTGTGCCTTAATGATTACATGGGCAACCTTGTACGGTAGCCAGCCCGGCTCCTGCACATTTGGGGGAAACACCCCTGAACTGTAGCCTAACACCACAGGACACCAGGGCTCATTAAAGGTAATCCAGAACTTGACTCTGTCACCAAAGGTCTTAAAACAGAAGTCTGCATAGCTGTCGAACAACTCAATCAGAGAAGGGTTCTCCCAACCTCCAATATCCTGGAGGGCCTGGGGCAGGTCCCAGTGAGACAGTGTCACCATGGGAAAGATGTTGCTCTCCACCAAGCTGTCAATCAGTCTGTTGTAATAATCAACACCTTGTTGGTTGATGGAACTGTTTCTTCCCGTTGGGAAAATTCGAGGCCAGGAGATGGAAAATCGATAGGACTTGACCTTCAGGGTTCGAAGGATGTTTAGGTCAGCGTCCAGCTGATGATAGCTGTCACACGCTATGTCTCCGGTGGCATTGTCTTTCACATTGTTCCCCGGAGTGTGGGTGAAGTTGTCCCAGATGCTGGGGCCTTTGCCATCAGCATCCCAACCTCCTTCGATTTGATAGGCAGAAGAGGACACGCCCCACAGGAAGTCATCCCGGAATGTGCCATGATAGAATAAGTCTCTTTCAAACTTGGGCAGCTTGGAGAACTTCTCCCACACTACCTTAGCCTTGGAGGGCACCTCCGATGGAAAGCTGAAGGTGGCCCTGGCTCTGGGGGTGAAGTCTGCTCTCAAGGGTAGTGGGTTTCTTTTGACTTTCTTGGCAGGAAAACCGTTCTTTTCAATGATGCTGGTGAAGAAGTAGGCAGATTTCCTGGGAGTTCGTGGCCTGCCGCTGTCGTTGAAGTTGACATGGTATAGCCCAAACCTCTGGCTGTAGCCCAGGGGTCCTTCATAGCCATCAATGAAGGAACGAGCAATGTATGAACGGACATCCACTGAATCCTCCTTGACAGCTGTAAAGAGAAGATAAAAGTCAGTGTGCGTGTTTGGCCTGGGTCTTCTTTTTTTAATTTAAAAGAATGTTTATGTGTATGGGTGTTTTGCCTGCATGTATGTCTGGGTACCACGAGTGTGCATTGCCTACAGAGGTCAGAAGAGGGCATCAGGTCCCTGGAACTAGAGTTCCAGATGGCTGTGTGCTGCCATGAGGGTACTGGGAATTGAACTCAGGTTCAGACAATGCTCTTAACCACTGAGCCATTTCTCTGATTAGCCCCCTCTACCTCATCATCTTAAAAACAAAACCAAGGTCTCATGTGACCCAGGCTGGGTTCAAACTCTATGTAGCTGAGAATAAACTTAAGCTCCTGATCCTATTTCTTTCACAGCTGGGTCAACATGGCCTTAGTGGGGACAGAAAGACATAGTTCCTGCCCCTGGGACTGGGCTACTGTGGGCATAAGGCTTGTTTGTATAATATGTACATATTTTTCATTCCTCCTTTAAGGACTGTCCTCCGGTTAACATTAATGACTCCTTGATAATCAGACAGCATGAGTCCTGGAGGCAAAGGTGTGGCTAAGGTCTCAACAAAATGGTAAAGGCTGGGACCTTCAAGACAGCCCTAAAGGCTGTGGGAAAAAACTCTGAAAACATGAGTTCAAGAACATATATATTTCTCAACTATGCAAAATACAAGGATGCAATTTGAGTTATATAAGGGACTCCACGAATTTAAAGGAACAGAAATAGTTACACTATGAGCCAGCATGTCAGAAAGATACAAATGCAGACAGATTATTGAGTTCAAGGTTGGCCAGGGACAGAGCAAGGTTAGGTCCAGGTGTGGTAGAACTATTAATTTCAGGACAGGGTCCAACCCAGCTAGTTTATCCTCCATGTTTAGCAGAGGCAGGCAGGTCTCTGAATTCTTTTGCCAAGTTAAAAGGAAATGTTTGTTTGCATCTCCAAAGAATTAAGGGCCTGGGGAAACTTGATCCTGATTCATAGGATAATCAAAAGGGAACCTTGAAGTAAGTGGCTGGATTGATACGTAAAATAAAAGACTGGGCTTGTGATCTGCAGGAGAAGAGCTATCCAGAGAATCTTTAGAACTGCAGGAGAGAACTGCTTGGAGAAATGGGGGGTGGGGGTAGGGGGCTAACCGTCTGGAGATCTCCAGAAAGAGCAGATCAGAGAGAAGAGAAAGCAGGCTGGAAAGCTGTCTTCTTTTTTTTGTTTGTTTTGTTTTGTTTTTCAAGACAGGGTTTCTCTGTGTAGCCCTGGCTGTCCTAGAACTCACTCTGTAGACCACGCTGGCCTCAAACTCAGAAATCCACGTGCCTCTGCCTCCCAAGTGCTGGGATTAAAGGCGTGCACCACCACTGCCCGGCTGGAAAGCTGTCTTGAACAGAGCATGGCCGCCAGCTTGGACCCATGATTTGACTGCAAGTCGTTTGTTTTCGGCACTCCCAGACACCCCTTCCTCAGAACCCCTCTCCAAGCCAAAGCTGGTCCTTGGCACTCCACCTTGAGTACTGTGTTACAGGCATATACCACTTAGTGTCTGGAACCCAGTACTACCAGCATGCTAGGTGAGCACCCTACCAACTGAGCTACAGCCCCTGACCTATTTGTTTTTTGAGAAGTCTCTCACTAAGCATTCCAGGATGACCTTGAACTCTCAATCCTCCTGCCCTGATTCCAAGTACTGGGAATAAAGGTGTGTGCTAACATAACCATCAACAAGTGTCTGTAAGGAGAAAGTTCACATGAAGATGGAGGCACAGACTGGCATGAGGCTAACCTCTGCACTCTCAGTGGATAATCTGTGGCAGGAAAAGATGTGGAAGACCATGTTGGACCATTTCTCCTGTCTTATCAGATTGACCATTCTCTGAATATATAAGTGTTAACTTTTCGTTCCTGACCCTGGTCATTGGCTTCTCTGAGTGACAGGTATCATGAGCAGATTCATGACCTATGTGCTGGGAACCACTTAGCATCCTTCCCACTTGGATAAGAAAGGGGCGTGGGGTACATGGCTCCACTGCAGAGCAGGGAAGTGCCACGCAGACTGGACAGCCAGATAAGGGAGATGGAACTCACAGGGGCTGGTGCCCTGAGGGCAGTCCGAGGGTTAGGGTTCTATCCTGTCAGGCCATTCTGTGTCCCACTATGGACTGAGAGCCCCCTTTAGAAGGGATGGCATCCATTCGGTACTGTACCTCTACTGTCTTTTACAGTTCCTGGTTCATTGTGGGCTCTCAGTAAATATTAGCTAACTAAGTGCATTAGGATATTGGACTGGAGAAGCTGGAGAAGATGGCCCAGTGGGTAGAGACTCTTGCAGAGCAAGCCTAATGACCTGAATACAATCTCTGGCCTCTCCTTAAATAGAACTCCGGAGCCAGTCTCTTTGGGACCAACATCCTTCTTACCTTTGAGCACCTCATTGATGTACAAGTTGAAGTAGTTTACTCTCACTGAGTCATCAAAGAGATCCTCTCCTTCCCCCAGCGGCATGCCGTTTCCAGCCAAGAAGATTGGAAGTCTTCCTTTCGTGTATTCCATGGAGGCGAATCGAAGCAGCCTCCTTATGCCCCAGGGCACCACTCGGATCCAGGAAGACGCAGTCTGGGGCCACTCGGGGTCTACATGTTGGGAGAAGCCTCCGATGTTATCGTAGGTGGGGATGCAGGTCTGCTGCCCCACCTTGCTGATGAGGCGAGAGGTGTAATGAGACAGACCCAGGAAATCAGCAGAGCCTTTCAGGAGCTGCTTCTCCGCTTCAGTGAACTCGGGGAGTTGGGCCAGAGGACGGCCACACTGCTGGTTTATGTGCTGGATCTGGGCCTGAAGGGCAGTGGGGTAGTTCCCATCTACAAAGATGGGGTGTGCGAACCAGCCCAGCATGAAGTGCAGGAAGCGCTCAGCAGCAGCAAGGTCCTGGGGACTCTTCCCATCCAGGGGCTCTGCCCAGTCTGAATTGAGCACAATGCCCACGCTTCCCTGCTGCTTCTGGCGATGGTGAAGGTCATAGTGATGCCAAGTTCTGGCATGTGCCTTGAGGATCAGGTGAGCCACCTTGTGAGGGAGAAAGGAGGAAATGACGTCAACAGTGGCACAATTAAGTCACTGTCCACAAGTTACTGCTGAAGCAACAGAGGCAGCGGTGGGTCTGGGGTCTGGCTGGGTTGGTAGACGGCCTCATTAGTCACAACCCCCGGGATCCGTTTCCTGCAGTGAACGTGGTGGCTGTGTGTGTGTGTGTGTGTGTGTGTGTGTGTGTGTGTGTGTGTGTGTGTATAAGCAGCCTTTTGGTTATATCATTTGGGCAAGTTCCCTATGTGGCCTGTATGTATGTGTGTATGTATGTATGTGTGTATGTATATATGTACGTATGTATGAATGAATGAATGTATAGTGGGTGCTTCCTAAATGTTTCTTCTATCTGACTTTATTATTGTTTTGTATGTATATTTGGTAAGAATATTATTAAAATTTACTTTTGTTGGGAAAAATTGATATGGGTTTGTTATGCTGCCCACACTGGCCTTAAACTCAACCGTACTCTAGCCAAAACCTCCCAAATGCTAGGATTATAAACTTATGCAATGCCGAGTTCATTTTTTAAGAAAATATATTACTTGTGTGTGCTTATTTCTTGAAATAAAGCATTTGTTCATGGCTGAAAAGAAAAGAAAAGAAAGAAAAAAGAAAAGCTTACGAAAACCAGGTTTGGTGGCTTGGCCTGTAATCCTAGCACTTTAGAAGTTGAGGCAGGAGGATTGCTGTGAGCTGAAGACTGAACTGTGAATTTCAGGTTAGCTTGAGCTACAAACTGTGACCTATCTCAAAAAACCTAAAGCAAATAACTAAACAAAAGGTTAAAGGTGGTGGCTACCGTTAAATTATATATGGAAGCACTTGACTAGAAAGCCCAAAGCCCTGGGTCTAAACTCCCCCCCACCCCCAGTGCTGCATAAAACTGGACTTGACAGCACATGCCTGCCATCCCAGCACCAAGGAGGTGGAGACTGAACACAAGGCCACTCGCAGCTCGTCCAGAGCTCTATACTGACAACAGTTCTCCAAGCCTGGAACTTGCCTTTGGAGTCAAGAAGTCTTGACATAGGGGCTGAGGGTGTGGCTCAGTTGGTAGTGTGCTTGCCTAGAATAAAAGAAGCCCTAGGTCTAACCCTCATGCTGCTGCTTAAAAATCAGGTGTGGTGGCAGCTCTCAGGAATACAAGCAAGAGATCAGAAGTTCAAGGTCATCCTCAGCTGCATAGTAAGTTCAGTATCAGCCTTGCGTGCATAAGACAACAGTAACAAAATGTACTTATCCATCCCTCTCTCTGGACAGGAAGGAGCCAGCCAAATGTGTTTTTCTAATTGGCAGGAGTTGCAGGTTGGGAGGAAGTACCTTAAAAGAAGCCACTCCTGGGTCAGAGATGGCTGGCGCGTGTTGCCCAGTGCCGTAGCCTGCATAGCTTATCACCCACGGCTCATGGAAGGTCACCCACAGCTTCACACGGTCCCCAAAGACAGAGAAGCAGAAGGCCGCATAGTCCAGGAAGGCATCTACCACACTCTCGTTCTGCCACCCGCCCTGCTCCTGCAGGGCCTGAGGGAGGTCCCAGTGGAACAGCGTAGCCATGGGCTCAACCTGTGAGTCCAGCAGGCTGTCAATCAGTTTGTTGTAGTAGGCGACACCTTGGAGGCTGAGGCTGCTCTTCTGCCCGGTGGGGAAGAGGCGGGACCAGGAGATGGAGAATTTGTACACCTCAGCCCTGAGGCCTCGGAGGAGGGCGACATCAGAAGCTGTTTTGTGGTAACTGTCACTGGCCACCTTTGCTGTCCCTTGGCCCTTGGCAGCATTCAGGTTACCGTAGTGGTCCCAGACGCTCGGCCCTCTGCCGCCTTCGGCCCAGCCTCCTTCCACATTGAAGGCTCCCGTGGATACGCCCCAGAGAAATCCTTCTGGAAACACATCTTGCAGGAAAGCATCCCTCTCCTCCCTAGACTGGTTAGCAAAGGCTGCCCAGACCTTCTGGTAGGCCGATCCAGAGAATGAGGGCACAACTGTCTCATGCTGCTGCTCAGTCTGAAGGGCCAGGCTGTCCGTTAAAAAACAAGATGGGCTGTGGGATTGAATTATGTGACATAATTAATGACTAAGTTCCAAATGTTGAACAGGGTCAGGTATGATGGCTCATGCCCTTAATCTCAACACTCAGGAGGCAGACTCGGGCAGATCTCTGTGAATATGAGGCCAACCTGGTCTACATAGTGAGTTCCAGGCCACCCATGGTTTTTTCTTTTTTCTTTCTTTCTTTTTTTTTTTTTTTTTTTTTTTTTTTTTTTTTTTTTTTTTTTTTTTTTTTTT
>CM052711.1:59521097-59573611 GCA_028551405.1 Uromys caudimaculatus | reverse complement strand
CCCAAGTGCTGGGATTAAAGGCGTGGGCCACCACTGCCTGGCTCACCCATGTTTATATAGTGAAATCCTGTTTAAAGAAAGAAGGGGGGGAGGGAGAAGAAGAAAAACAGGAGAGGGAGGGAAGAAGAGAAGGAGAGAGGGAGGGAGAGAGTGCAGGAGGGAGGGAGAGAGAGAGATTGAGAAGCTGCACAGCTTTTGGCTACACACCAAAGGCAGCCCATGTCCCAGGACTTCTCTGTCAATGTACATCAGTGGACACCCGTGCAGCCAAACACTCAGACACACAAAACAAGTAAGATTCTTGGGAGTGTGCTCTGCATCAGCTCTCCTGTTGCTGCAGTGTTCTTTGGCAAAGGTGTTTCACATTTCACATTGAAAACCTGGGCCAGGAACTTACTTCATGAAGCTTCCATGGATTGCTCAGATCTATATCTAAACTGGCTTCTCTTTTTCCTTCTCTTTAAAAAAATGACTGTATTTATTTACTTTTCAAGTTTTATTATTATTTGTTGCCTGCTGTGCTGGTTAGGTTTTTTTTGTCAACTTGACACCAAGCTAGGGTCACCTGGGAAGAGTAAACCTTCACTGAGGAAGGTCTATATCAGACTGGCCTCTACACAAGTGGGGTGGGGCACTGCCTTGTTAATGGTGGGTGTGAGAGGGCCCATACCTTTGTGGGCAGTATGCCCTCTGGGCAGGTGGTCCTGAGCTGCCTAATAAAGTAGGCAGGAAGGGTGAGGGCCAGAGGGCTCAGACTGTTATAACTGTAGTCACAAGGGATCCAGCGCCCTCTTCTGGTGTGAATACATGCAGACAAAATACCCATATGCATTAAATATATAAGGATATAAATAAATCTTTGAGAGAGAGAGAGAGAGAGAGAGAGAGAGAGAGAGAGAGAGAGAGCAGCTGAACAAGCCCCAGAAAGCAAACCAGGAAGCAGCACTCCTCCATGGCCTCTGCTTCAGTTCCTGCCTTGAGTTCCTGCCCCGACTTCCCTTCATGATGGCCTGTGAGCTTTAAGATGAAGTAAACTCCTTCTTCCCTAAGTTGCTTTGTCAGTGTTTTATCACAGTAATAGAAAGCAAACTGTGACTCAAGGCAAGTGCCTTTGCCCTCTGAGTCATCAGCTAGTCCTACATTTTATCTATTTATTTAGAGACTGTGTGTGTGTGTGTGTGCACGGGCACATGTGCACATTGTATGTGTGTGTCAGTCAGAGGACAATTTGTCAGTTATCTTCTTCCAACATGTGAGCCGCAGGAGTGACGCTCAGGTCAGCAGGCTTGGCTGAAGAGCCTTTACCCACTGAATCATCCAGCTGGCCCAAAGCCTGCTTTCTCTGTACACTTTTCCCAGTATCTTAAACTAAAAGGCACAGGTTCAGATATCAACTCTGTTAAATGTGTACACCTAAGAGAATCTGACAGTGAGGAAGCAGACTGTGTGGGGCCCAGCTACATCGCTAGGAGGCACTGCTTCTCCTCCAGCCTTCCCTCTGAGCCTCCATCTCTATCTATTAAATGCCTATAACCTGTTTGCTCTTCTGAGAGGCCAGGATAGGGCTGGAGAGATGGCTCAGCAGTTAACATCAATTAGTGCTCTTGCAGAGGGCTGGGTTTAGTTCCCAGCACACACTTGGGAACGTCAGTTGCAAGGGTCTGATACCCTGTTTTAACCTCTGCATGCTTGCTCGGGCATGCGCGCACACAAAGAGAAAGCCAAAGGTCCCTGGTGATTGCTCTTGTAAAGAACAGCAGAGCCCACAGTACCAGTTCCTTATAGTTAACTGTGCAAGTGGTATTACCTCTCCTCAGAACTGGATGAACAGCTCAGGAATGCATTGACATCAAACCCAACAGTTTGGACTTGGTCTTTATTTATGGCTGTAAGAAAAGAAGCTTAGTTGGCATCCTGGGAGATCAAGTGCAAACATGCAGTCAGTGGTTTGCCTCATTCTAAAACCAGCCAGCCCCCAAGCACTGATTCTCACCATTTTGTTTTGTTTTGTTTTGTTTTGTTTTGTTTTGTTTTGTTTTGTTTTGTTTTGTTGAGACAGGGTTTCTCTGTGTAGCTTTTGCTGTCCTGGAACTCACTCTGTAGAGCAGGCTGGACTCGAACTCAGAGATCTGCCTGCCTCTACCTCCATTTAAGGCCTGCACCACCACTGCTCGGATAGGAAAACATTGTTTGTAAAGGAAGGCTGGGGAGTTTCTTGGTAAAGCACCTTGTTGGTAAGCATGAGATGCCAAGCTGGGCGTGGGGTGGAGAGATGACTGGTTAAGGACCATACTGCTCTTCTAGAAGACCTGTGTTCAGTTCCCAGCACCCACTTCAGGTGGCTCACAACTGCCTGTAACTCCATTTCCAGCAAATCCAACACCCTCTTCTGTGTTCCTCATGTAACACACCAAAAAAGACTATCCTTAAGTTCAAGGCCTGCCTGGGCTACATAGTGAGTTCTAGAACAGCAGGTTCCACACCTAGAGGGTTTTAGCATCTTAGGTGCCACCAGGGCTCCATTTAACAGAACACAGGCTGTTTCCATGCTGGCAGCTCCCACCTGAGGCCTGAAGATTTTTGTGTCTGTATTGGACATCCTTGGCATCTCTACAGAACCTCTTAGTGTTTTGGGACAGAGAGTCCCTCATTGTCAGGGAAGGCAGGGGACCTTAGCCTTATTCTTAGGCTCCTAGTCCAGCCATTTTCCTAGGCCCCTCCCTCACGGGAACCCCAGATTTCAGGATTGCAACCCAACAAGCCAGTGTATAAAACATCACTCAGCACTTGTCCCATGTTGGTCCAGTCACCTTCTAGGAGGCTGAAGAGCAGTGAGGAGGAGCTCATCCCAGTTGATGGGCAGTCCTGAAGTTTTAGGGTGTAGATGAAAACTTTCACTTTTGGCTCAAGGTTCTAGAAGAGACAAAGACCAACAAGTGTGCCTTTAGCAATGGGAACAGGTGAGATGCCCTATGCTTTCCTTTTAGAAATGACCTAGCCATCCCACTTACTAAGGACAGTGACTTGGACTCTGAGGGAGAAAGACACCAGTCAATGACCATTGGCCACCAACCCTTCCCAGAGGAAGTGATGCCCA
Organism: Uromys caudimaculatus; assembly: GCA_028551405.1. NCBI lineage: Eukaryota > Metazoa > Chordata > Mammalia > Rodentia > Muridae > Uromys > Uromys caudimaculatus. The sequence goes on along the minus strand of CM052711.1, from coordinate 59,570,514 downwards.
CAGCAGTCCATTTCAGATGGGCACCTCATAAGCCAGCAGCCATATTAGGGTCAAGAGCAAGGTGATCTGCTCGTCTCAGGAGCCTGTGCTACCCAAGAAGTTTAACCAAGATGCCACCGCCACCATGTTCATAAGCACCTGTGGCTTGCTTAAAAAGATATTCTGGTTTGCCAGGTTGATGTCCTGTTTGGCAGAGTGGTTTGTCTGATGTACATGAAGCCCTGGGTTCTATCCACAGCAGCATATAAACCAGGTGTGGTGGGGCAGGCTTATAATCCCAGCACTCGAGATGTGGAGGCAGGAGAATTAGAAGTTCAAAGTTAGCTACATGAGGCCAGCTTGGGCTACATAAAAACCCGTCTCAAAAAAAAAAAAAAAAGTATGCATATGTATATGTATATGTATATGTATATGTATATGTATATGTATATAGTAGTTTGGAAAGAAGAAGAGACAGGAACAGGCAAACAAGCTGGCCACAGCTGAAGAAGATGGCCTCAGCTTCATAGGAGTCCCTATACTTCCCTTTCTATGTTGTTTTTGTTTCAAACTTTCCATAATAAAAAGTCACAGAAGGGGCCACAGAGATGACTCGTGGTTAAGAGTGCCAACTTCACAATCAGCGGGGACTGGAGCTCAGACCCCAGCACCCGTGTAAGACAGCAGGCCTCTCACAGATGCCTGTGGCTCTAGCTCCGAGGGATATGATGCCCTCTGCCAGCCTCTGGACACACAGGCACACACCCTCCCCTCGAAACTGGAGGATCATGCATTTGCAGAAAGGTGATACATCCACATGGAAACACACACACTTCCTGTTTGTCTTTTTGTTGTTGTTGTTGTTGTTGTTGTTTTCGAGACAGGGTTTCTCTGTATAGCCCTGGCTGTCCTGGAACTCACTCTGTAGACCAGGCTGGCCTCGAACTCAGAAATCTGCCTGCCTCTGCCTCCCGAGTGCTGGGTTTAAAGGCGTGTGCCACCACTGCCCGGCCACACTTTCTGTTTTGAAGAGTCAAAGGCACTGTCACTGTTGAGACCTCAGCATGTGTGACTGTTTTTGCTCTCTTCTTTTTGTTTCTTTATTTTTTGAGATTGTCATTTAATTAAAACACTTCTTCCTTTCCTTTTCTCCCCATAAAACCCTCCAATGTCCCGTCCCGGTCTCTTTTTCATCAATTGTCACTGCCTGAAGATATGTATTTGCATGTATGTTTATATACATGTATTCCTAAATCTAACCTGCTGAGTCCGTGCACTGTTATTGTGTGTACGTTTTTGGGGCTGACCGTTTAGTACAGGACAGTCAGTTGGTATGCTCTTCCCTGGGGACAGCCCCTCTCCCACGCCCAGCTTTGCTCAGTTGCCTGTAGTTCTTGTGCAGAGTTGGGACTTCACGGGCTCTTCTCCATCAGGTTTACACATTTATTGGTGTTACCCTGTTGAGCCGTTACAGTTATAGCTTGTGCTGCTTCTCGGAGACACTCTCTCCAGCAAAGCCTGGCTCTCACAGTCTTTCTGTCCCTCCCTCTTAGTTAGTTATTTAGTTATTTATTTTTAATTTTTTCAGTATCTTTGGTGTGAAGGGAAATTCTCTTCAGGCTGATATGTTTTTCTTCACTTAAAAACGTTTTATTGGTGGCTCTGGTTTGGTGGCTTCTGCATACCCTTTCTTGTGGCTGCTTATGCTGGTGGCCTCTCTTCCCTATCCCTCTCTCTCAAACAGGGCCTCGAGTAGCCCAGGCTGGTCTCGAACTCATTGTTTAGTTGAGAATAACTCTGAACTCCTAATCCTCCTGCCTCTACCTCCAAGTGCTGGGATTACAGGCATGCATTGGTACACTTGGTTTATGCTGTGCTGGAGATGGGACTCAGGACTTTGCACATTCTAGACAAGCAGTCTATCAACTAGAGAGCTACACAGAAAACCCACGGCGTGCCCATCTTGGGCTCAGCAGGTCTGATTCAGCAAGTTCAGCCCATACCTTAGCCAAAGCATCATATTTCTAAAAAGTTGTCCAGAACCTTTGCCACTCGCCATCAAGACAGAAAAGTGCTCACATTACCTGCAATTCACTCAGCTTCTGTGGTAGAGTCGCCATGCTTTGGCATTCATAAGACAAATCAAGAGAGAAGAAATCCACTGAGTCCTAGAAGTAAGGAAATCAAGCCATTAGGAACAGTTTTCTGCTCAGAAGTGAACTGTGACTCTCCCCACAACTAAACTCAATCTTGGGATTCCCCAAGAGAAATCTGGGGATGTGTGTGCCATGTGACTACATTACCTAGTGCCCCAGCGGGAGCATGTGGTTAAATAATAAGTGTGTAAATGGGTGTGCCTTCAAATGGAGGTGCACTGAGGGAGAGAATCAGAGTCTGGAGCTCTGTCTGCCCCATCTGCCCCAGGCAGCACACTCCCCTTGACCTTTGTGATATCTGGGGACCCTCTTGGGGCTGGGGTTTGGTTTTCATTTCAGGCCATAGTTTGAAGTCCACACCAGTCAGCCCTGGCTTGACTAGTTTACTAGCAGAAGCACAAGCTACACAGTCCAGATCAGTCATGCTCTAACCCGCACTCTAGTTAGGGCCTCTGGCCCTGCTGAGTGTGTGGCTCAGTGGGTAGGGTGCTTGCTTACCATGTGCAAGGCCCTGGGTCTGACACCAGCAGCACGTAAATAGGGCATGGTGGTGCATGTCTGAAATCCAGCACTCATCCTTGGCTGCCTACTGAGTTTAAGGCCAGCTTGTATAACATGAAATCTTGTCTTGAAGAGGATGAGGGGAGAAGGAGAAAGGGAGAAGAAGGAGGAGAAGGAGGAAGAGGAAGAAGAAGAGGAGGAGGAAGAGGATAGTGGCACCGGCCATCAAATCAGGTGACCTGAGTTCTACCCCCAGATCCCACATGATAGAACTGAGACTCCTCAAAATTACCTTCTGACATCCATATAAGTACCATAGCATGTGCATGCCTACAGAGACACACAGGTACAGACACAGACACAGGTACGTACATACACACACAAGTACACAGACACAGGTACGTACATACACACACAAGTACACACACACACACACACACACACACACACACACACACACATGCACACACAGAGTAATGAATTTTTTAAAAAAGGAAAGAAAGAAAACGGAAGGCTGGGCAGTGGTGGCGCACACCTTTAATCCCAGCACTAGGGATATAGAGCCATGTTGGTCTCTGAGTTCAAAGCCAGCCTGGCATACAGAGTGAGTTCCAGGACAGCCAAGACTATACAGAGAAGCCCTGTCTGAAAAAAAGAAAAGAAAGGGGCTGGAGAAGGGGCTCATTGGGTAAGTTCTTTCTATGAGTTCTGACCCTCAGCACACACCTGAAATCCAAGAATGTATCTTTTGGTTTTGTTTTTGTTTTGTCTTTTTTTTGTTACTGTTTGCTTTCTGTTTAGTATTTGGTTGGCCTGGAATTCATTAAGTAGACCAGGCTGACCTTGAACTCATAGAGATCTGCCTGCCTCTGCCTACCAAGTGCTGAGGCTAAGAGCATGTGTCTTTAACCCCAATACTGGGAGATCAAGGTAGGTGGATCCTGGGGAGTTCACTGGCCAGCCAGCCTAGCTGAATCAGTGAGTTCCAGCTTCAGAGAGATAGAGATCTTGCCTCAAAGGGGGAAGGGGTGGGACGTGACAAAGGAAGACACCTAGTGTTGACCCATGGCTTCCACAAGCATCTGGAGACACAGTCACACATATGCAGGTTAGTGCACCTGCACACATGTTACACACACTCACATACATGCACACAGAGTAAACACATTATCAAAATAGAACAGAAAGGGCTTTGCCTGGCATATGCTTGAAAAACTGTAAATTCAGAATCTAAACAGAAGAACACAGCAATGTGAGTCACACACACGCACACGCACATGCGCACAGCTGGCTGGCTGGCCAGCCACTCTATTCTTCTCCTTGCTGGGATCTTAGGAGTTGCTGCCCTGGACCTGACACCCAACCCATCCCTGGCTCCCCAGTGCTCTCCTAATCAAATGATCCCTAGTGTTCACCAGGTTCCACAGACTGACTCCATGATGGAGAATGTCACTAAAGTCTCCCCACATACACTCCCCATTCTTGTTTCTGCTGTCAGGTGTGTACAAGACACAGGCATGGTCTCTCTGGTGGGAGCCGCTCACCAGATACAGGGGGTGGAGAGCCTCACAGTTACAGGTAGGTTAAGACTTGAACGCACAGCCTAAGAAGGAAGGTGAGTATATTGAACACATGAAGAAAGGCAGAGAATAGAAGGGCTATAAGAGAAGCCTGCACTAGTGAGGCTCAGTGTTCATGAATGACCCTCACCTGGGAACTTGGGACACTTTCAAAGTCCCGCCTCAGCAAGCTGTTCAAGTCTCTCACCCCCTCCTCTCCTTCTCCTCTCCCCTCCCCTCCCTCCCTCTTCTTCCCTCCTTTCCTCTTCCTTCCTCTCCTCTCCCCTCTCTTTCCTTTTCTGCCTCACTGCCTTCCTTTTTTTTTTTTTTTTTTTTTTTTTTGTGGGAGGGACAGTGTCTCATGTAGCCCAGGCTAGCCTTAAACTCTCTGTGTAGTTTAGGATGATCTTGAACTCCTAGTCTTTCTGCCTCTACATCCCGAGTACTGGATTACAGGTATCTACACCATGCCCAGTTTGTTGCACTAGAGATAGAAGCCAGGGATTTCTGTATGCGAGGCAAGCACTCTGCCAATTCGTTAAACTCCATACTTAGCTCTATTAAGTATACTTTTTAAAAATAGTAAATCATCTAAGCAGTGAGGAGCTTCGACCTGTTTTGGCTGCAAGGTAATGTGGGACAGTGTTCTGTAGTGTGTCCTCTGGCATCTGCATTGTCCTGAGCCGTATGTGTGAGGGACCAGATTTCATTTTTGCCAACACAGAAACTTGAAAGCCATTCATGATAAGGTTTTGGATAAACAAATCTCTTGCTGACTAGACACCATCTAAAGTAATTAATAGTGATAATTGCTATCAGGAGACCAAAGGGCTGAACATAAAAATGCTTCTCCAGCAACAGCCTTTGAACTGACATCTCACCCGTGCAGGCAGCATGGAGTTTTGACATGAATCCAGCACAGTGCATGGGTTCCCTCTGGGAAGCTCCCACCCTGCTCAGTGCAATCCCGCATGGCCCCCAATGGGCCTACACGGCAGATGCCTATCTCTGACTCTGGACTCAACTTCTGGATTTGCCGTGTGCATCTTATGCTGGCTTCCTGTCCTTTACACGATGCCTGCCTTCCATGGCTATCCCTCCTGCTCTGCCTCTCAATGCGTCCAGCAAATTCCCCTACTTCTAACACTCACACGAATCTCCTCCGACAGGAGATTCTTACCAGAGCTCCTCTCTCAACCCCAGGCGCTCGTTCCCCTGGGCGCTATTTGCTTAGATGAGTTGGGGATATGGTTCAGTTGGTAGATTGTCTGCCTTGAATGCACAAAGGCCTGGGTTACGTCCCTAGTGAGTTACAAACTAGGTGTGGTAGTTCATGCCTATAATCCCAACAATTGGGACGTAAAGGCAGGAAAATCAGGAGTTGAAGATCATCTTCAGCTGTGTAGTGACCTTTAGGCTAGCCTGAGACACATATAACACTTTCTCAAAAACAAAATGAATAAACAAGTAAATGAACAAATAATAGTAAGAGGATATTCCCTAGGGGGGAGTGTTAGCACTCAGAGGCTAAGACAAGAAGATTGAGTAAATTTGAGGCCATCTTGGGCTATAAGATGTTAGTGAGACCCTGTCTCAAAACAAAACAAAATAGCCGGGCAGTGGTGGCGCACGCCTTTAATCCCAGCACTTGGGAGGCAGAGGCAGGCGGATTTCTGAGTTCGAGGCCAGCCTGGTCTACAGAGTGAGTTCCAAGACAGCCAGGGCTACACAGAGAAACCCTGTATCGAAAAACCAAAAAACAAAACAAAACAAAACAAAATATAGTAGAGTCAGGCATATAAACTCCAGACCTGAGAAGGTGGAAGCTGGATTGTCAAGAGCTCACGTTCAGCCTGGCTACACAGGGAGACCTTATTTCAAAAGCAAACAAAACCAAAAATAAGCTATAGTTTAAAAGGCATCGAGAATATAAATCAGACGGGTACTCTAAGAAGTGTATTTTTAAAAATTAGTATACCTTAAGGAGTTTTTCTCTGTGTGGGCATGCGTAAACCACGGTCCACATGTCAGGTAGGAGCTGCAGGAGTCTGCTCTCTCCTTCCACCGTGTGGGTCCCAGAAGAATACTGGTTTGGTTTGGTTTGAGAAAGTCTCATTATGTATATCTGGTTGGCCTTCTGCTCAGTATATAGATCAGGCTGGCCTCGAACTCACAGAGATCCACCTGCTTCTGCCCATTGAGTGCTGGGACGGCAGGGATGTGACACCGTGCCTGTCGGGACTTTGGCTTCTTAATGGAGCCAAGCTAAAACACCACAACAGACGGAGAACTGGGGCTAAAGCACATAGCTCCTTCATAAGGTAGCTGTGACTCTTGGGAATGGACACTGCTTGGTGGTGCACACTTTTAATCCTAGCACCTTGGGAAACAGAGGCAGGTGGGTCTCTGTGAGTTCGAGGCCACCTGGCCACCCTAACTGAGAGAACAAGAACTTTACCATCTTACCTTGGAGGCCTAAGTAGCTCTGCTCCTGTGGCTACACTACAGCCTGGGCACCCACATCCCTGCCACACTGCAGTGACTAACAGTTTCAGTTTCCCTAAGTCAGTGTCATCAGAGTGACACAAGTACCATTCCTGTATGTCCTAGATTAACAGTTAATAAACCTGGCCAAACCCAAGCTCAGCCCTCTGACTAACCCACCTCCCTATCCCTGGTAAACACTCTACCTCCTGGTGAGAGAAGTCCACTGTCTTCTCTCTGATGTCTTCTCTGATGACAGCCTGGCTCAGGTCTCCTCAGAAATAAACCTGCCCCACTGCCATTGAGCAGCCTTCTGTTGTGTTCTTCACAGAGGTTTGATCTCAAAATAAATAAATACAATCACAATTCTCCCTAGGTACACAGGTGCTGCGCCTACCTTGATGAGAGCCCCCAAGGATGGGTCTAGCAGAAGCTCTGGGATGTCTTCAGCCTTCAGGACCACAGACAGCTTTCCTCCTGGAACCAGACAGAAGAATGAGCAGACGTTGAGGGAGGGCAGAGGAGAGATCTCTACTGTGGCTTGTCTCTAGGGGACTGATGGACTTTAGAAAACAAAGTGGCCAAAACCCACAATGTCTCTTTAGGAGACTATTTTGTTCTTAATTTGTATTTTTTTGTGAAAGAGTCTTACTGTGTGACTCTGACTGTCCTGGAACATGATTTGTAAACCAGGCTTACAGAAGTCTTCCTGCCTCTGCCTCTGAGTGCTTGGACTAAACTCTTGTGCCGCCATGCCTGACTAAAGACTGTTTTGTACGAATAAGGACTGCCACACAGAGCACTTGGAAGAGTCAGAATAAAAAGAATTATCCTAAGGTGACAAGAGAACCCCTTTCTAAATTCTGTGTAAATGCATAGTGCTCTGTTGTGGTGAGCTGTTGTACCAGGCCCAGAAACTGATTCCCAGGTGTGGTGGCACACGCCTGTGACCCCAGCACTGGAGAAGTAGAGGCACGAAGGTCATCTTGACTATATCCCTAGCTATAATTCTGCTCAATTGAGACTACCTAAAACCAAATCAAACCCCAGGGAACTGCTCTTTCTTTGCCCTCATTGCAGCTGCTGTGTCTTGAGGGGGAAACGCAGGGAAATCTGCTATATGTGACTTGTGTAGATTTCATCTCAAGGAGCATGGCCATGGTTCTCAAGCTTTGTGTACCCTAAATTCCTGTAGACGTTTAAGAAAATGAAAGCACCAGGGGTGTGTGTGTGTGTGTGTGTGTGTGTGTGTGCACGCAGGTTTGCCAGCATAGTCTGCTTAGTGAGTTCCAAGCCAATGAGAGTATTTCAAAAAACAAGGTGTTTGGCTGGTGAGATGGCTCAGTACATAAAGTGCACTGATAATTTAAGTTCAACCCCAGAACTCACAGTGGAAGGAAAGAACAGACTCCTAAATGTTATCCTTTGACCTCCATACATACATCACCCGCACGCGTGCACACACACACAGTATCATTTGATCCCTGCAGGCATTAAGATTGAAATTGATTGGATCCACACAGAGGAGTTGCTTAGCTCTGTGGTCTGGAAACCAAAAGAAGTTGAGTAAAACTAGCCTTGGAGTGCGCTCAGGAACTCCTGAGCACAACAGTTCTGTCTGCCGTGGCATTGAGGATTGGCCCCAGGGCCTCACCCAAGTGGACAAGTACCACACCACTGAGCTGCACCCCTGGCCCCAGGGTTCACCTGCTCTAGGCACAGAAGAACTTTGCAAAGTGTGGAGTATCGATGGTCTCTGGGAGCCAGTCTCCATTCTGATAAGATAAAGCTGTTCCTGGTTATTGAGTGACAGGCCCAGTGGGGCCGCATTACAACCTTTAGATTTCCATACTGAAATCAAGCTTGCATCAGCACACGTGGACGGGATGGTGCGTTCCCAGCCCGTGTTCGGCCTTTCAACACGGACAGCTTACTCATGCGCTGCCAGCATCCTCTGTCCGTTGGTGGTTGTTTGCGGTGTGTGTGGGGGGGTGGAGGTCCTAGTGTTAGCTGGGGTGCTTTCTGGTGCTGTGTGTGTATCTGCACCTCCTACTAGAGGGGTATGCACTCTTCTTCCATAGCAGCTGCACCAGGTGACACTGCTGCACAGAAGTGCACAAGCCTGCACTTTCCTCAAGGTCCTCGTCAATGTCTCTCTCAGAGCCATCCTAATGGGTATGAAGCAGACACTCATTGGGGTTTTCATATGCATTTCTCTAATGGTTACTGAGGTGTCATATATTTTGCTCTTTTGCCAATTCCATATCTTCATTGGAGACATGTCTATGGAAGTCCTTAGCCCCTGTTTCTGGATGGTAGGATTTAAGATAAGGTCTTACTATGTATCCCCGGCTGGCCTCAAATACACAAACCTGTCACCATATCCAACTCCTGCTTCCTGTTGTTATGAGTTTGTTTGTCCCCCACCACCACCTCTTTCTGGCTGAGTGTAGTGACACAAGCCTTTAATCCCAGCACTTGAAAGGCAGGATCTCTGTGAGTTCAAGGCCAGCTTGGTCTACATAATGAGCTCCAAAGACAACCAGAGGGCTGGAGAGATGGCTCAGAGGTTAAGAGCACTGACTGCTCTTGCAGGGGATCTGAGTTCAATTCCCAGCAACCACATAGTGGCTCACAACCATCTGTAATGGGATCTGATGCCCTCTTCTGGTGTGTCTAAAGATAGCTATAGTGTACTCATAGACATAAAATAAATAGATAAACTAAAAAAAAAAGACAGCCAGAGCTACATCATGAGACACTGTCTTGAAGAAAAAAAAAAAAAAAGAGTTCTTTTTTTTTTTTCTTCTTACATTTTTCCTTGCTTCTTGTAACCCAAACTGGCCTTGAATTTGCTACGTAACTGAGGATGACCTTAAGATCTTCTCATTCCTCTTTCTTGCCTCCGTCCCTGAGGTATGCCATGCTGGGAATGTAACCCAGGGTTCTATGCAGACTAGATAAGTGCTCTACTAATTTAATTAGTCTCAGTGCTCAGTGCTCATTTTACTTAAGTAAGTTTAATCAATAATTTAATTAAAATTTAATTAATGCATTAATACTTAATAACTTAATTAATTTATGAGTCTGGATCTCATGTGCCCCAAAATGATCTTGAACTTCTGGTCAGCCTGCTTCTACCTTTTCAGTGCTTGGGTTAAGCCCTGGGTCACTGTGTCTTATACAATGTCATTTATGCAATGCAGGGGATGAAACCAGGCCTTCCTGCACGCTTGGCAAGCACTCTACCAACTAGCTATATCCCCAACCATATTGTTCATTTAAAATTTTAAGTATCTATCTATGTATCTATGTATCATGTATGTATGTATTATCATCATGTATGTGATATGTGTGAGTGCGGGAGTGCGCATGCAAGGGCATGTGTGTAGAGGTCAGAGGACAACCCTGCGGACCCCGCTCTCTCCTTCCCCTGTGAGTTCCAGGGATAGAACTCAGGCTGTTGGGCGTGCTAGCAAAGCACTCTAACCTGCTGGGCAATTTTGCCTTTTCAAAAGGTTCCTTTTCATTCATGTGTGTGTGTGTTTCACTGTTTGCCTTGTCATATGTGTACCAGTGCACTCGGAGGCCAGAAGAGCGTGTTGGATCTCCTGGAACTGAAATGACAAGTGGTTGTGAGCTGACAGATATGGGTGCTAGGATCCAAGCTTGGGTCCTCTGGAAGAACGGCAAGTGCTCTTAACCGCCAAGACTTCTCTCTAGCCCCCACTGTGCCAATTCAAATTGAATTATATCCCTCAAGGCTCAGGGATCTGTGTGGAAGAGGAGGCATAAAGACTGTAGGAGCCAAAGGTGAAGATGACTCCAAAGAGACAGTGTCTTCCAGACACAACAGGACTGTTGAACTCACAGAGGGCCTTGGAAGCTTCAAGCCTGAGTCAGGCTCCCAGCACTGAGGGGTTAGTAGACTGGAGGTCCCACAGCTAACCAATTGCAGCCACGCCCACCTATCTGCAACTGGTGCCAGCTTACAAAGGAAACATTTTCCTCCAAAGGTATACTAACCACATTTCAGAGCAGGCCCCAGGCCTGCAGGGCAGGGATGAGGATCTCACTGTGTAGTCCTGGCTGGTCTTGAACTCACAGAGATTTGCACACCAGGATGACTTTGAACTTACAATCGTCCTGCTCAGCCTTTCAAGGATGAGATTTACAGGTAAGCACCACCACACCTGGCTAATTTCAATTTGAAGGCTTTATCAAAAAGAATTTATCAGTGAGTGGGCAAGAATTTATACATAGGGGTGGTCACTGCAACACAATTAACTTGTAATGGTGAAGAATGTAGGAAGAATCGTGACTTGAATGGCCGGGCAGTGGTGGCGCACACCTTTAATCCCAGCACTTGGGAGGCAGAGGCAGGTAGATTTCTGAGTTCGAGGCCAGCCTGGTCTACAGAGTGAGTTCCAGGACAGCCAGGGCTACACAGAAAAACCCTGTCTCGAAAAACCAAAAAAAAAAAAAAAAAGAATCGTGACTTGATAACCTTCCCTTCAAAAGACAAAGAAAGACAGTTGCACAGACTTGACCCTGAGGAAGGGTTTCAGAAGAGTTTTCAAGGAGCTGAAGAGACCCTCAGCAGGCAAGAGCAGGCAGTTCTTCCAGAGGACCCAGGTCTGATTCCTAACATCCACATGGCAGCTCACAACCCTTTGTAACTCCAGTTCTGGGGGATCCAAGGGTACAGTCAACTTCATGGTGCTCAGACATACATGCAGACAAAACACCCATATACATAAATAAAAATAAAATCAGAGAGAGAGAGAGAGAGAGAGAGAGAGAGAGAGAGAGAGAGAGAATAGTCACATGCACTTAGGATATGGTTTAGTGGTTTGAGTGCTTGCCTGGCATGCACAAGCCCTGGGTTTTAGCCCAGCACTGAATAAACTGGATGTGGTGGCATATACCTGTCATCTCAGAATTCAGGAGGTGAAGGCAAGAAGATAAGAGGTTCAAAGTTATCTCCTGGCCACACCGTGAGCCAGCCTAGGCTACAAGAGACATTATCTCAAAGGAAGAAAAAAAGATGTTTCAGACAAATGTAGGACACATTTGTCCCCTTTGGGAACGTTCATATTACTGATTCTCAGCAGTGCTTAGATCTGGCGGTTGCTGGGTGGGTGGGTGGGGTCTCCTGGAAGCACACAGATGGGGGGAACATCCCCATGTCAGTGTGTACTCACCCTGAGAAGAGTACTTTCTGTGGTAAATGTCAAAGGCTTTCCTGTGGGCATTGCTGAGGGTTTGGAGACCAGAAACTTTCAAATCCTGGTGGGGAAGATCCATGATTGCCAAGTCACTGAAGGTGAACCAGATCTCAACAAGGTCCCCAAAGGACTGAAAAGCCAATGTGGCATAGTCAGCAAAGAGGTCAGCAAAGACCTCATCTCTCTGGACAGTGCTGCTGGTGGGTGGAGTCTGGTGGCACAGGACCACCATGGGCTCAAGCTGAGCATCCTTCAGGGACTGGAGGAGTTGTCGGTAGCACTGCACCGCTTCCTGGTCTGGACTCTTGGAGCTTCCTGTTGGGAGAAGTTGTGCCCACGACAGAAGTACTTTGTAATGGGTAACCTGGCTGTCGTGAAGACTGCTGAAGTACTGAGGCAAGAAGGAGGGCAGTGGCTGCTGGCAGACATAGATGTTGGTATCACCGGCGACCAAATCCGAGCCCTGCTTTCCCAGCGGATGGTTCAGATTATGCACTAAGTCGTTTGTTAGAGGACCAGCGGCTGAAATAAAATTTCTGTCAGATTCCCAGTCATTCCCCTGGCATGAAAGACCCAGGAGGACGGTACTCAGGAAGAGTGCTGTCCAAGGCAGCTCCATGTTCAAGGAACTGTTAGAAGCATATGGAAGGAATCCTGACTTTATGAGCACAGCCAAGGCTGTAAAATACAATGATTATCCGCACAATATTTAACTGGGTTATCTAGGGTAGATAAATCAGAACTTGGTTCAACCAGTATAATCTTCAGGGGGGGTAAGTGTTTTATGTTTGTGTATACATGTTTGTGCACTTGTGTGCACACAGGGCAGAGGTAGATCTTGGGTGTCCTCCCCAATTGCCAGAACTGCCTGTCTCAGCCTCTTCGTTGCAGAATTACAGATGTAATTCTGTAATTACAGAATTGCAGATGTAATAACAATGGAAGAAAGCAAAAGAAAACACGGGAACTGGAATAGCAGCGCCTGTTTTTAACTTGGCACTCAGGAGGCTGAGGTAAGGGGATCTCTTAAGTTTGAGGTCAACCTAGCTTACATAATGAGTTTCAGGCCAGCCAGAGCTAGTGAGATCCTGTCTAGAAAAAGCAAAAATTGCCGGGCAGTGGTGGCGCACGCCTTTAATCCCAGCACTTGGGAGGCAGAGGCAGGCAGATTTCTGAGTTCGAGGCTAGCCTGGTCTACAGAGTGAGTTCCAGGACAGCCAGGGCTACACAGAGAAACCGTCTCGAAAAACCAAAAAGAAAAAAAAGTAAAAGAAAAAATTAGACAGGGGTGGGAGTGGAGGGCTCAGTGATTTAAGAGTTCTTGTTGCTTTTGTAAAGGATGCAGGCTTGGTTTCTAGTATCCAAATGGTGACTCACAAGGGGCTCTGAGGCCCTCCTCTGACTATAGGCACCAGGCAAGCATGGTACATCTACATATGTGCAGGCAAAAAACCACTCATGTACTGGCTGGTTTTGTGTCAACTTGACACAGCTGGAGTTATCACAGAGAAAGGAGTTTCAGTTGAGAAAATGCCTCCATGAGATCCAGCGGTAAGGCATTTTCTCAGTTAGTGATCAAGGGGGGAGGGCCCCTTGTGAGTGGTACCATCTGTGGGCTGGTAGTCTTGGGCTCTATAAGAAAGCAGGCAGAGCAAGCCAGGGGAAGCAAGTCAGTAAGGAACATCCCACCATAGCCTCTGCATCAGCCCCTGATCCCTGACCTGCTTGAGTTCCAGTCCTGACGTCCTTTGGTGATGAACAGCAGCATGGAAGTGTAAGCTCAATAAACCCTTTCCTACCCATCTTGCATCTTGGTCATGATGTTTGTGCAGGAACAGAAACCCTAAGACAACTCACATACATAAATCAATCTTGTAAAAGGGGAGAGCAACCCTTCTCTGTATACATGTGTACATGGTATGAGAGTGCATGGCTGTGTATGCCTGTGTCCATTTGTGTAGAGTAGGGGCGGCTTTGGTCAGGTATTGTTCACCTTTTTTTACTTAAAAATAAAAATTATGTGTGCATGAGTTTCACAGCACAGGAGATTGGCTGGGTCTTTCTCTACCATGTCAGTCCTTGGGGGCAAACTGAGGTCCACAGGCTTGTATAAGCGCTTCAGCTGCTGAGTGGTCTTGCAGAACCCCTGATTTTCAAGCTGGGTCTTTCACTGGCTTGGAACTGATTTGATAGGACAGGCTGGTCTACATCTTTTTTCCCAGTGCAGGGATTCTAAGCATGGACCACCACATTCAAGTTTATGTGTCTTTTCCACACTCAGTTCCTCATGTTTGAGGGTCCAGTACGTTAATGACTGAGCCATCTCAACAGACAATAGAATCACTATCAAGTTTTCATATCACGCTAAAATATAAGGAGTTTTCAAGTGTCTTTGAAGACACACTGTGAGGTCAGATGTGGTGGGGATTTCTTTAATCCCATTGCTAGGGAGGCAGAGGCATAGGTCCCAAGACAGTCGGACTATATAGTGAAACCTTGTCTTTAAGAAACACACACATCAGCCGGGCAGTGGTGGTGCACGCGTTTAAGCACTTGGGAGGCAGAGGGAGGCGGATTTCTGAGTTCAAGGCCAGCCTGGTCTACAGAGTTCCAGGACAGCCAGGACTCCACAGAGAAACCCTGTCTCGAAAAACAAAACAAAAAACCACAAAACAAAAACAACTCCCCCACACACACATCAGAGCTACACAGCAAGACTGTCTTTAAACATAATAAAACTTTCATTTTTCAATTATTTTTTAAAAGACTTATTTATTTATTTTATGTGAGTACACTGTCGCTGTCTTCAGACACACTAGAAGAGGGCATTGGATCCCATTACAGATGGTTGTGAGCCACCATGTGGTTGCTGGCAATTGAACTCAGGACCCCTGGCAGAGCAGTCAGTGTTCTTAACCGGAGCCATCTCCCCAGCCCTTTCAGTTATTATTGTGTACATGCACAGCAGCATATGTGGAAGTCAGAGATAACTTCGTAAGTGGCTTCTCCCCTTTCACCATGGGTTCTGGGGATTGAGCTACAGTTGTAAGCATCTTTTCCTGTTGAGCCATCTCAACATATATTTAAAACAAAAATTTATGTGGATGAATGTTTTGCTTAGATGCACATGTACCTGGTGCCTGCAGTTACAGATGGTTGTAAGCCACCATGTGAGAGCTGAGTGTTGTTCCTCAGGTGCCATACATTTAGAAAATACAAAACAGGGACTCTCACTGGCCTGGAAGTTGCCAAGTAGTTTATAAGGGTCCAGGGGCCTGCCTGTCTCCACCTCCCTAGCAACAAATTATAAGCATGCACCGCCATCTCCTGGGCCCTGTACTGGTGTTGTCAACTTGCTGTGAGCTAGAAGTCTCAGTTGAGAAAATCCCTCCATTAGATGGGGCTGTAGGCAAGCCTAAGGGGTATTTTCTTAAGAGATTCATGAGTGGGGGCCCAGCCCATGGTGAGTGTTGTCCAGGGGGCCAAAGGAGGAAGCCAAACAAGCCACAAGGATGAAGCTAATAAGAAGCACCCACCCATGGCCTCTGCCTCCAGGATCCCACTGTTCTAGCATTCCTGTCCTGACTTTTTTATCCAGACAAACTCTCTCCTCCTCTACTTGCTCTTTAGTCATGGTGTTTCATCACAGCAACAGTAACCCCAAGCCAGGCTCAATCACTTTATGACTGGGCTTTCTCCTTAGCCCCTTTTGAGACAGTTTCACTCTGTAGCTCTGGATGGTCTGGGGTGCAGTATGTAGACCAAGCTTGCCTTGAACCCAGAGATCCACCTACATGCTTCTGTCTCTCCAAGTGCTGATGCCACTATACCAACTATTCTGAGATAGGTGTCCTTGCCCAGGTTAGCTGAAATTCTAGTTTCATTTGTCTACCTTAGTCACCCAGTAGCTGGGATTACAGAGTCACCCTAACAAGCCTGCTGGCTCACATAAAAGAAATGTTTGTGCTAACTGGCCATCTGGCCCCAGAATGGATCTGCTGTTCAAGGTTGTGACAGGAAGACATATCACAAATAACTGGTCATAAGGAAAGGCTGTTGGAATGATAAACTTTCAGTATTTTTCTTTAGAAAAAACCAAAAATGTTAGCAATAGAGACAGTTTGCAGTACAACGAAGGGTTGATAGGATGGCTCTGATGGCAACAGACTTAAAGCCAAGTCTGATGGCAGGACGCAAGCTAGGGAGCCCCAGCAATTCGTCCTGGGACTTGAACCATAGCATTCTCGCCCCCACCATTAGGTTTAATAATAATAAAAAAGTCTATTCCTTGTCAAAATAATTGAGAACAATTCCAAAAAATTATCCTTAGGAAAGAAATACCGATTGGATGGTAAACGGTCCTTATTCTAGAAGCCAGGTGTGGGGGCACAACACCTGCGAGCCCAGCACTCAGGAATTAAGACAGGAGGATCAAGCATTCAAGTCTAGACTACATAAGGCCCCCCCAAACCCAGCCGGTCCACCCCCCCCCCAAACAAGTCCCACCAAAACCACTGGGAATTTAAATTTACTTCAGAAAGTCACGAAGGCCTCTCACTTGACATGGTCTTTCTACTACAGAATAAGCCAGAAAAAAAACTCACTCATGGAAATGTAGGCAGTAATCAAGAACAGAAATGAATTCAACAGACAATCACAGAACAAGGTGTTTTATTTTCATGAGTAAAAGCAGTGGTTGGGAACAGAAGAAAACAATTTCCACAGACATGTATGACAAATGTAGCAGGCTTTTCCTACACATGAAGAAAAGGTCTTACAGAAAGAACATGATTGGATTCCAACTTCAATAGGACAAGAAGCACAAAGTGCCCAAGCCTGTCCCGAAATTTACAGGGCCACGAACTCAGCTGTCACTTCTCAAACCATCCTCCAGAAACTGTCTCAGTGCCGTCCAGGGTCCAGGCTAAGGGTAGGACACCACAGGTCCCTGGCCCTAAAGTTACCTTCAAAATCTCAGTCTTCAAGCAGGTAGTTAGGGTTGACTACCAGATAAGGATCTTCTTCATAGCTCTCGCCTCCTTCACTGGAGCCTTTCAGTCCAGCCTGGGTGAGCTCAATCAGAACGTGATCCTGTGGAGCACAGTTAGTCCTCAGTCCAGAACCACAGACACTTCCAAATGTCTGCTACTTACACATTTTCTTGTTTCCTCTGGAGAAGCCCGTAAACCAGAACCACGCCTTCAACCATTATCAGTGCTCTGCTCAACTCCCTCCTTTAGGCTTAACTGCCTTGAACTAAGAAACCCAGCAGGTATTGTGATTTTAACAAGGCACCCTCCACAGTTTATCAAATGCTTATCAATATAAAGTCAAAACAGCAACTGTGCTTGAATGTTAAGATGTGCAAAACTGCTGGGCAGTGGTGGCGCACGCCTTTAATCCCGGCACTTGGGAGGCAGAGGCAGGTGGATTTCTGAGTTCGAGGCCAGCCTGGTCTACAGAGTGAGTTCCAGGACAGCCAGGGCTACACAGAGAAACCCTGTCTCGAAAAACAAACAAACAAAAAAACAACAACAAAAAAGGATGTGCAAAATTCTCCAATATCTAAGCCTGTGCATTTGCAATCACTGCCTACGAGCCCTTTTCACGAATCCCTCTTCCCGCCTCTTGAGGCAGTCTATGCTGCCAGATTTGTCATTTTCCTGCCCTCACTTGAGAGCTAGGATTTAAGTGTGTGTCACCATGTCAGCTAGATCCTATTTTTACTTCTTTTTAAAATTATTCTGAGGAGTTACAGGTAGGTTCTAGCCAGCTGACGTGGGTGCTGAGAATCTACCTTGGGCACTCTGGGAGAGTAGTGCGTGCTCATAACCACTGAACTCTCGCCAGCTCTCATTTATTTTTATGAAGGATCATACCCAGGCCTCTCACATGCGAGGTAGATTCTATTTCCAACTGAACTAGGAACAGGCCAAAGCCTGCGATGGTGTATACATCCTGTAATTCCAGCACTCAGGTGGCTAAGGCGCAAAGATCCTGAATTCCAGGCCAGTGTGAGCATCACTGTGAGACACAATCTCTAAGTAAGCAAACACAAAATATCTAAACATAATTCATCTGGGAATTTTCTCTCTGAACAAGTAAAAATAAATGTAGAACACACCATCTGTCCTCTTCTTTTCCAGCCCCTAAGCAATTTTTGCCAAACAAAATAGAAAAGAAACTTCAAATAAGACTGATTATTGGATTGGGGGTGGGTGGGGTACGAGGAACAGGGATGCTGGTGGGCTGGTTGAGAATTGACCATATAGCCAGGTATGAATGAAGCTGACAGTGAAAATAAAAAGCTAAAAAGCACCCAAACAGAAGCCTCGGATTCAGCAGAGGCATGTGTGACCAGCACATGCAAACCCAGGGTTCAATATTAGTATAGCTAAATAAAGACACCACAAAAAGCCCACGAAAAAGTAAGATCCAAAAGCTGTCTGCTCAGCCTTTACCTAAATTCTGCTTATTTTAGGAAAAGTCCCTCCCTCGTGGTTAACTCTCCTCAACCACAATTATGACCACATCCCAATGATTCAAAATAAACACACTTATCAAAAAGCCCGTAGAGATAGGCACTCCCCGCAGTGCCCTGGAGCCGAGGCAGGGATACTTACGTAGTGTGTGAGGCGGTGAACAACCTTCTCTATGATCCTCTTTTTATTTATGAGCTCCTCTTCAGAGTCGATTTCGGACTCGATTTCCTTCAGGTACCAGTTGATGAGTTCGCTCCTCTTTAGTGCCGACTCGTCCTCCTCTGCAACAAAACACATTCACAAGGACTGACCTCGAGCAAGCTGCATTGCCAATTCATGGTGCACACACAAAAACCTTAAGTTTAGAAACTGCAAAAGTAAATAAAGATCAGTGCTTTTAGAATATATGTGCTTAGCATGTACTAAGACCTGGATCCAAGCCTCAGCTCTTACACACATACAAAAGATAGAAAATCACATGTATTTGTAAACTCCTCCTCAGAGGATTTATTTATTTATTTATTTATTTTTTTAAGGATTTGTACACTGTAGCTGTCTTCAGACACCCTAGAAGAGGGCATCAGATCCCATTACAGATGTTTGTGAGCCACCATGTGGTTACTGGGAATTGAACTCACGACCTTTGGAAGAACAGTCAGTGCTCTTAATGGCTGAGCCATCTCTCCAGCCCCTTGATTTTTTTTTTTTTTTTTTTTTGAGACAAGGTCTTCTTACGTTGTAGCCTTGGCTGGACTAGGCTGGTTTTGAACTCAGAGACAAAACTGCCTCTATCTCATGTGCTAAGACTAAGTGTAGGCCACTGTACTCAGCCAGAATCTACCTGTGATTTACTTCCATTTCTTCCAAGTACTAGGTGAACCTGGCCCTAAGAGTCTTCAGCAGATTGGAATTCTGCATGGTGAATTAAGCATAGAAGCCATCAGAGTCATCCTTGGAACTTTTTTGTTCCTAGAACACAGGCTGGGCAGCTCACAGCCTACTGGAACTCTAGCTCTGGGGAGCCAGGCCCCTTTCTCCTCCATGGGCACCCATACACAGATGCCTATATACACACAAAGAGAATCAACTACAGCTCTAACAGATGATGGTTACCCTCCTACCCACGGCGAACTGGCGAACTGTGAAGCTGATATGAAACCATGGCAAAGCAGTTAAGGTTCAAAAGTGGGCAACTGTCCCACTGACCAGGTACATCAGAGGAGGATTCTATTACATTTGTGGTATTTTACAGATAAAATATAAATACCCCGCAAGACATCTGTTGGGAAGAAAGCAGTATAGTAATTTCCACCTATAAAAATGTTCTTCATATGATCAGATCTAAAGATTCTGCTACAAAACCATAAGCTAAATACAAAACATTGAATGGTCTGACAGCCTCTGACAATGAGCCTGTAGGGAAGCTGTGCTGATACTACCCAGGTCTCCTTCCTAAGGGAGCCAACATAAATGATCGTCTCTTCTGACTTCTGAAGCGTAACACATGGCTTACATCAGAAGTGGCAGAAACAGCATGTAAGACTGACAGCAGATAAGCAGTGTGGGGCTCATTCTCACCTTCTTCCATTTTCCTGAGGTGGAGCACGATGAGGTTAGAGATTCGGCAGTATTCAGCAAAGCCCAGCCTCAGGGAGGGCTTGGAAGCAGTCTCCTGACTGGCATCTTCACTGGCACCATTGAACCCATTCACAGGGGCAGGGCTGTCAGCATGACCTAAGGAAGGAAGTAACCACCTAAGTCTTGTCCCTATGCCCTCATCAAGCCCTCATCTAGTGCTCATGCCCACACTCTCTACGCTTAATACAAACTTCAGAGAACAATCATTTTATAAATAAATTTGAAACAAGTTAAAATCCTACTAGTGAAGACAACCTGGCTTGAGAAGAAAGAGTGTCAGGGATGGGGACAGAGATCTTATTGATACCATTTGCAGCAGGGCATGGTGGCACATACCTATAATTTGTACACTTAAAAGGCTGATCCAGAGGCTACAGATTTAAGACAACTTAGGCTACCTACCTAGTGAGAACTTTCCCCTGCATCTGCCAAAGTCATTTGTAGTGTTATAAACAAAAACACTTCTATTATTCACCAGTTCAATGTGATTAAATTGTTATTGTGTATAGGAACACATGTGAGCATGCCATAGTACGTATGCAGAAATCAGAGGACTCAGTCCTCTTACCTTGCCATGGTAAGATCACCAGGTTTTCGGGTAAGGGTGTTTACCCACTGAACCATCCACTTGCCCAAGGAAATGTCTCAGACTCAGGAGCTAAACAACGCTGTAAGTAGGGGTGGAGGACAAAGGGCCTGTGCGTTTTGATGTGCTGGCTCCAAGCATGTACACTGTGTACCACTACTTAACTGTGCTTTGGCCTACAGTTAACTTAAAACCCCTTTTGAGTACACCCACTCACAACCATGGACGAGTGTGCAGTGCCATGACGCCCTGCAGGATCAGCCTGTCTAGAGACAGGCGATGAGCAGCCTTCTCACCGTTGATGCCTCCTGGTCCCTCATCCGTCTCCATCTGGATCTCCTCCTCTTGATCTAGATTGACATCAGGCGTCTCTACACGGATGATTGATTTATTCAGTAATCGAAAAGCTTCCTTCACATGTTTAGGCTGAACCTAAGCCAGTAATCAGACAACTTAGTTATGCAAGACATTTTATACCAAATAGCTAAGAATACTGTGCTCTCCCCCATATGGCACTATTAACTCACTAAAATGGCTGAAACAACTGACAATATCATGTATTAGCAATTAGAATAACTCTCACCTTCCACAGATGTATATGAACTGATACAGCTGTGTGTACCTATGTATGTATTCTATGTATCTGTGTGTGGGTATGCTCATGGGCGCAGATGCCTGTGGAGGGGTGAAGAGTGCTGGATTCCTTGGAGCTGGAGTCATAGGCAGTTGTAAGCAGCCTAATGTGGGTGTTGGGAACCAAACTCTGGCTTGCGGAGAATATCATATGTATTGTATGGTGAATCAACTGCCAATTAAAAAGCCTGTGGCCTGTGGCCCATGGCTTAGGCAGGAAATGGGAAGTGGAATATCTAGAAGGAATTCTGGGATGGAGTCAGGCAGAAGATCTGCCCGGGAAGATCTGAGACATATTCATGATACCTGAGCACAGGTAACTAGCCAAGTGGCAGAATGTAGATTAAAGTAAATGGGTTATCTTTAGTTATGCTCTAGTCGGAGCAGAGCCTAGTTATATGGCCAAGGTATTACCTGTAAATATATTCTGAGTCTGAGTCTTATTTCTGGAGTATGGAGCTGGGAGGCAGAACTGGACCTAACAAGAACAGTATACACGATCCTCCTTTTATTTGTTTTTATTTAATGTGCATTTGCCTACAATTATGTCTGTGCACCATATGCACTCAGAGCCTGCAGAGGCCAGAAGGCATTGGATCCCTTAGGACTGGCGTCATGGACAGTTGGAAGCCATCATGTGGTTGCTGGGAATGTAACTTGGGCCCTCTATATTCTTAACCATAAGACACATATATAATCTCCCCAGCTCCATTTTCTTTATTTTTTTTTCCTTTTTTTGAGACAGGGTTTCTTTGTGTAGCCCTGGCTATCCTGGAACTACCTCTGTATATCAGGCTGGTCTTGAACTCACAGTGATCCACCTGCCTCTACCTCTGCCTCCTGAGTGCTGGAAGTAAAGGTGTGCACCACCACCACCTGGCTTCTTCCTTTCTCCTTTACAGTACTGAGAGATGAATCCAGGGCCTAACACACAGGTATCTATGACATCCCCAAATCTTGTTTTACTGATTTATTTTTTGAGACAAAGACTCATTCAGCTCAAGTTGGCCTCAAACTTGAAATGTAGAGGAGGATGACTTTGAACTCATGATTCTCCTGCCTCTACCTCCAAAGCCTTCGGATTATAGGCATGTGATATAATGCCAGGTTCAAGGCCAGTTTGGACTTTAAATGATATCTTAAAACCTAAGTGCATTTATAATTCCACCCATGGTAGTCTGTGGCAGAGGGCTAGGGATTTACACCAGGTTACTAAAAGAGCCTGTTTCAGAAGAACAACAAACAAATGAACCTGGCCCTTTCACAGACAAAATGTGAATTCTAACTGAACTCTATATAAAAGTACACAAAAGTCTCTTGGTTTGAAGCAGATGTGTGGCTTTCAATAACGACCCCTTCCCATAATCTGATATTTGCTGTAACTCTAGGGCACCAAGAGCAATTAAAAAACCCATGGAGCTAAGGATGTAGGTCAGTGTCATGAGTGTGCTTAGCATGTACAAAGCCCAGAATTTAATTTTGCCTTGGCACATGCAAAACCAAAATAATACCCAAACCCACCACACACTGATTATACAACCCTAAGGAAGAAGGCTCCTTCTGAGGCAGGAGGCACAGTCACCAGTCACATTTGTATTCCCAGCCAGAGGCCAAGGACACTGTAGAGATTAAATGTTTCTCTTATATAAATACTCACCTGTATCAGAACTCCATAATTTACTGATTATAATAAACACTTTTATCCGTTACTATCAGTCAAGACATCATACATCATAACTGCATGTAGCAACATTCTTACTGGGAGAATAGTATCAACTGGTTGTGGGATACTCCATAACAAAGATAAAAACACACCCAGAAGCCAACTCATGCACTCCTGTTCCTGTGTAATCAGAGGGCCTGGTAGGTACCTCGTCACAGCAGTGCATGCGGGCCATTGATTCTGAGAGTCGGATCATGCTCTCAAGCTGCCGCACGGTAATTCTCCACGAGGACTTGGTGACCCCAGAGCCATCCCTCTGGCGGAGGCGTTTGTACTGTTCCACAATGAAGTCCTCTGACTCTTTGGAAATCTGTTTCAAAACCAGTCAAGTCAGGGAGATAGTTATACTCTTTTTTTTTTTGGATTGATTACATTAAAGTTCAGTTAAACAGGGTCCTGGATGGGAGCACTCCAGGAAACATAGAGGTTGGAACTTTATTATGGAGACAATGAATTACTTCAGAAACTGACACTGAGAAGCCTATAAATTCCACGTACTAATTTTATGAACATGAAGACAATGGACCAGTGTAAGCAAATGACCATTTCTAAATGATGTTTAACAAATCAAGCAATAGAATAAAATGAAATGAAATGTCCCTCAAGACGTCAAAGCTCATTAGCACTCAGTCTGTCCTTGAGGCTTAGCTAACAAACTTACACTGGCTTTAGGGGGAAAAGACAGCATATACCGACCTAAAAGGCCCTCAGTTTTTCAGAGCAAGAAACTCAGTAGTACTGGCAGATACATACTCTTCATATAAAAGTCAATCACAATCCTTATCTACACTTTTATTGTTAGACGGGGTTTCACTATATAGACCACGCCTGGCTAAAATATTTTTTTAATCAGTATTTAACAAATAAACCATTTCTGAAGAAACAAACCAGTACTCAAAACAAACACAAAACTTAAAATTTAAGGAGATTATAGTGGACTTGGAGGGTTTTAAAAGGAGTGTACAAAGTTAGGAAGGAAAGTGGTGTAGGTATGGGGGGAGTAAAGTCTAGAAGTGAGAGGTAGATTTATAAAAACACATCTTATTCAAGTATAAAATTCTCAAAACAATAAGCTAAAGATTTGTGGATACTTAAAAAAATGAATACAGCTAGGCATATTGGCACATTCCTATAAATAGAGAAGTGGGCATCTAAAGCAGGATTGAGTTTGAGGCTAGCCTAGACTACACAGTGGATACCCTGCCTGCCTCAAAAGATCAAAACCAAAGCTAAAACCAAAACTAAACCCAAGTTCAGTTAATTTCCACATAACCCATTTATTTAAATCCAATTTTAACACCCCCATGCACCATGACTTATCCCCAGGTATGGTAGGGCAGATTACCTTGGGTTTAAACTGCCGGGCAAAGAGAAGATACCTTCTTATATCATCAAGGGAATAAACCCGGTCGATCGATTCTTCAATCCTTGAATGCAAGTCTACTATGCGCCTGGCAATAGCATAATCTGTCACCTAATCCAAAACAAGAGAACTTCTTTCAGTCATAGTAGATTGACTCCAAAGTACTGCCCGTAGTAAGGGGTGATGTACAGCTACAAATGACCTCTTATCTGGGCATGTAGAGGCAGGAACCTCAATGGAGTTAAGCCTTAACTACATAAGAAGTTCAAGGCCAGTATATGCTACAGGAGACCCTATCTTGAAACATGACAAAATTAACCTCTATGTCCCTAAGAGAAGTTATTAATAGGCACCATCTTTCTGAGCTGAGTTTTAATTTATTTTTGAAGATTTATTTATTCTATATACATGAGTGTTTGCTTACATGCATGCCTGTGCATCATGTACATGTCTGAGGGCCACGGAGGTGGCTCATGGCACTGTAGTTATAGATGCTTGTGAGCCACCTGTGGGTGCTGGGATTTGAATCTGGGTCCTCTGCAAGAACAAAGTATTCTTAACTGCTGAGCCATCTCTCCAGCCCTATGATCAAAGGTTTTACAATAGATTTTTTCTTAATTAAAACAATAAACATATTTTATGCTGGGTATGGTGGCATATGTCTTTAATTCCAGCACTGGGGGAAGCAGAAATTCTGTGAGTTTGAGGCCAGTCTGGCCTACACAGCAAGCTCCAGACCTGCCAGAATTATAAAGCAACAAGCAACAACACGTATTTGCCTACGTGTATGTCTTTGCACATGTACATGCATGGTTGGCCATGGGCCAAAAGAGGGCTTCGGACCTCTTAGAACCAAACCTGGTCCTCTGCAAAAGCAAGTGTTCCTAACCACTAAAACATCTCTTCAGTACCCTGATGCCTCCCTTACCCTGAAAATACACATGGATGGAATTGACAACCTTTAGCAAGGAGGCCCATTTACTCTAACAGAAGGGAAGTGGCCAAAACAAAACAGGAGCAAGTAACCAGTTCGAGCAATGTTGCTGACACACACGCATAGAAACTGTAATGAGGGTTGATCACGGTGGCGCATGCTTTTAATCCCAACACTTGGGAGGCAGAGGCAGGCAGATCTTTGTCATTTTGAGGCCAGTGTGGTTTGCATAGTGAATTCCAGGACAGCCAGGGCCACACAGAGACCCTGTCTCAAAAAAAGTCTCAAAAAACCAAAACAAAACAAAAACTAATACCAAAACAGAAGAAAAAAAATTTTTTTTTAAACTTTCAAAAGAATAGCCATAGCAGACCATTTACAGGAGCCTCTTAGTATGAAACTGCTTTCTCAGGTATGGCTAGAAGCAATCCTCATGAAGTAGATGATAGCTTTATTTTATGTAGAAGTAAACTGAGTCCCAGGAAGTTAAATTATCTGACCAAGGTCTCAGTAGGTAGTGGAGACAGGATTGAAGAGTCAGTGTGTCCTCTTAGCCACTACACTATTACCTATGAGTTAAGTGTGTTTGTCTACTTGTGAAGGGAAAGGGGAGAAACCTAAGCCCAATTCCCCCAAACAGTCACAAAAGCAAGGCAGTTTTATTTAAATAATGTCTCAAGTCAGGTTGGAAGCAAGGAAATAGAGCTTCCTGCTTATCAATTAAGAGTCTATCCCATAAAGGTGGGCATGGTGGGTTTACACAGAGAGTTCAAGGCCAGCAGGAGTTACACAAGACCTTGTGGGGTAGTGGGCTGTTTGTGTGTTCACACACATCTGAGATGGTAAGCTTGAATACTTAAATCTAAGAACAAATAACTCAGGCCAGGAGTATTACATCCAAGAGGCACAAAAGGTCACGAAACTGAACACAAAAGAAAACACAAACAACAGCTTCAGTGGTTACCTCATTGCACTCATCCACCAGAATGAAGAAGAGATCAAAGCGGGACATGATGGGCGCTGACAGATTGATGTTCTGTTTCAGAGATTTTGACCTGTCGTAGTGTCCGCTGACAGGGTTTGCTGCAGCTAAAATAGACGTCCTGGCATTCAGAGTTGCCTGACCATGAGAGAAAACCATGAGACTAAAACACAAACCCAAACAAGAAAAAGTTCTATCTCATGCAATTAACTAAGAGAAACCAAAAGCTTTTTCACTGGGGGCTGGAGAGATGGCTCAGTGGTTAAGAGCACTGACTGCTCTTCCAGAGGTCCTGTGTTCAATTCCCATCAACCACATGGTGGCTCACAACCATCTGTAATGGGATCTGATGCCCTCTTCTGGTGCATCTTAAAATAGCTACAGTGTACTCATATACATAAAATAAATAATAAATCTTAAAAAAAAAAAAAGAAAATCCTCTCCATGTACTGAATCATCAACACTCAAGCAGGGTGACAGCACAACAGGCTCTTCTGCATGGTGATGGACAGCACTCGTCCCCTCGCTAGCACTCTGCTAGGAATTTACCTTAGAACTAGACACAAGAGGCTCAGATGACATGACAGTTGACACAGCTTGTGACACACCAGACTGAAGACCAACCAATGGATGGTTCATGCAGTTGAGTGCCACAAGGCTAATAAATCATAGTGGACCCAGCAGGTGCTACTACAGGACGACTGCCAATAAAATGATGAGGCTAAATGAGCAACTGTATGCACTTGCTTAGTCGTGCGCACATACTCAGCACGTACCTTGTATCCATTGTACTATGAGTTATACAAGAATTTCTCTTAAATTTACACACCAGTGTACACTTTTAAAAAATCTTTATTTTTCAACTTTTAAAAGATTTATTTAATTTTAAAATTATGTGTATGCATGTCCACCTCTACATGTAAGGGCATGTGCCTGCAGCGCCCACAGGAGCCAGGAGAGGAAGCTGAAACCTCTGCAGTTGTCGGCTGCCCATTCTGAGTTCTGGAACTGAACTTGGGTCCTCTGCAAGACAGTACTTAACTGCTAAGCCATCTGTCTGTCCCCCAAACCTTTTAATAAGTTAAGATCCCCCTTAATGTTGGCTATCATATGGTAATCAAATAATTTCATTTAAACTATCTGTTGATCTTTGAGCAATTTGTGGTACTGGACCCAATAGCTGTTTTTTGTTAGAACAAGAAAGCTGTTTAATCAAAGAAGCGACAAGATGGCTCAGCAAGTTTTGTGTCCCTTCTAAGCAAGCCTGGTGACCTGAGTGTGAGCCCCAGAAATCATGTAAAGATGGAAGGAAAGAACCAAATTCACAAAGTTGTCTTGTCACATAGAAGCCATGGCAATCCCCCCAAATAAATGAATTATTTTTAAAGCTTTAAATTTCTGAAAAATGAAATGCTAAAAATTACATCAGTACCATTACTTTCTATCGCAGAAACATTAGCTGTTGTACTGGACCATCAATAGCACCTATATTTTACAGTTTAGATCACCATCACACAGTGGAACAGTGTATCCCACCAGGTGGGTGTCTCTAACACACTAATCTGCATGGTTGAGGGATACACACCTTCACTCCCGCTTTAGTGATAGATATGGTCTGCTGCTCCATAGCTTCGTGAATAGCAACTTGGTCCCGCATGTCCATCTTATCAAATTCATCAATACAACAGACACCCTGTAACCAAACAGATCTAGCTTTAAGGAATTTCCTTGCAGGCTGAGAATATAGCTCGGTGTTACTTGCCTAGTATGTGTAAGGAAATCAGAGAAACTGCTTTGCAGATGTAAGACGGTAAAGTTGCAAAGTTTCCTACCAGAGACCTTTCTATTCCCTAGGCAATTGGAGAGATGGGATATAAACATTCTTAATTCCTGTTTAGGCAAGACTATTCAACAGAACAGAGCTAAAAGGGAATCTCATACGTGACTCACTTAAACTAAGAGCAAAACAAACAAACAAACAACACCTAAGAGCAAAACAAGTGCTATGCAGGTAATGGACTGCAAAATTTAAATCTCAGCATGAAGAGATTTGGGCTGGGTGTAATGGTGCACACCTGTGATCAAAGAATGTGGATGGCAGAGGCAGATCTCTGGGAGTTCCAGGCCAACCACAAATACAGAATGACTGGTTTAACCATTGATTTTAGTCTGGAAAAGTAAAGAGCAAAGGAGTACCACAATCAATATAAGCTTGCATATCCATAAGGAATTAATCTAGCCAAATATATAGGTAATATATTATGTATTCATGGATAGACCTGTTTAGAGATGTTAGCAAAGCAACAAACTGGGATGGTCTAGTCACAGTAATCATCACATTCTAGAGACGCTCAGAAAGTATCAACTAATGATGAGTCTCAATGTAAGGTAGATTAGTAAAACTGAATAACACACTAATGAATTCAATAAAAACTACATAGCTTGTTATTAAAAGGTCAAAGGGCACTCTGATTTCCCTATATCCAACAGCATACAATGTCCTTACGTTATCAGCCAGCATCAACGCTCCAGCCTCAATAACAAATTCGTGAGATTCTTCATCTCTCACCACAGCTGCTGTTAAGCCAGCAGCGCTGGAGGCTTTGCCACTGGTATAGACAGCCCGGGGACTGAACTCATCCACGTGCCTATTCAAGAACATCACACATTGATTAATACATCAATACACTATATACACCAGTCCCAGAAACATTAGCTAATAGGAGTTCTAAAACTGATTCAAATTCATTCCTGTCAGACGGAATGAGTACAAGACAAAACGTCAACCTTGACCTTAACAAATGCATTTATTTTTACTTTGTATGTGTGTGTATTAAATGGAAGTTCAAGGACAACTTTATGATTCCTTTCTGCCACCCTACACAAGTTTCAGGGACTGAACTTTAGCTACCAGGTCTGTGTGTACCTTTACTCGCTAAGCTATTTTTCCAGCTCCCAAAAATAAACACTAAAAAAAAAAAATTAAGAAAGCCAGGTGGTGGTGGTGCAGCCTTGAAATCCAACACTTGGGAGACAGAGGCAGGCAGATCTCTATGAGTTTGAGGCCAGCTTGGTCTACAGAGCAGGTTCCAAGACAACCAAGGCTACATAGAGACCATGTCTCGAAAAACCAAGAAAAAAAAAAAATTTTTTTTTTTTTTTTTTTTTTTTTAAATTAAGGTATAGAGCTGGGTGTGGTACAAGCTTCTAAGCTCAGTATTTAGGAGACTAAGACAAAATTATGAATTTGAGGCCATTCTGGGCTGTAGAAAAAAACCCTGTCTCAAAACAAAATAGAACAGCAGAGTCTCTGATACTCAATTTAGTGATTTTCAAAGAATTATTACTATCATAATGGAAGGATAGAAACAACCGAAACATCCATCTATTCATTATGTATAAAACACAATGCAGCACATGCATAAAATAGCTCCTCATCACCACAGCATGGTGAATGGTCAGTGTACTGCACTACGTGAAGCAAGCTAGACACAAAGACCGAAATAGCAGGGTTACACTTATTAGTTAGACAAAGTCAAATGGTGCTTGCTAGGAGCTGAAAGGGGAGTGGAGTACTGTGGCTTTACAGGTATAGTGGGTCAGTTCAGGAGAACAAGATGTTCTGGAGACAGAGGGTGGTAGTGACTAGAACTAAACCTAACAATGGCTAAAACAAAACATGTTTTTTACATTAAAAGTACAATGCTGTTTACCTCCCGGTCACTCATATGTTCTATGAAGGACAAGAAATATATTAAACAGAAAATGGGAAGTTACGTAAAGCAAATTATCTAAAACTCTTCTAAGTTGTGCACAGTGACACACATGCCACATAGAGACCCTGTCTCAAAAACAAAATGAGCAGGCGACACCGACTGCATCCTTGGTGGCAGAGGCGGCCTGCAAGCACATTAGCATACAGCTTTTCCCGCTGCACTCCTGAGGCAGACACTCACTTGAGAAACTGGCTCTTAGCTGTACTTGGATCACCAACAATGCAAACATTTATATCCCCACGAAGAGAGGTTCCTTCCCCTGTTGTCTTAGGAACACCACCGAACAGCATCAGCAAGACGCCACGTTTCACTTCATCGTTGCCTGAAACCAAAAGCTCCAGATGAAAAATTATTTTTTCAGGGGGATGGTAAGATGGCTCAGCAGGTAAAGGTCCTTGCTTCATAAGCCAGAAGACTGGAGTTTGATCCCAGAAGCCCATGTAAAGGTGGAAGGAGAGAACCAACTCTACGAAGCTGTCCTCTGACCTTCAAATGTGCTTCCCCTTGGCACGATACATACACATGGTAACGTAAAAAGCTCAGGTACAACAGAACTCAACCAAGAGAAAAGAAGCCACCATGGGTGTCTTCTCTCAGACATAGGTATCAGCTGTCCATGCTCACCATCCCAAGAGCCTTCCTTGTCCACTTCCTATGGGAGGCCTTTCCCACAGCCTTAGCCCTCAAAGACTTCTCCCCCAAATATAGACTTGTCCACCACACACTGCCACATTTCTAAGTTCTTTTTTGCAGGGATGAGCATGCTGCCCTTCCAGTCCATTGCTCGTTCTTGCTAGTGGCTACTCCAGTTTCTTCAGGAGTCTGAGGTGACATTTCTTTTGTTGACTAGCACTAAATAAATGTACACTAACTAAGCTGATTGGATAATATGCTGAATGCAATTTATAGTGCTTCTACTAGTTGCTCATAAATCCAATAAAAAGTCTTAAACAGAGTGCTGTATTGTTAACCCCCCTCTGAGACTCTGTGGAATTGGTGAATGAACTCCACTACCAAAATCATGCCTGGCAAATGTATATAAACCATTTATTAAAACAAAACAAAGAAAATTAATGGCTTGAGAGACAGTTTATTTGGTAAAGTGCTTGCCAGGCAAGCCTCAGGACCTGTGTTCAATTCCTAGAAACCATATGAAAAGCAGGTACAGTGGCTTACTCCTGCAATCCCAGTGCTGGAGAAGCAGACAGGCAGTGTTGCTTACTCAGAGAGCTGCAGGTTAATGAAAGGCCGCCTCAAAACCAAAGTCAAAACAAATCCCAAGGTGAACAGCTTCTGAGGACGTCATATGAGGTCGACTTTGGCACATGTATGCATGCACATATAGAAACAGAAAATTAAAAATCCATTCTATAACAAAACTGACATGACCTATGAGACAAATGTGCTGAAGGTATGATGAGTTTTAAATAGTCCATAAAAGCTTTGATAAGGAACCTGAGTATGCTGGTTGGGAGACAAAAGACAGGTGAATCCCTTAAATTCAAGGACAGCCTAAAATCAACAAAAACTGAGATGGAACCCATTGGTTGTGGTAGATTATATCTTTAATTCCAGTCCCATGAGTTCGAGACTAGCTTGGCCTACAGTTCTGGTGCAGCTGAGACTCTGTAGTAAGATCTTGTCTCAAACAAAGGATATCTCCTTTGAACCTAATTTTCTACCTTTGAAGTAGGCAAGAATTTATCGACTCTTGTAGATAGGGTCCAGGCTATACTCAAACTCACACGCATCCCCCCCCCCCGTCAGCCTCCTCCTTGATGGCAGAGAATATAGGTATTACTATGCTAGTGTGACTCGAATTTGAACAAATAACTATGTTAAGGCCCATAGCTCCGAGACTAGGAGAGCACTGTCTTCTCCTTGCTGTTTCATGTTCTGTACTAAGTGAGCTGCTGTGGTGAAGACCTGCCCACTGGATGTCTCACTCATAAGAACCGAGCTTCCAACTATCCACCAGCACTAAGTCAAGGGAGCCCTGCATGAACTCCAGCCCCGGTCTACCTTCTGGGTGTCTACAGCCTAAGTGCATTGATATTTTGTCTGCATGTGTGCCTATGTTCCACATGCAGCTCTGGTACCCTCAGAAGCTAGAAGGCATTGGATCCCTTAGAACTGGGGTCATAGATGGTTGTGAGTACTGTAAATCAAACCCGGGTTCTCTGAAAAAGTAGCTAGAAATCTAATCCTCTGAGTCATTTCTTCAGCTCCAAAAGCAATCTCTTCATGAAAATCCCTGAACCAGCACTGAACCCACGGAACGTTCACTACGAAGTTTCTATCACGCAGAGTTCTTACCATGTATAGTGGGGAAGAGGCTAGTGCAGAGGTTGTGGTACAGGTTTTTGTCCTGACTCATTTCAAACACCTTTTCCCATTCCTTCACTGTCATTTGGTTCTTAATGCTCTCAGCTGTCTGTTCCTCATCTCTGAGTTCTTTCCCTCCAAACTGAGGTGGAAGAAAAACAAAATGAGAAACATTATAGAGATAACGCAAAGGGAAAGAAATCCCACTATGGTAAGACTGCTGGGAGGTCAGCGTTGTGATTTATTTACTATAGTCCCTAAACTGGGCTTTAGTTAATAAAGATGTGTAAAAGCTTATCTCTTGTCCAGAGAGGAAAACAAAAGCGACCACTGTTTTATATTACTCTGACCTGTAATAAGAGGTTCATTACCGACAGAAGATGAAAATGAGCCTTAGCGAAGGGCTTTACCCAGCTCTGCCGTCTTAGTAACCCTCACACTAAGGTTGCGGATGAAGCCCAACCCCTACCCAGCAGGCACAGATCCCAGGCTTAATCCCTGGCACAGTAAACAAACAAACAAGTGAAAAATGAGACCTACCCTTGGGTTGGTTGGTGCAACACAGCAGGCAAGGAAGACCAGCCTGTATGACAGGTCTCTGACACCAAGGGCGCGGAGCCCTCGAATGCCTTCTGTCTCATACCCATCGACTCCACTGACTCGGGAGTTAGTCTCTGCACGTGCTCCTGGAAGAGTGAGAGACAAGGTTTCACAGTTCAAACACTAATGGTGCTCACAGGAACTAATAATGTACTTGAATAAGCCAAAGTTAAAACAGCACCTTTCATAGAAAAATCAGTCTTTTACTCTCTTCATACTTCTGTGCTCAATCTGATTGGTAGCTAAAAAGGTTACAAAGAAGATTCCAGAAGCCAGATACCCTGAGGAGCAGGCGACCAGAATTGGTTACATCTGAGCAACAAATTACTGACCTGGTGTGCTAAGCTTGGAGACATCAGGCACAACAATCAGTGTCCCTGTGAAGTCACATCTGTCACCAGCTTGGGCTGACTCCACAGCTTCAGCTCTCAGGATAACCTCCAAACTTCGGGGAATACTTCCCCGGGGAAGTTCCGCTTGAGTCTCTTGAATACGAACCTACAATCAAGACCAACAGCAAAAGAGATGCTTTCACATGCTATACAACTGAAATCAATGGCTATAAATACCCTCGTAACCCAGCCTATTTGTACACCTTTTTCTTTGCGTGTGTGCAGGTGGTCACACCTATCTCAGGTGTCACTCCTCACGACCGTCCACCTTTCTTAAGACAGGGCCTCTCGCTGGCCTAGAACTCACCAGTTCGGCCTGGCTGGTTGATCAACTAGCTTTTAGGGATCTGGCTGCCTCTTCCTCCCCTGCAGAGTTCAAAGTACATGCTACTGTACTTGGCTCTTTATGTGGTACTAGGATCAAACACAGGTTTTCATACTTGTTGATAAACATGTTACTAACTAAACTATCTCCACAGGCCCTGCCCTATAGACTTTTGACACATATCAATATTCACCTAAAAAGTTTGTACTGGGGCTGAAAGATGTCTCAGCTATCAGGAGCACTGGCTGCTTTTCTAGAGGACTTACTTGGGTTTGATCACAGTATCCACATGGAGGGTTACAACCACCAATAACTGCAGTCCCAGAGGCGCTAATGTCCTCTTCTGGCCTCCGTAGACACTGCATGCTTATGGTTCTTATACATACAAGCAAAATACCCACATATATAAAAATACATAAAAATTTTGTGTCCTAAAATTTTTCATCAAATAGTTCAACTGGTTAAGCAATTACATCTCTTGGTTCTGGAGAGATGGCTCGGAAATCAAAACATGATCTGCTTTGCAGAAGTTGCACCACATGTAGGCAACGCACATAAACATTTTGTACCCTTCCAGTCTAATAGCTCAATTGGTTAAGAGATTAATCTATTGGGACTGAAGAGGTGGTTCAGTGGTTAA
Source organism: Uromys caudimaculatus (assembly GCA_028551405.1). Lineage (NCBI taxonomy): Eukaryota > Metazoa > Chordata > Mammalia > Rodentia > Muridae > Uromys > Uromys caudimaculatus. Next base: position 59,536,208 of record CM052711.1, on the reverse strand, counting down.
GAACACTGTTCTTGCAGGACCAGAATTTGATGGCTAGCATCGGCGTGGAGGCTTACAACCTTCTGTGTCCTGGTTAGTTTTTGTCATCGTAAGACAAACTGTAACTATCTGGGAAGAGGGACCCTCAGTTGGAAAAACGCCTCTATCATACTGGGCTGTGGGCAAGCATGTGGGGGCATTTTCTTGATTAATGATTGGTTTGGGCCACTCCCAAGTAAGTTGCCCTGGATTGTAGAAACGGGTTGACCAAGTCTTGGATAACAGCAAGCAGCATTCCTCCAGGGCAGTGGCTCCCCACCTTCCTAAAGCTGCCACCTTTTATACAGTCCATCATGCTGTAGTAACCGCTAGCCATAACATTATTTTTGTTGCTATTTCATAACTGTAAATCTGCTACTGTTATGAATTGTCATGCAATTATCTGTGTTTTCTGATGATTTTAGGTGACTGTGAAAGGACCCCCAAAGGGGTCGAGACCCACAAGGTGAGAAGCACCATTCTATGGCCTTTACTTCAGTTCTCACCTCCCAGGTCCTGTCTTGGTGTCCTTTTATGATGGACTGTAACTGTAAGATGACATAAATGCCCCCCGCAACCCCAGTTGCTTTTGGTCATGCTTATCACAGCAATAGAATCTAACCAGGACAATCTGTAACAGAACCTGAGACCTTCTTCTGGCCTCTGTGGGCACTACATTCCTTAAAAACTGACATCTAAATAAGTTATTACAAAGGTCAAAAATGAATTATTAGCAGTAAATCTGATCTATTTGTCTAATAAATACATTTATACATAAGAATCTAATTTAAACAGAAGTAAATAAATACCTTTTGAAAATCAACAAATCTTGATTTATTAGTGTCTAGAAGGAACCTCTTCCTGTTGGCACATACTGGATTTCGGCAGATATTCGGCTGTGTGTATTTGAACTGCTGCTCTACATCCTTGATCACTGTTTGGCAGTCAAGGCACAGGAAAGTTCCACTCACAAGCTCAGGGTGAACTGGGTGAGTGCGCACCACCTGCCCACTGATTCGGGTGAGCAGCCCAATCCTGGATGAAGTGAGCTCACGAATCCTATTTGAAGACAAGTGTCACATTAATAGATATCCTTTCCATCTTTTCCCCACCTTCAGTTCCAGGAACTGAACCTAAAATCTCATACACTGAGCCCATTTCCCATCTACTTAGCATAAGAAACCTAAGAAATGCCAGGCAGTGGTGGCGCACGCCTTTAATCCCAGCACTTGGGAGGCAGAGGCAGGCGGACTTGAGTTGAGGCCAGCCTGGTCTACAGAGTGAGTTCCAGGACAGCCAGGGCTACACAGAGAAACCCTGTCTCGATAAACCATAAACCAAAAAAAAAAAAAAAAAAAAGGAAACCTAAGAAATGCTTTTTAAGTTTTTTTATCTTAATATATGGGTATGTCTCTGTGTGGGTATGTGCATGTGAGGGTAAGCAAATTCCAAGGCCAGAAGCCATGGAATCTCCCTGGAGCTGGGTTACAAGCCATCCTGAGCCTCCTGGCACAGGTGCTGCAAACAGCACCACACTCTTACCAGCTGAGCTCTCTCTCTAGGCCGTAATTTCTTTTGAATTATGTAACAAATTCACAATAAAAAGAGCGGGCTGGAGAAATGGCTCAGCGGTTAAGAGTACTGACTGCTCTTCCAGAGATACTGAGTTCAACTCCCAGCAACCACATGGTGGCTCACAACCATCTGTAATGGGATCCAGTGCCCTCTTCTGGTGTGCCTGAAGACAGCTACAGTGTACGCATGTACATAAAATAAATAAATAAATCTTAAAAAAGAAGAAGAATAAGGAGGAGGAGGAAGAGGAGCTGTGGAGTGGTGGTGTACACCTTTAGTTCCAGCACTTGGAAGGCAGAGGCAGGTGGATATAAGAGTTTGAGGCCAGCCTGGTCTACAGAGCAAGTTCTAGGACAGCCAGGCCTGAACAGAAAACCAGTCTCAAAAAGCCAGAATAAGTAAATAAATAAAAACAAATATAAAAGATGAAAAGACTGAAGGAAAAAAAAAAAAAATCAGGTGGGTGCCATGACACGCACCTAAAACCAGTGTGTGGTTGAAGGGGCAGATCTTGGGTGCTCACTGGCCAGTCAGCCTAGCCGGAGGACCATCTCAGACTCAGGGAAGATACTATTTCGGGACTGGAGAACTTAGTGGTTAAAAGAGTACCAGCTGCTCGTGCAGAGGATCTGAGTTCCTAGTACCTACGCCACAACAACAGGAAACTTACTCCAGGGGATCCAGCATATTTTTCTGGTCTCTTTGGGCAGTGTACACACTTGAGATTCACTAACACGCACACGCACACAGACACTTTTAAATGATTTTAAGATGTTTCAGTTATGTACTTAAACTGGGGAATGGGGTGATGGTGGTGCATGCATTCGTTTTAAAAATTATTTATTATGTGCATTGGTGTTTTGCCTGCATGTATGCCTGTTTGTGTGAGGTACTGGATGCTCTGGAACTGGAGTTAGAGAGTTGGGAGCTGCCATAGGTACTAGGAATTGAACCTGGTCCTCCTGAAGAGAAGCCCGTGCTCTCACCAGTGAGCATCTCTCCCAACCCTAGTGGTGCGCGGCTTAATCTCAATACTTACAGAGGAGAGAGACTGCTGTGCGCTCAGGACCGGCCAGGTCTATACACTGTAAATCCATATTCATTAAAGTCCCAAAAGTCATGAATTTTTTTTACATTTTTAATTAGTTAATTCTTTTTCTTTTTGAGACAGGATTTCACTACATATTTCTGGCTGATCTGAACTCACTATTTAGACCAGCTGGCCTTGAATATTCAAGAGATCCACATGTCTCTGCTTACTGAGTGCTGAGATTAGGCATGTGCCTTACTCACGAATTTCTGCAACTGTTCTTAGGTCTTGCATCCCCCCCTTCCCCCCGGCAAATCTTGTCTCTCAATTTCCCTAAAAGATGTCTTAAAAATAACAATACTAAGTATCCACTACATATTGCCTATCTTAGCTCCATGGAAAAACAAGTTTCTCCAAACTAAACATTCTGGGTATTAGGTCTTAATACTTGAAAAATGTCAGTATGAACTTGGTGTGGCAGCACCTGCCATGAGGAAACCTGAGGACTGGGAATTTGAAGCCAGCATGAGCTACTCAGAAGGCTTTACCTTTAAAAGACACAAGCAAACAAGAGGAACTTTCACAGTATCAGTGTTCCATTATAGGTGAGGACACTGAGACCCAGCAAAGGCAGGCTGCTTTGTGCACTACATAGGCTGCTACTGCATGGCTGTGCACCTCAAGTTTCCTAAATGCCCAGCCAGTGGTATGTGATATGATGGGTCCTTTCACCCCCTAAAGGTTCCTTCCTTACTTGTGTCTAGTAGGTAGGTCTTGGAATGCAACATAAAAATCCTTAGCAAAAGGGATCTCCTTTCGGTCTTTGACAAAGGTCTTCAAGGCTCGACACAGATAAGGGTAGACTCTGAAAAACAAGCAGAACCAGTGACAGATTAGCCTTACTAAGTCTGTTTTCTTTTTTCTTCTTCTTCTTTTTTTTTTTTTTTTGGTTTTTTTCGAGGCAGGGTTTCTCTGTATAGCCCTAGCTGTCCTCGAACTCAGAAATCCGCCTGCCTCTGCCTCCCAAGTGCTGGGATTAAAGGTGTGCGCCACCACGGCCTGGCCTTTTTTTCACTATTAACATTCATATTTATACAAATATTTACTTAGAAGAAATACAGACCAGTAATTGTGAACAAAGTTTTTTGTCATACATAGTTAAAAACAAAATGAGCCGAAGTTATTTCTACCCCTAAAACACTCAAGCTATGCTGGATATGGTGGTGCACACCTACAATCCCAGTACTTGGAAGGCAGAGACAGAGAGATCTCTGAGTCTGAGGCCAGCTTAGTCTACAAAACAAGATCAAGGCCAACCAGAGTATATACTGAGGCCCTGATTCAAAACAAAAGACAAAACAAAATGCTACACTTAAACTATTAAAATGTTTCCAAGGAATTTTATATTGAAAATTATACATTGGATCAAAAAGGGTAGGATGTGTTATCTGTAATATTCTCTCCAAAACTATACACAAAGGAAGACATCAAAATGCATTACGATTCTTATAAAATTCTAGATTTGAGAGGCTGTTGAAAGCTTGCTTCAACAGACCTGCAAAGAGTGGCTACCAAGGAGTGGTAAAGTTAAAAGCATACAGATAACTTGATTTTTTTTCTCTATACTTTTTTAAGAATAGATACACATGGGCTGGCAAGATAGTGCTGTCACCAAAGCTGAGAATTTGTGTTCAATCCCCAGGACTTATAAGGTAAACTTTTACGAATTCTACATACGCACCATTGCACGATGCCCCTTTAAAAGAGACATACGTTACTTCCATAATCAGAAAAATAATTAAAACTTTTAATAGAACAAATACAACATTATTGCTATAAAGACCCCTAAGTTGGCATGAGTGGTGTGTGCTTATAATTCTATCTGTTCAGGACGCTGAGGCAAGACTCTAAACATGAGCTCATGTGAGACCCCTTTGGAAAAACCACTATCTTCACTATCTTTGGTACAAAATTAGGACTTACCTAGATAAATTATTCTAAGTACCTACTCCAGGGGAGAGATGGGATAGGTGAAGAGCAGATAAAATGAGAAAGCAATATAAAAGCAAATGATTTTTGATATGTCACATGAGGAAATCTAAGTTCCACAAAGGCCTAGGTTAGTAGGACCGCTTGTACCAAAGGGCCTGTCCTTGGAAGGGAGGAATTGTGGCAGCTTCCCTTCTTCCTTACACGAGCACCTAGGGCCAGGAGCTGGCTCCTCAGGTGTCACGCCCATTCAAGGGAAAAAGAATACACTCTTACCTATAGAACTCTTCCTGAATGGTGGTACAAAGTTGTTGGTTAAATTGTTCCAGGTCTGTAAAACTCACAACCAGCGTGTTTCTCTCAGGACGAATTAGCTCCTCTGCAAACTGCAAGTATTTAATTTCTCCATCACTACCCTGGAACCTGCAGATACATACAAGTCACATTAAACAGAGTAACTAGGCAGTAAAAACTAATCTGGACACCAGGCAACTTAGTATATTGATTAATCAGCATCGAGTTTAGAATCAGAGAGGCCCACATTCAATATTTACATGATTTGGGGCAAATTACTTACTTTTCTAAACTTAATCTCATAAAATTGCTGATGAGTAGATGAGGGAATACCTTTAAAATGAATTGTACATTGCTTACACATTTATATGTTTATTCTATTTACATGTGTGCTTATACTGTGTCCCACATGTGAGAGTACAACTTACAGGGACTAGAGAGATGGCTCAGCTGTTCTGAGTGGTCGTTGGTCTTCCAAGACCTCAGTTCCATCCCAAACACTCACATTAGGAAGCTCACAATCATTGTAATTCCAGCTCTAGGGGATCTGACACCCTTTCCAGGCCTCCGAATTAAATAAATAAAAGAAAAGAAAAAAGAAAGAAAAACAAAACAATACTTATGGAAGTCGGTTCTCTCCTTCTACCATGAGTCCTAGAGACTGAACTCAAAACTGTCAGGTTTGCAGTATTCACTGAGCCATCAGCCCTAGCCCTCACCCCAATTAACTAATTTAACATTTCCTTTTTCTTTTCCTTAAAATTTTTAGATTTTATGTGTATGAGTATTTTACCTTCATATGTGCATGTGCACCATGTGTGTGTGCCTGGTGCTTGAGGAGATCAAAAGAAGGTAATGAGTGTCCTGGGAACTACAGTTACCAAGTGGGTGCTGGGAATAGAACCTGGGTCCTCTACATGAACAGTCAGTGCTTTTAACCACTAGGCCATCTCCCTAGCCCTGATTTAACAGTTTCTTTTCTTTCTTCTTTTTTCCCTCCCCTTCCACATCAGGGTTTCTTTGTGTAGCCTTGGCTATCCTGAAACTTTCTCTATTCCAAACTCAGAGATTCACCTGCCTCTGCCTCCTGCTACTGGGATTAAAGGTGTGTGCCAGTACCACAAATCCTGATTATTTAACATTTTCTAAGGAACAGGTTTTTAAAATTAGTTATGTATAATTAAGATCAGAGAGTTAAAATCCAAATATTAAATTTCCATTAGTCATAATTTAAGAAGCAGAATAAAGAGGCTGGAAACATAGTTCAGTACTAGTGCTTGCCTAGCATGGACAAAGCCTTAGGTCTCATCTCTAATAACACACACACACACACACACACACACACACACACACACACACACAACTTAAAGCAAGCAAAACAAACAACACCCCACACAGAAATGAGGTATCACCACTAAAGACCTCAAGAAAATGAAAACACATGAAGTAAAGTTTTTAATTAATTAACTAACTACTTAATTCTTGTTCCAACTACGGCAAGAAGCACTCAAGTATAAAGTATTACATCTGATATCTATAAGTAAAGAAAAGCTACAGAAAAGGTAGTGTCATTTCTGTCCACGGGTTGGCATTCTCTGGAGACAAGACCCATAAACAATAATGTTTCTATTTACAAGAAGTGCCATAAATAGAAGCCAATTATGCCCACAGGAATAGCTATAATAAAGATTCACAGATATAAGGTGGCATTGGTGGCATTAAAAGGTAAATGTATGGAAAAGGAGTGGCTGGGCAGGGTGATGTAGGCCTGTTAATCCTTGTCTCCAAGGCTAAAGGTGGAAAGTTAGAAGTTCAAAGATGGACTAGGCAACTTAGAGGGACCTTCTCTCAAAATTAAAAAAGGCCCAGGGAGCTGGGTGCACTCCTTTCTCCCAGCACAGGGAATGATTTCTGTGAATCCAGACAGCTATGGCAACACAGTAAGGTCTGTCAAATAAAGAAATAAAAGAAATAGATGCTGGAGATACGGCTCAGGGGTGGAAGGCTTGCCTAGCATGTGTATGGCTCTGGGTTCCTTCCCTAACACATTAAGAAAACAAGCAAGCAACAAAAAATAGAGGGCTGAACCACCCATGGTGACGGAGCATGGTTTTGGAGAATGAAACTGTAATACAAAGTTTAGACATAGCTGGGTGGTGATGGTGCACAACTTTAGCCCCAGTGCTTGGGAGGCAGAGGCAGGCACATCTCTGAGTTTGATGGGCTACACAGAGAAACCCTGTCTCAAAACAAAAACAAACAAAAAAGAAATATTTAGACTATTCTTTTTTTTTTTTTTCTCGAGACAGGGTTTCTCTGTGTAGCCCTGGCTGTCCTGAAACTCACTCTATAGACCAGGCTGGCCTCCAACTCAGAAATCCACCTGCCTCTGCCTCCCAAGTGCTGGGATTAAAGGCGTACGCCACCGCTGCCCAGCTATTTAGACTATTCTGTAAGCAAAAGCAAAGCTGCTCTGTGAAAGGAAGTTTGATTATTTTAAAAACTTAGTCTTGTTTATGCTTAGCTCCAGCCCTTAGCTACCAAGAAAAGGCACTTTTATTATCTGTTAAAATGAACCCTTCCAAAAGACCTTTGTGAAGACGGCCAGAGAGCTGAGACTCCCATAGCTGACAAGGTAAAGCATCTGGAAAATAGCAGGCCTACTGGGATCACAGAGAAGGAGGTAGCTCGTCGCCTGAAAGGTCTAGAGCAGTGGTTCTCAAACTTCCTAATGCTGTGACCCTTTAATTCAGCCCCTCATGTTGTTGTGACCCCCAACCATAAAACCATTTCACTGCTACTTCATAACTGCAATTTTGCTGTTATGGACCATAACGTAAATATCTGGTATGCACCGCCCCAAGGGGTTCTGACCAAGTGTTGAGAACCGCTGATTTACAGACTTTCATCAAAAGGAGTCTTGGGTTTTGAAGGACAAGCAGCTGTACTGACTGCCAAAAACATTACAAATCTAGGGATATAGAATTTACATTACAGACAGTTGTTTTGTTTTTCAACCCTGGGGGTTTCTGTATAGCCCTGGCTGTCCTGGAACTCAGGCTGTAGACCAAGCTGGTCTTGAATTCAGAGGATCCGCCTACCTCTGCCACCACTGCCCTACCTACAGTTTTTAAGTATAGCAGAATTTTATAAGATAGCTGCATAGCCAAAAGGACGATGAATAGATAAGCAATATGTGGTAACCAGCATCCACGTGCCATGCCATTTTATTCTGCCTTAAAAAGAAAACTCTCACAGGGCAGTGGTGGCGCACGCCTTTAATCCCAGCACTTGGGAGGCAGAGGCAGGCGGATTTCTGAGTTCAAGGCCAGCCTGGTCTACAGAGTGAGTTCCAGGACAGCCAGGGCTACACAGAGAAACCTTGTCTCGTTAAACCAAAAAAAAAAAAAAAAAAAAAGAGAGAGAGAAAGAAAAAAAGAAAACTCTTGACTACAATAAGCTGCATGTCTAGCAAAATTAGCCACACACACTTATCTGGGGCACCTATAGTGATCCAATTCAGTGTCAGGAGGCTAGGAAAGGCTATCAACTATTTAATAGGTAGAATTGAAAGCGTTTCAAACAGGGATCATTGCTGTAGAAGCTGAATGCACCTCAAGATGCGTTTTGTACACTCCCAAAGGTCAAAACTATAAGTTTTTGTTATATACTGACATAATCTTTAAAAAAGAAAAAAAAAAAAAAAAGAATTTTATAAGTCAAGTCACGGTGTTTGCACTCCATATTGGAGGCAGAAGAGTAAGGAGCACACTGGTATGTGGTTGCTGCTAGGTGGTGGAAGTGGAGAGATGGGAAGGAGGCAGATGTCCAGAACAATTCTTTCATTACATAGGGCAGAACCCATTTCACGGAACAGTCATCAAGCCATAGGTTCCTGTTAGAACTTTCTTCAACATAAGGTGGCTCAGGCTGGCTTGCAGTGCAAGCTCCGCAAGCTCCTAGCTCCTGGCTCCTGGCTGTGTGCTCAACCCTACCTAAGAGGTAACGGGCCCTCTCAAACCCTGGCCCCACTGGACTGTGATGTGCCCTGAAATAAAATAGCAAGGGTTGTTTCATTCCCGGCATCGCATCAACTAGGCATGGCAGTGCACATCGGTCATCCCAGCACAAGCTAAATGGAGGCAGGAGGATCACAAGTTCAAAATCATCTTTGGCTACACAGCGAGTTCGAAAAACCTGTCTCCGAAACGCAAAGAGAAAGAAGCACAGCTTGACGCAAGGGAGGTGAAGAAAGGAGTCGAGGAGGCTTTGGATTCTGGCCTGGCCGGGCCCCATCCCTTCCCCAGCACACAGGGCCCCGGTCTCCGCCCGGCCCGCGAGCCCCGGGAGGCCACTCACTCTTCCAGGAAGTCTAGGAACAGCTTCTGGCATTTCTCGGCCACCTCGTCGCGCACCTCCGGGTGCTGGCTTCCGGCGCCGGGCTCCGCGGCCGCTGCGAGGTCCATGGCAGTGCTGAGAGTACGCACTGCTGAGGAAAGACCACCGCGGAGGAGAGGCAGGAACTGCGCAAGGTTCCACGCGTAGCTCCTTCCGCGCTGCCGCTTCGCGGGCGCTTCCGGCTAGCCCCGCCCTCTCACCTCAGCCAATAATGGAGCAGGAGCTGAGCTACTTCGCGCCAAACCTGTCCAATCAATGGCGGTTCCTTCCAGAGCCCCGCCCACACACGCACATTTCGCGCCAAAAGCAGACTCCATGAAGCTTTTGCCCATGCGCAATGTAGTCGCACCCACCCTCAGGTTATTTTGGCTAGAGGATTTTTTCACTCCTCCTTCCCGCCCCGTAAAAAGAAAAAGTCACTCAGTTAAACCTACTGTGAATTGTCTATTTGGAGTAAGTAAGTAAGCGGTACGCAACCCACAGGAGAAAGCCCCTTAAAAGTCAGGGGGAGAACCGGAGAGATGGTTTAGAGAATAACTCATTCTGCTGAGGACCAAGTTGGCTCTCAGCAGCTACATGAGACAGTTCACCGCCTTTAACTCCAGCACAGGGTATTTGATACCCTCTGCTAACTTCTGTGAACACTAGCATTCACGTGTGCATACACACACATACACTTTAAAAAAAAAAGTTAGAGATTAGCCGGGCAGTGGTGGCGCACACCTTTATTCCCAGTACTTGGGAGGCAGAAGCAGGTGGATTTCTGAGTTCGAGGCTAGACTGGTCTACAGAGTGAATTCCAGGACAGCCAGGGCTACACAGAGAAACTCTGTCTCGAACAACAACAACAAAAAAACCCAAAACAACAAAAAAAGAGATAGATAAATTCTGACAGAGTAAAATCTGCAAAACATTTGACATTGATTTTTTTTTTTTTTTTTTATTGAGAGGGTTTCACATAGCCCATGCTGGCCTTGAATTCTGGGTCCACATGGTGCTGGAACTGAGCCTAGACCTTCCTGAGTGCGGAACAAGGGCTACCTTGCTAGTAAATAAGCCCCATTGCCAGTCCTCCCTTGACTTTGACACCTTGGTGCTGATAACTTGTTTCACCACCATCGCTTTTATCCTGGGCCTCCAGGACACAGTAAACCTGGGCCAGAATAAATAAGTCACTTTTTCAAGGCTTACTGGATGTTAAAAATTTAATGCCAGGCAGAGTAGATCAAATTAATATTTTAATACTATTAAGATATATACTATAGAGATCTGTAATTGAAGGTATTGTCTCACTCAGATGTTGAAGACTTGAAGCCTCAAATCCTTCGCCCTTTGCCAACTCCAAATGTAGCCTTCACTGTGAGTATATTAGGGTTTTCTAGAGGAACAAAGCTGATAAATACACACACACAGGGTTTATTAAGTTTAGCAGACAGGCTGGAGTTCAACGGTGGCTGTCTTCCAACAAAAAGGCCAAGAATCTGATAATTGTGCACCCCACAAGGCTGGATGTCTCAGCAGGTCTTCATAAATGTTGGAGTCCCGAAGAAACAGGTCCTAATACCATTAATCGCTGCCTTAGCAGCGGGATAGATGAACTTGCCAGTGTGAGGCCAAGCAGGCACAACCACAAAAGGCTTCCTTCTCTGTCATTTTAGGTCACCAGAAGGTGTGGCCCAGATTTAGGGTGGGCTTTTTTTTTTGAGACATGTTTCTATGTGTAGTATAACCCTGGCTGTCCTGGAACCTGATTTGTCGACCAGGCTCGCCTTGAACTCAAGAGATCCACCTGCCACTGCCTCCCAAGTGCTGGGATTAAAGGCGTAGCCACTACTAGAAGTAGTCAAGTGATTGATTAGCCATCACAGGGTGTGTATGTTGTTATTTTTTTCTTTTTTTCCTTTTTAGCTCCAGTCCAGCTAGCACTACAAAGTGATACCCTGCCTAAAAAAGAAAGAAAAAAGAAAGGTTTTCCTGAGTCAGATAACCCAACTCCAGAGAGATTGAATGGTCTCATTTGTGGGTATTTCTGAATCCTTAGGTGTATGTATATAGTTAGAAGTAACAGCAGAAACCAGGAAAGTAAAAAGAACCATGGAGGTTATAGAAAACACTCTAGAAAGAGGACAGCAGATCACAAATGCTATGCAAGCCCCTGTGGCACTTGGGCTTTTACTTTGGGAGAGGGGGAAAGGCAAGGCAGAGAGGGCGGGAGAGGGAGGACTACAGCATTAAGGGTGACTGAAAAATCGTAACATGTATACACGTGAAGAGAAATTTTATGAAGTTATTCCAATTGCAGTGATAACACTCCCTTCAAGAGATATAAACTAATACAAACTCCAGTCCCAGGCATGAAAATGTTCTCAGTTGGTGGCCAAGAAAGTCCAAAAGACTCCCCCCCCCCCCCATCTCTGATGCTGTAGACACCACACACTTTCCACCTAGAACTTAGAGAAATCAAAGCTGAACTAACCTGGAAGTCTTTTCCCTGAGGACTCTCACAGGATCCAAAAATGTGAAATCTAGTTTTTCTTTGCAAGTGGATGTCAATTGGAGACAGCTTCCTGGTTAGGGATGGGAGCTTGTGTCAGTTTCCCCTGCAAGCGCTGGGACTCTGTTGAAGCTGTGTAGGCCCTACGCATGCTCACACTACATTTAATGTGCATCAATCCTGTTGTATCTGGGAGACAATGTTTCCTTGGTGTCATCCATCCCCTCTGGCTCTTACAATCCTTTGGCCTCTTCTTGCACATAGCCTCCTGAACCCTGAAGGGAGGGGCTTGATGAAGATACCCCATTTAGTACTGAAATCAATCTCTGTCTCTCTCTGCACATTGTCAAGTTGTGGGTCTGTTAGTTTCCACCCACTGCAAGAGGAAGCTTCTCTGATGCTGGCTGAGTAAGGCACTGATCTATGGGAATAGACAAATGTCCTTAAGAGTCATTTACTTGTTATGTTTCTTTAACAGAATATTTGGTTTCCTTTAGGCCTATGGCTTATCTAGTCTAAAGTCCTTGGCTTCCTGAGCAGGCCTAGGTTCTATTTTGTGGAGTGGGCAGTGTTCTGTTATTCCCAGAATGTGCTACCATTTCATTAGCATAAAATGCAGGCAGGTAGCCACTGTAGATTACAGGGTTTGTAGCGTGAGGAGTACCTTCTAGCACCATGAAATGTTAATCAATAGGAGTAAAGGCTCAAAGTAGGCACCAGCTCCACTGTGTTAGGCTTTTCATGGTGTTCCTCTCCTGTGTCTTTTTTTAAAAGGCTTAGTTTTAATTATGTGTGTATGTGGCCACGTTGGGGTATGTGCACTTGAATGCAGGCGCTCAGATGCCCTGTACCTGGGATTACAGGTAATTTTGAGCTGCCAAGCATAGGTGCTGGAAATCAGATTCTGGTCCTGTGTAAGAGCAGTACAGACTCTTGAACACTGAGCCATCTTTCCGGCCCTTTTCTGTATTATTTTAAATGACTACATATATTATTGTAAAGGCCATTCATGTGGTGTAATTTTTTATTTATTTATTTATTTATTTTTTTGGTTTTTTGAGACAGGGTTTCTCTGTGTAGCCCTGGCTGTCCTAGAACTCACTCTGTAGACCAGGCTGACCTCGAACTCAGAAATCTACCTGCCTCTGCCTCCCAAGTGGTGGGATTAAAGGCGTTGCACCACCACTGCCTGGCTCCCCGCAGTCTACTTAATGGTAGTTATTTTAAGTTGCTTGCTAAGGTATTTGGTGACCCCTCCATGCACAGTTATCTTCAAGGTCGTATTCTAATCAAGCCTCCAAAAGCTGTATTATTAAAAGCTGTATTATTGCAATGTTAAGAGCAAAAATCAAAGCCAAAAAAAAGTCAAGCAAAACCCAGAGAAAGTGCTGCTCCATTTTCTCCATGAAATGGCACAGTGCTGTAGGGTGAGGTGGACCAGCAGACATGAGGATCTTTGGCAAAATGCTCTGGTAGTTTCTTGGTTCCATAGAGAAGATGAGAAACAAGGATAAATGCTCTGAGTATTGAGTCACAGTGGGCAAGGTGTCTTCAAGACTCTATTCTGAGCTGGGTACAAGGTTCAGGGGCTCAGGTGCTTACTGTGTTAAGTGTAAAGATCTGACTTTGAACTTGAGAACCCATTTTTTAAAAAAGCTGGATATGGTGGTATGTGCCTATAATCCCAGAACTGGGGAAGCAAAAATAGGCAGAGCTCTGGTTCTCAGTGATTAGTCATTTTTACAAGCTCCAGTGAGAGACCCTGTCTCAAAATAAGCAACACCCAAAGTTGTCTTTAGCTTCTAAGCACCAATACATGTGTATACACACCTATATACACCCATGCAGCCACATGAACACGTGCATATACATGTGTGCATTTATATGCACACACACAGATTCCCTCTTCTCCCTCTACGGGTTCTCTCAGCAGAGGCCCCTGAAGAGGTGGAGATGAAGGAATGAAAAGGAAAAGCATGGCTGGCTAGGAAGGCCTAACGCTTTGGATTCACTTATGGTTAAGCACATAGAGGAGTTCAGCTAAGTCAGCTCCTGATCCATACATTCCAAGGGATTATGTCTTTGCTTTGTGGTAAAGTGGGACCCAGCCTAAATTGTAGCATAGAGCTCCATGTTGGCACGTTAAGTTTTATCAGCCGTAGGATACTGTACCCAAAACAAGCTTTACAGGCAGAAGAGAAAATGTAACAGGTTGTGTTTTGTCTAGACTAAGGTACAGTGCTACCTCTCTCCTGGTGGTTAGTGCCTGTCATCACTAAGCTTCTACAAGATGGGGATCCCAACAGCGGGCGGCTGAGGCAGGAGACTTCTGCTTGGGCCTCCAGGTTTCCATAGTCAAGCAGTGCCGGGAGAAAATTTCTCTCCCAGGAGCGTGGAAAAGCCCCAAGTGGGGACAAAACGAGCCCCAGTGCTCACCAATTCCGCCCGGTTTCCGCGGGCCACAGAGATTGAGGGACAGGAACTTCTGCCGGCGGCGGGGACCTCAGCTTGGGCCACAGGGCTCCATAGCAAATTAGCACCGGACAAAGATACCCTCCCAGCAGCTTGGAAAAGCCGGGAGTGGGCCCAAGACAACCTCCACAGCTCACCAGGAACTGCTCCGAACCTGGGAGACACAGGGACCGAGGTAGATGGGCATAGAAACCCCCTGGAGGCGGAGACCTCTGCCTGGGCCACCAGGAGTCCATAGCCAACTAGCGCCAGAAAAAGCTACCCTCCCAGGAGCTTGGGAAAGCAGTGAGTGGGGTTAAGGGGAGCAACACCTCTCACCCGGACCTGCCCGGATCCGCCGGGACCCAGGACCTGAGAAACTGGGGTCACAAAATCCCTGAACCTTCCAGTTTCCGCCTGTGGGCGGAGACCTCTGCCTGGACCACCAGGAGTCCATAGCCAACGAACACCTGAAAAAGGTACCCTCCCAGGAGCTTGGGAAAGCCGTGAGTGGGATAAAGGGGAGCAACACCTCTCACCCGGACCCGCCCAGATCCGCCGGGACCCAGCGCCTGAGAAGCCGTGGAACATAAAATCTCTGAACCTTCAGGTTCCCACCTGTGGGTGGAGACCTCTGCCTGGGCCACCAGTGGCCTGTGCCTGGGGACCCCAGCCTAGGCCACAAGGCTCCAGGAAAGAGCGGGTATCCCAGGAGTGCTGACACACCTTTGAGCACAGGCAAAACCACCACTTCTGCTCAAACCCATTGGACCAAGAGAGACCCTTGCAGAGCCATCAGGGCATAGGAACCAAGGGACAGCTGGGGACAGGATCTTTCCGATTTCCTTCTGCACCCCAGAGC
>CM052711.1:59486141-59520597 GCA_028551405.1 Uromys caudimaculatus | reverse complement strand
GTCCTGGAGTTCGGACCACCAACCAAAGAATATACATCTATTGACCCATGATTCGGACTACATATGTGGCAGAGGATGACCTCCATGGCCATCAGGGAGAAAGGAGAGGCCCTTGGGCCTGAGGGTGCTAGAGGCCCCAGTAAAGGGGAATGTCAAGGTGGGAATATGGGGATGGGTGGGCAGGTCGGTGGGAGGAGGAATTCCCTCACAGAGGCGGGGAGGGTGAGGGTATAGGGGGTTTCCAAAGAGGAGACCCAGAAAAGGGGAAACATTGGAAATGTAAATAAATTACCAAAAACAAATAAATAAATTAAAAAAAAAAAAAAAGCTACTACAAGATGGACATTTTGTCTCTAGGGATGATGCTACAGTAGAGCACAGGAACAACTCCTGCTGTTAGACAAGTCACTGAAGAGAACTAGCACAGATATGGTGAGTGCAGCTCATGTTGACCCACAGTGTGGGACCAGGGAAGCTCCCCTAGAGCAAGAGTGGGATGGAGGTATGTCAGCCCCTAGAAATGTTCCCAAGACCGGCAGGAGTAGGATCACTTCCCATCTGCCCCAGGTCTGCATGCCCTGCCCCCATAACCCTGTGCTCTCACTTTCATCCTCACTCCAGTCATGTACAAATGAGGCATCTCCAGCATCCTGGCCTTGGCCAACATGCACAATCACCCGGAAAGCCCCTACCCACCCCGCAAAAGTTTAAGTAGCTGTTCCCCCCCCCCCCAATTAAATGACCTGTCTTGCTGAAGCTATCTCGCAGAGTCTGTTGTCTTGGACTCGCAGCTGCCTGAGGTCTCTCCCACTCCTGGCCATCCGGCCTTGTCTGCACTACTGAAGCCCATCACTCTGAAGCACCACAGCCTCCACCCTATCACCTAGCTATTCTGAGTCAGCTGTGCCCAGTGTGCAGTGACCATGACAAACCAACTTACAGTGATTCTTTTGGTGGGCTCTCTTTCAATGGCACCGAATAGATACGAAGATATTTATGTGTTGTGCATGTCTCTGTAGACTTGCAGGTGTGCTTACTTTTCTTTGGAGACAGGATCTCATGTAGCAGAAGTCCTGAACTGTTGGCCCTCCTGTGCTCATACCCCTAGTGCTGGAGTCACAGGCACATGCTGTCATGCACCCTCGGCTCTGTATCACTTTTCACATCTAATATTAATATAAGGTCAGTTTACTTTTTATTTTCCCAATGTATATACTTCAATAACCAGCTATAAAATCAGATTTTTATAAAGTCACACAAAACTATCATTAGCTTTAAGTCTTTATTGAATTTCAGCCTCAGAATTGGAAACAGTGTTTCAGTGTTGCTGTTTCTAGCCAGTGTTTTCAGATGCTTCACATGATTTCTGAAAGTAACTTTTAAGACATACCAATTTTATATATGTTAAAATCTTGGTAATTTCTCCAATTCTTTTTTCTCAATGTCAAGAGTTAAAAGTTCAAATATTGAAAATTTAGGATATTAGTACAGTGGCCACCACAATATAGAAAAGAAAAAAACTATATAATTTTAAACTGTTTAAATTTTCCTTAACATTTCCTATAGTGATAAGGCTATGAATTTCAACCATAGAAATTTCTCATTAAAATGTTCAAGTATTTCCTATTTAAGCATATCTGAAGTTCTAAAACGTTTTTACTTAATTTGTACTGAGCTACTTAAAAAATAATTGTGGCACTTTAGTAGGACATTAATTCTACTGCATATCTAAGTACCTCAGGTATAACCTAATCAATAGCAGGTTACTGGAGAGAATAAAAAGTGTGGCTTTAAGGCGTCAGTCGTTTGGGGTCGCGAGGGAACATTGAGGTCTGACGTACATTATGCAATCCTAAAAACAGCATCGTCACCCTTTCCAACCCTGTGGACAAGAAAATAACAGTTAATCCCCCTTTGAAAACCTCTCATTTACCAGTCCAATAGCTTTTTGGTGGAACATACTATTTTATTTTATAAAACTGAAACTATACCTATTAGATATTCTTTTTCCTCCTCCCCCAGACATAGACATTCACCAATCTATTCTCTGGTTCTAAACCTAACACCTCTAAAATACCAGCCAAGTGGAACCATACAAAACTTGCCCCTTTGCAACTGGCTTATTTATTCATACATTGTCTGCACAGTTCATTTATGCTGAAGCACACATCAAAATTTCTTTCTTTTAAAGACTGATTGGCTGTGTGTGTGTGTGTGTGTGTGTGTGTGTGTGTGTGTGTGTGTGTGTGTGTTGAACATCTTATTCCAGAAACCAAAATGTTCTAAAATCTGGAATGTTGGGAGCATCATGCAACACTCAAGGATTCTCAATGGTAAAGTCTATGAATTTATTCCAAACTTCAAGAAATTTGAAATACCTGTGGTCCTGAACATGCCTGTCAGACGGGGGTTCTTACCCAATACCACACTCTGCTGGCCCCTCTACTCATGATGGGTACTTGGCTGTACCCATGTCTCAGCCACTGTCAAAATACCACTATGAACTTGTATACATAAGTATTTCTCTGATGTGCCATTTCTAACTCTTTTGGGCACATACAAAGATTTGGACTGCTAGGTCATATGGCAATTCTTTCTTCAGGGTACATACAGAGTGGGAGGCTGTTGGACCCTCTGGTGAATGGGTCTTTATCTTGTTGAGGAACTCTAATGCTGTTTTCTGCACTGGGCCTACTGATCCTCACATTTCCTGGTGATTATTATTCTAGCTGTCTTAGTCACGTGCAGGTGTACCTCACTGAGGACTGGTGCTGCTGAGCATCTGCTCATGCACGCCCAACCATCTGCATCCACTCAGAGAAATTTCTGTTCAGGTCCTTTGCCCATTTTGAACTTTTTATTTATTGTGGACATTCACCTCTTATCAAATATATGAACTGAAAATATTTGTTCCCATTATGCAAGCTGTCTTTTACTCATACTTTAACTTGAGAAAATTATTTATTTATATAATTACATGTCTGTGTGTGAG
The DNA here is from genome assembly GCA_028551405.1 of Uromys caudimaculatus. Taxonomy (NCBI): domain Eukaryota; kingdom Metazoa; phylum Chordata; class Mammalia; order Rodentia; family Muridae; genus Uromys; species Uromys caudimaculatus. The sequence goes on along the minus strand of CM052711.1, from coordinate 59,517,605 downwards.
CATATGTGTTCAGGAGGCATCAGATCTCTTGAGGTTTTAGGTGATTGTGAGCACAACTCCAGGTGTCTGACAGAGCAGCAGGTACTCTCAACCTCAGCCATCTCTCAAGCCCCCTTTACTTTCTTTCCCTGCTTGCCCTCTAAACTGGAGCAGAGAATCACATCTAGGGACTGCACAGACACGCTCTATACTCTAAGTGCCTTTCCCCCCATTTCAAGTACTAGGAGTCAAACCTAGCCTTGTATATGCTAGGCAGATAACTATTTTTTGATACACAAAGTTTAAAATTCTCCCTAAGTTCTATTTGACTATTAATACCTTGCTGTGTGTGCCATAGGTATTATATCTAAGAAACCACGGCCACATCCAATGTTCTGATGCTTTTGCTGTTTTCTTCTCAGAGTTTGTTAGTGTTAGGTTTCTCATTGAGGTCTTGGATCCATTTAGGGTTATTATTTATCTATAGGGTTATGTAAGGGTTTAACTTTATTCTTTAACATGTAAATATCAATTCTGTTCTAATTACTGGGGGGATAAACATTGTTCTATGACCTTTAAAAATTATTCATTTTTAATTGACATATATGTGTGTGAATACATGTGAGTTTATGTGCACTGCTACATATGTAAGAAGCCTGCTGAGGCCAGAAGAAGGCATTAGGCCCCCTAAAACTGGAATTATAAATGGTTGTACTGTTATGTGGGTGTTGGAAACTGAACCTGGGTCCTCTGCAAGAGCAGCAAGTGCTCTTAACCACTGAGCCATCTTTCCAGGTTCCTTTTATAGTCTTTAAATTTGTTTTTCACTAGAGTTTACATAATTATTTATAAGCAATAGCAGTATTACCAATGCCACCACCAGCATGAGGAGGGGCTCCAAAGCGGAAGGAATCAATGTAAGCTTTGATTTTCTCCAAATCTAAAAAAGAAAGCATATAACTTATCATCTTAGAATAAAAAAAAAAAGCTATTACTAAAATGAAAATGAGACTTACTATGACACATCTTTAAAATGTTCACAATGTGTTATTTTTATAACATACACTGTTTAAATATTTTAAATTACTTACCAATTCCATGGTGTGAAGCTCTTTCTGTAAGCAACTGAGGATCATGTATTCTTTGTGCTCCAGACAATATTTCTTCTCCTCTCATGAACATATCGTAAGAATTGGACTGTTTCTGCAGAAGAAAAAGGAATGAGCCACCACCATTCTACTTACTGTGTTATCACACTTGTCCCAGGATAAGCATGTGGACAGAAATGATGACCAACTTAATGATGACCCTTCTACATACTTTCCTCTTGATGGCAGAACTGCTAAGAGCAGAATAGTCTTTGTTTTCTCTCTTCAGATTTCTGTTTTTTTCTCTACCTTACCTCTCAATAATCAGAACACCTCATCTAAAGCAGTGGGATTGGTTTTATTTCACTTTATTGCCTGAAAATTTTTTAAAAAAGATTTTGGTCTGTTTTGATTACAAGTTACCAACAGATATTTAGTCTATTTAATAAAACTCATTTAAGGAAAGTTAAATTGAAAAGGAATTAATCTCTGTTTAACTTGTTGCCTATCAGGCATTTGATACTATCAGTTTTAACTTTCCAATAAACAATGACTCTGATTCCAAGATCACTTCAGTATTGCCTGGAACTTGTATAAATGCTAACCTCCAATCACTGCCCCAGAGCAATGATTAGAAATGCCAAGGCTAGTGCTCAGCAATCTGTATTTCAAAAAGTCCTCCAGTCTGGTGCTGGTGGTGTACACTTGGGAGGCAGAGGTCGTCAGATCTGAGTTCCAGGCCAGCCTAGTCTACATAGCAAGTTCCAGGACAATTAGTGATAGATGGTAAGACCTTGTATTAGGAAAAAAGTGAAAAAATAAAACAGAATTGAACCCCAAGCCCTGCAGACGGTTCATGAATAATAAGGGCTGGGAACCACTGTAAAGCAAAAGGCTCTAGGACACCTGGATTATTAACTCCTACATATAATGTAAGCTTTGAGTTTCTTCAAATCTACCAAATGAAACAATTTATAGGCTGGAGAAATGGCTCAATGGTTAAGAGCACTGGCTGTTCTTCTAGAGGACCCAGGTTCTATTCCCAGCACCCACATGGCAGCTCACAACTGTCTGTAAGTCTGTAAGGGGATCTGACTCCCTCACATGAATCCATATAAAATTAAATAAATTATATAAAAAAAACAAAACCCCACAATTTACCTTAGTGTTAAATTTAGAGAAGTGAATTTCCAGTTCAAAGTAAAGAATGAGACTCTCACTAAACTGAGTATCTAGTACTATTTAGCATTTATAGCCCTCATCCCAATAAATCCTTAGAAAAAAAATGACCTAGGAGATTAACTTAGGTTATCACAACTAATTTGTACAACATTCAAATCTGGTTATTAGAGAGTTCTCTTTCTTCCCCACAAATAGATAATTTAAGATCAAATTACTTACAGGATTTCTTGGGTCAGGCATGGTATAGAAAGGTCTTACAGCCAATGGATATTTATCAAGAACATAAAAGTCTGTATCATACTATTAAAAGAAAGAAACTGTGTTAGATCTATACAATATTTTGTGGAAATTTTGTAATAGCAACCATTATATTAACATAAAACCCCTGAATTATTTTTCTAATAACTTAGTTTTCTGTTTAGGTATGTAAAGAAAATTGGGTAATGTTCTTCAAATGGAAAACAATTGAAATAAGTATTGTTAAAGTGTTTGACATTTTTCATACCTCATAGGCTTAGTTAAAAAGCAACTGCATCTCAGCACCTCCCGACGCCATATCCTTTTGTTAGAGCTGCAGATGGACTAGAGTGACAGAGTGCTGGAGTGCTGAGACAGCACGCTCAGGCCTGTCCTAGCCCTAAGGGAGGCTTCACAGAAAGCCCATTTCCAGTAAGCTTAACTATCTCAAATGCAACCAGCAGGAGGAGCTCAAGGACTTTCTACACTTCATTATTGTCCTTTAAAAAAACACAATGAAGATAAGCTTTTCTCTCCTTTGGTTTTAGATTTAGAAAATAAGAGCAAGAGTGCACAGGTTAGACCTTTATAGCTTAGAGACCCTTCGCCACTAATCTGATAATCTGGTGTCCTTTAGAGACACTTCAGTGTGGCTGTACAAATGTCGCACAATGAATTCAAATGGTCAGAATCTGCCTAAACATTTTTTCTTTTTCTAAGAACAAGAGTATAGTTCTCTTTACTAACTCTGGAGATAGACCACTGTAGGGAGATGGTAAAATACATTCCTTTTCCCGAGGAACATTTCAGATTTAAAAAAAAGAAAAAAAACCGCATGTATGAATCCTACCTTTTCCTTCACCAAACGACCCAACAGTTTTTCATTTGGTGTACTGAAAAAGAAACATGAAAGTAGTATTTGAGGGTGAGACAGAAACTCCCTTGATTTGTCTAAGTGTGTTGGCTCCCCCAGAGCTGAGTTACACGGCGGCTGTGAAGCAGCCTGGTATAAGTGCAGAGAACTAGACTCATCGTTTCTGGATGGACAGTCAGAGCTCTTACGCACTGCGCTCTCTCTCCAGTCCCCACCAAGTCACAACTTAAGATATTTTTTTAAATTAGAAAGGCACCTTTCTATTTGAGGTTCTCAAAGGATAATGAACACACTGTCAGCTGTGCACCGGCTTCTTTTCTAAGACAAGCACCCAGCTCCTTGGTGCACATACATACACACTGCTCCAACACTTAAAACCAGGCAGAGTTTAGGATTCTGCTGATCCAGAAACAGGAGGCAAACGCTTTACTAATTATGTAAAATAAAATCTAGTGGGTTAGCTAGCATTAGAAGATCTTGCCATTAAATAGTCTCCTTTCCTATTACTCCACAAAGGTCTGTAATATGACAACCAGTATACCCAAGTCTTTAAATAAACAAATAAATAATGGGCTTAGAGTCAAGTATATTTTTTGGGAAAAAAAATTAAAAGCAACCACCTTTTGCTTCCACATACCTCCTATGTACTGTCATGATAACTATTTTGACTAAGAATTTCTGAATAAAATGTATATTGACAGCAATTTTCTATTTTTACTATGCAATTTATTCCTAAATAATAAGGAATATGAATTATGTTTAGGTAACAAAATATGGAATATTGATAACAGACATTAGTATTTTATGCCCAGTCCTGTATGGAGTGCTTTAAAATGTTCTTTACCTCTATTATCATAGTGATATTAAAGATGAAGTAACATTATAAATAAAAATCACAGGCAAAAGCTAGGTATGGTGGTGCACACCTTTAATCCCAGCACTTGGGAGGCAGAAGCAAGTGGATTTCTGAGTTCAAGGCCAGCCTGGTCTAGTAGTGAATTCCAGGACAGGCAGGGTAGAGACCTTACCTCGAAAATGAAAAACAAAACAAAACAAACAAAAAACAGGAAAAACTCTTCACATTCTCTTTCTTGTTCTATATTACACGAGTCTTTCATAAGTTAGGCTCTATGTCTTCTATGGCCCCTTTTACACACACACACACACACACACACACACACACACACACACACACACACACAATCTATCTATCTTCTATCTATCTTCTATCTATCTATCTATCTATCTATCTATCTATCTATCTATCTATCTATCTATCTAAAAGACAGGGTCTCTTTTCATAACCTTGGCTGTCCTGGATCTCATTATATAGACCATGCCCCTGCCCAGAGTGCTGGGATTAAAGGTGTGCACCACCATTTACTTTTATTTTATATGTATGACTGTTTTGCCTGTATGTACGTATGTGTACTGCATGAATACCTGGTGTCCTGTAAGGCCATGGATCCCCTAGATGAAGAACTACAGATGGTTTTAAGCCATCTGTACTGGAAACCAAACCTGGATCTTCTGAAAGAGCAGCAAGAGCTCTTAACTGCTGAGGTCTAGTCCTCTGCCCCCATAAATGTATGCATATAATTTATATATTATATATGTTATATATAATATGTATTATCTATCTCTACATATAATGTATTTATTTGTTGTGTGTGACTGTTTGCCTATGTGTGCTCTGCAAGAATGGCAAGTATTCTTATCCACTGAGCCATCTTTCCAGATCTCCTTTTTATTCATTTTGAGGCAAGGTGTAAGCTGCTCAGGCTGGCCCAGATCTTGTTCTGTAGTCCAGGCAAGCTTTGAATTAAACCTCTTGCCTCCTGAGTACATGGGATTACTGGCCTGTGCCACCAGGTTTGTCTTCCTACATTTGTCAAAGGGTTATAAATAGGGAAAAAAACTCAAGTTATGGACAAAATTATTGAAGCATAGGCAAACAGTATTAAATATAACATTTTAATTTTTATTATGTAAAATGTATTATGCAAAATGCCAATGTTAATAAGAGTTATCAGCAAGGTGAAATACATTAAGCATTAAAGTTAAAGGAGAAAATACCAGAGACCAACCTTAGATCTTCCTCATCGTCCATTTCAACCCCTGCTTCTCTAAGCATAGCCAAAGCCTCACAATACTCCAGTCTCAAAGTTGGCTCCAAAAATTTGAATGGCTCACATGGGAACTGTTTATTCACAGTTTGAATTTCAGTCTGAAACCTGTATGTTTATAGCTTTAGTTAATAAAATGTTAGTTAAATGTTTCTTCCACAAGAGGTCACTATAAGCAATATACAATTATCAGTCTTTGAACCAGTGACTGAACCAAGAAAAGCATTATCAAATTGTTTAGAATTAACGTACTTAAAACATTTCAGTTTCATGCTTTAAAAAAAAAGTTACAGTAGCATTAAAGAATTAAAATTTTTATTTACAATAACTATCAGCTAACACTATTAGAAACATAAAATACTCATTTTGTGAAGCATTAAAAAACTCGACTTTTTAATCCTTAAACACTTCTTATACATAGGCCACTAATGCGGGTCTGCCTTGTTCTCCCATCCCCACCATGCGCTCTACGCTATTTAAAGAGCACTACTTCTTTCCTATTGTAATATCCCTACAGTCCAATGCCTACCCTGCACATAGTAGGACAAGAAAAATGGTAATTGCGGAGACCTGCATTTCTGTTGTGAAGGATGCTTTCTTTTTTCTAAGACCCTGATTAGCCTCACACTTGTGATCCACTATGTTACTGTCTCAAATGCTGTGATTTAAAGATGTAAGCCACCATACCTGGCTCAGAAATATCTTAATAAGATTTAGAAAAGCATAATTTTTTTTTTGCTAAAATATTTATGGATGAAATGATAGGACACTTGCTTCAAACAGGAAAGGAAATGGGTATAACAAGAATAGCTATAGACTGGCAATACTAAGTACATGGGATTTGCGAGGCTTAATGTCCCTAACTCAAACATGTTTTAAAGTAAGTGCAGGAGAGATGCCTCAGTGGTTAGAAGCATTCTTCTCTTGAAGAGGACCCGAGTGCAGTTCGTAGTAGCCACCCGTAACTGTAGTGTCAGAGAAACGGACACCTTCTAGACTCTGAGGACACTTGTACTCACAACATACACACACACCACCCCCACATACGCATAATAAAAAACAAAAACAGTCTTTACACCCATATGGGATTACAGGTGTGTGTCACACCTGGCACAGTCATTGATTTGGAAATGACTGCTGCTTTGACTGTTTTCTCCTACTCTCTGAGACTCTGCTGGCCTGTCCCAACAGTTGACAGGGTCCATCTGCATATTGTCCTGCATCATAAACATGAGTACAAGCCTGGCAGTTCAAATTACAAGGAGCTATAAACTATAAAACAGAAGGCTGTTTTTCAAACTGCTGCCCCCATCACCCCTCCCCAAACCAAACCAAACCAAACCAAACAAAAAACTGCAATTGTTTTGAAATTAAGGACATTTCAGGATATTAAATAATTTTAACCTTTCTTGAAGTCCTTTGAAAATTTGCACCAAAGTGTCAGCAATCTCTTCTATAACTTCATGGTAATGATAATTAAAGGCCATTTCAATATCCAAACCAACAAATTCAGTCAGATGTCTATGGGTATTGGAGTCTTCGGCTCTGAAAACTGTTAAGTTAACCAAAGAAAACAGCACAATATTTTAAATGTTGGTTAAGTGCGGACTTAAATGCAGATTTCTATTTGGTAGTGCCCAAGTGATACTGTTTTCCCACCCCACAGAGGGAGATGGAGCACTGATAAGCCATCTGTTTCAGCATTCTCCTAGCAGCAAGTTCATTACAAACTCCCAAGTCCTAGAGAAAAGCAGAACCAAATGCAAATTAATAAGAGGCTCTTGAGAGCCCCCAGGGAATGCAAGATCCTGAGGCACCACCTCAATAATTAAAACCAGACTCAATTATGACCAATATAGTGAGTTTGTCTCCATTTTATTAAGATATAGCTCAAGCTAAATGAAACTGCATAAATGAAGTAACATTCTACACTTTCCAACAACCCCAGTCCAGCGCCTACGCTCTCTGCATCTCCTTGCGGTCCTTCTGAGCAGCTTGGCTCATCTTTCACTCACTGCCACATTAAGATTCCTGCAACACAGCCCTGCTTGGACACTCACAACGACTCCCAAAAGATTACTATAACAAGACACAAAATGACAAAAGTCTGAAACCTTTATACTCTACAATTTAATCTTAGCGTATGCTTCTACTTTCTAAGCACTCTTGTTTCTGTTTTCTCTGGTACTTTGTACTTTTTACGCATGCTGGTCCCTCTGACTAGAACATCACCTCAGTTTTTATATATCCTATTACACCCTTAAAGCCCGCTGTGGTCTGGATTTTCTCTCACGGGGACTCCACAAACAGTATCTCTACACTCACTGCTAATTTAACGGCACATTCGGATTCTTCTTCTTTTGAGACAGGGTCTCACTCAGCAGCCCTAGCTGTCTGGAACTCATGACGATCCTCGTGCCTCAGCCTCCTGAGTGCTGGGTTACAGGCACTGAGTCACCACATGACTTCCTGACACAGACTTAAAGGTTATGTCATTTGGATATATAATCATGAGATTATTTTTAATTCATATGCTTATTCCCTGTAACTTTTCTATGCATACATGGCATATTCAGTACCAGAAGTGGGGATAACATGTTGCTTTTTCACTCAAGGCGTGGTCTGTAAACTAAGAGTAGCAGCAATTGTCTGGGTGTTTGTCAGAGCCCAGTCTCAGGTTTTACCTGAGGATGCATCAGAACTTGCATTTTACCAAAATCCCCATCAGCATTTCACGAGTACTGTTGATTCTTTTACTAACATGGCACCCAGCATAAAAATATATATGCAATACATGTCTGGCAAATAACTGCTTAATAGTTTCAGAAAATTAAACATTTAATTTTTTGTTCCAATTTCTCTATTAGTGAAAGCTTAAGCCTTGTTCAAGTGTCAAAAAGCTCGTATCGTATGGTGTGTGTTACGTTTGTGCAGTGCCCACAAAGGCTAGAAGCAGATCCCCTGTCACTGGAATCCTAGTTGGTTGTTGGCTATGGCTCAGCAGTTTAGAGCACTCACTGCTCTTCCAGAGGACCTAGGTTTGATTCCCAGCACTTGCATGAGAACTCACTGAGATTCATCTGCCTAAGTCCCGGAATTAAAGGTAAATATCACCAAGCATGCATGGCTGGTCCTCAAAGCATGAACTTTTAAGATGAGGTATTGTCATTGACACACGCGCACACGTTTTCATTTCTATCTTGAAGTTCAGTTCAATTTTTTTTTTTTTTTTTTTTGGTTTTTTCGAGATAGGATTTCTGTGTAGCCCTGGCTGTCCTAGAACTCACTCTGTAGACCAGACTGGCCTCAAACTCAGAAATGCGCCTGCCTCTCCCTCCCAAGTGCTGGGATTAAAGGTGTGCGCCACTACTGCCTGGCCAGTTCAATATTTTTTTTCCTTTTGTTTTTTGTGGAACTGAATGGAGAGCACTACACATGTTAATGAATGTTCTACCAATGTTGAGCCAGCCACATCCCCTGCTCTTAAATTCTAGTGTTCATATAGTCAGCATATGAAAGGATTTAAGCTTTCAAAGTATCAAACTCATAACTACTCTAAAATTAATGGACTCAATACAATTATTTAACTCAACATAATCACACAATAAACATATAAATGACAATATCTTACCTGGTCCAATGCAGAAAACCTTCTCAAAATCAGCACAAATGCACATCTGCTTATATAGTTGTGGAGACTGAGCAAGGTAGGCATTATTTTTAAAATAGGACACAGTAAAAACATTGGCTCCTCCTTCACTGGCAGCTGAAATACAAATATTTGCATTATCATAATCAATTGAATGTTAAGTCATGTAAATTCTTAATTAAGAGAAACAGTTCACTTAGAGAAAAAAAAGAAAACCTAGAAAACCGAGAATTGCAGGTAAATGTTCCCTTTTCTGAATTGATTTGGTATCTGGTTACTTTAAGGCTATAAAAACCTAAATGAATATACCGGGCAGAGGTGGCGCACGCCTTTAATCCCAGTACTTGGGAGGCAGAGGCAGGCGGATTTCTGAGTTCGAGGCCAGCCTGGTCTACAGAGTGAGTTCCAGGACAGCCAGGGCTACACAGAGAAACTCTGTCTCGAAAAACAAACAAACAAAACAAAAACCTAAATGAATAAATAGAAGGAAAAAAGATATTCTTATTCCCTTGTAGGACCGTGAAACCTACCCTGGTTCCCAGTTGAGCTAAGGTTTCAACCCCCGGTGACCTTGAAGGGACAGTAGGTGATCCGCCTGATTCCCGAGCACCAGGCTCCTGTCAGTAGCCGCAGCCCTCCATAGATTTTTAATGAGGTACCTAAAGGATTGGAGGACTTAGCCAATAAGCGTTCCTGCCCAGACACTCCTCCCTGCAAAAGGTATTTAACCTCAGGCCTGCCCTGAGAAGTAGGCTATGGTTTTACTCATCCACCTTCTGCCATGACAATAAATGACTTAAAAACATGGGCTGCCTCTTTTCACCAGGATCGGCTGTGGGGAGCCATGGAGAAGGTCTTTCCCTATAGAAGGCCCCTCTGTGCTCTCATCTGTGACCGCCACCAAGGCAAGCCCAAGCCTAAAGCCAACCACTGCCAACAAGCCAAGGACTATCCCCACAGGACCAGCTGGAGCTCTCCCCTCTTCTTCCCCTTCCGGTCCCAGACTAGATCCAGCCCGCGGGGCCGGGGGCAGAGGCGGCATTCCGTTCTCAGCTCTTCCGCAGCATCCAGAAGTGCCTGGGTGTCCAAGAGCCTGAGAACCAGGTGGCCCCGGCCTCCTCGCAGGCCTGGGGACCCCTAAGCCAGTTCTGGCAGTCCCACGCTTCAGACTGTCTTTTCCCACCCAGGGAGTGGTGTCCCACAGCTTCCCCACAGGCCTCAACTCCCCAGATGGCGAGGGTAAGCGCAGTCAACTTCCAGCGGCCTACCTCCCTGAGCAGCCAAGCCCTGTGGCGGAGCAGATGCAGGACCCCACTAACCCTACATTCCCTTCCTTCCGTTTTTCTGAGACAAGATCTTATCAAGTAAGGATACTGTCTTAATTATTTTTCTAACAGCTACTAAACAATTTCTTTTTTAAGAACAGGGTTCTCTGCATTTCCCTAGCTGTCTTGGAACTCAAGGCTGGCCTTGAACTCAAGAGGTCCACCTGCCTTTGCCTCCCTCATGGGGGGATTAAAGGTGTGGGCCACCACGTCTGTCTGGCCATTTTAATTATTTTTCTAACTGTAACAAAATACAATGTTTAATTTTTAAATCTATAATTAACTGCTATTCTTGCTTTTATGTGATATATGTATATCATATGCATACCTTATAGCAGAGGAGGTCAAAAGAAGGCATTAGATTTCCTGAAACTAGAGTTACATACAGATGGTTCTGAGCTACTGTTTCCGTGCTGGGAACTGACCCAGGGTCCTCTGAAGAACAAGAAGTGCTCTTAACCACTGAACCATCTCTCCAGTGCCATGAATCACAGTCTTTAAAAATATGTATTAACGTAGTGTATATGCTTGCCTGTGGGGAATGCATTTGAAGCCCAGAGGACTGCTTGTGAAAGCCGGTTCTCTCCTCCCCCCTTGCACTGTGTGTCCTGGGGCCTGGTGGCAGCAGCAAGCATCTTTACTCATTGAACCATCACTCACTGGCCCTGAAATGTTTTTCCCCCTTTGGAGAAAATCTCTCATTATGTAGCTCTGGCTAGCCTGGAAATCACAAAGATCTACCTGCCCCTGGCTCCAGAATATTGGGATGAAAGGTGTTTTGCCACCAGACCAGCTAGAATGTTATTTGTTTGTAATACATCTTTTAAGTATTATGTCGGGACTTCTTTTTTTTTTTTTTTTTTTTTTTTTAAAGATTTATTTATATGAGTACACTGTAGCTGTCTTCAGACACCCCAGAAGAGGGCATCAGATCCCATTACAGATGGTTGTGAGCCACCATGTGGTTGCTGGGAATTGAACTCAGGACCTCTGGAAGAGCAGTCAGTGCTCTTAACCTCTGGGCCATCTCTCCAACCCTATGTTAGCACTTCTAAAAGAGTAAATGATCAAGACAAGATTCTTATTCAAGAATGACATCAACAGGTATTTAGTGATTTTTACAATGCATTTTATATAAAACCAAATACCAATTTTGCAGTAAAGGAAATTATGTAATAAAAATATCTATGGTCTAGTAGGAATTGTGCTCTGTTTGCTACTACATTATTTCCTCATAATTACCACATGACTCTTGAAGGAAGAATATGGAACACTGCAGACGGTGGTATTACTGACTTTGAAATGGAACTAAACCTTAAGGGACTCTTGGGATTATTCAGTTAAAAATTAACATGAGCAACACCTAGGAAGAACAATTAATTTTTTTTAATTATAGGAAACATTATGAAACATACCTGAAATAATTTTAGGAGTTTGGATTTCCACAAAACCTTTGTTAATTAAAGTTTCTCGGAAGAGATGGCAGATGCCGGACTGGAGACGGAAGATGGCCTGACTAGTTGATGTCTGTAAGAGAGCATCAAAATCTACTTAAATCAACCTGGCACACCAGGCACTCACCAAGAGCAAGTCAAACTATTCCTGTTCTCAACAATTTTTAAGTCCAACAGTACCGGAGAAGATGGAACACACAACAGCCCAAGCCAGAAAGTGATGAGACACACTGCAAGCTAATAAATACATATGACCACACTGAGCCATTCTGACTAGAGATGCTTCCTGAGCAGATGGTCTAATTTATAAGAATCCCATTTGAGAAAAATATTCAACTATTAATGAAATACCTTGCTTGTAGATCCTCTTGGGGGCTGTTTTAGAGGCAATCCATTAAATGAGATGTATCAATATTTACAAATACTCTCCTAAGTAAGAGTTTAGCAGGGAGCAACAATTACAGAAGACAACATGAATGTTCATCTTAACCATAACAAATTATGTAACTGTAGATAGTCATGCACTTGTTGCATTAAACTAAGAAAATGAATATATAAAAGGCATAAGCAGCTTACAACTCTGGCCTACAGTGGCACATAAGGCAGTGAGCAGCAGCCCTTTAAGAGCTTGCTACTGTCACCTTTTCTATTTTCTTTCATTTTTCCTTTTTACCCCCTCAATTACTCTGGCTTCCTTTGTTTACTTTCAGTTTCAATCAGGATTGACAGTGGCCAGAGCTCTATTAATTATCTGTTCCAGTCAAAAGAAGTGGCTTCTTAGCATTAAGTCTTGCCTAATACATTAAAGAAAAAAAATGTTATAACCAGGTAGGTGTTTGGTAAAATACCCGACCTCAAACCACACCAGGGTAGTCACTGAGCTGGAATTGAGGGATTTCAACCAATTGTTCCATGGCCACAGTTCACTCCTGCTTAGGCACACACAGCACTCTGATGCAGACACCAAGGACCAGGTCGCCTCTTTGCATCTCCTTTATAGGAAAGGAGAAGATCCAGGCTTATTTTTGCTTGTTTGTATGTTTGTTTTTCAAGACAGGATTTCTCTGTGTAGTCCTGGCCGTCCTGGAACTTGCTCTGTAGACTGGCTGGCCTTGAACTCACAGAGATCCTTTGCCTCGAGTGCTGGGATTAAAGGCTTGTGCCACCACCACCTGGTTGGGGTGCTTATTTTTTACATTTTATTCTGTTATATGTATCTGCAAGGTCAAAGAATAACTTACAGAAGTTGGCTTCCTTTTTCGACCACATGGGAACTTGGTATGTAATATCAGGCTTAGTTGCAAGTGCCTTTTTTATACCTTGAGCCATCTTGCCATCTCAAAATAGGGCACACTTAAGCAATATTACTTTATAATTCAAATTCAAAAATACAAGTCAATGATTTCTCACAAAACAATAAATATTCTAGAAGCCTCTATAGTCTGTTTAATTGTTTACTTTGAAGACATTCACATTTAAACTGGAGAGGATGTGTGACTCTATTTACTTGCTCATCTTACTCATTCTCACATCAGAGAGGTATGTCATTATATTGCTACACATATGGAGACACAATTCACTTTAGTGAAATATACTCTGTAAGGGCCACTAGTACACTTTATAGCTATTTATTTCTTTTAGCAAGCATAACTAAACTTAGTATTTTTAAAAAGCAAATTTTAAAACAAGACCAAAAGACAAAAAATAAATATATCCTATCACATACTAAACCCCTATTTTTGGTTTCCTGATTGTATCATATCAATAAATCTGCCAATGCGTGTGGAAAATGGTCCGTGTTATGTAAGAATAAACACCTCCCTGCCCCATTAGGTTCCTTAAGGCACTTGCTGGCTGAAAGAAAAACAGGTACCTATTTTATTAAAAAGAAGGACCTGGGGATATAGCTCAAGGCTGTATCATTTGTCTAGCATGCTAACATACTCAAAATCCGGTGCTCAATTTGTATTACAGAAGAAGAAAATTAAAAGAAGAAAGCAGGAGTGTAGCTCAGCAGTAGAGTTCTTGCCCAGCATGCACAAGACCCTGGGTTTAATCTCTAACGCAAGAAAACCATAAACAAACAAACAAACAAATAAATAACACCAAGAAACTGAACACAGTTATTCAGATAATTCCAGTATGTCTCACTTTCTATTTAGCACCTGTAACAGTGCACACCTGTAATGTCAGCTCTTTCGCTGAGGAAGGAGGACTACCACAGAGGGAGTGGGGACTGAGTACTGCCACAATGAAGAATGAGGTTGGTAAGAAGAGTTAATCAGAATTTATAGTTTGAAAATATGATGTTTTGTAAAAGCAGTAAGAAAGAAAAAGTTTCAAAGGAAATCCTTAATTATTTTATTTGTAATGCTGACAAGAATTCTTACAAAGAGAACCACACTTGCTACTTCTGACTGCACGCCAGCTATCTTTGTACTCAATACATGAAGTCACCACTAAGAGGCTTGAGTATCTGTGTATGGAAACTTGCCTAGAGGAAAAAACTGTCCTCAGAGGAATTGTGCTCATCAGACCAAAGCAAAAAGCCTGAGAAACTTTGAGTCTACTGCTGAATCAACGTTCAGCATCTGCTCCTTCTTCATTCACAAAGCATCCTTAGGACACTAGAAGACAGCGTGGAGTTAGTAAGATCTAAGCAACAGTCATTCTAGTTAGAATAATAATATTTATGAGAATCAAAACCTACTTCTGTCAACTCTTTTAAAATAGAGACTAATTTTAGGGACTGGAGATAACCCAGCAGCTATAAGACAAGGTAAAAATAAGGGGGTGGGGGGAGACTCAAAACCAAGACTCTACTTAGAGAATTAGTTTCCCTAAGGTCATGTTATTAGAAAACAACATTGCACCAGGCAGTGGTGGTGGTGGTGTGGCACACACTTCTAACCTCGGCTCTTGGAAGGCACAGAGAGGCAGGCAGATCTATGTGTGTTTCAGGACAGCCTGTTTTACAGAGTGAGTTCCAGGACAGCCAGGGGTACAAAGGGAGATTCTGTCTTAAAAAAACAAAGGAGGGGGAGGGGGAGGGCTGGGAGGAGGAAGAAGAACAAAAAGAACAAAGAAATCATTGCATCTTTTCATCTTTTAGAGGAGGGGGGGAGATGAGTGGAAAGAATCTTTAGTATTGAGAGGGAGAATTAAAAAACATTTATCAAACAAGCCCAAGTTTCCAATGAAACTGTTAATGGCACTGAGTGTCTCACCATTCTCAGAATAAATTATTTTCAGCTTGTGGCTTAAACAAAACAAAACATAACAAAAAACTCAATTGCTACCTCAATTGAACCCACTATAGCTTTTGCTTCTTCCCAGTTAATGGTTTGTAGAGACTCTTGTGAAGCTGGACTGAGGAGCAAGAGAGATCTGGTGAACATTCCTCAGTTGCAAATCTGAAATGCTCTACAATCTGAAACTTTCTGAACATTGATATGACACTACAAGCAGAAAAATTCACACTTCAAGACTATGTTTTATACTGAAAATTAATTTAAAATACTGCATATAAAATTACCTTCAGACTAAGTATACATACAGATTACAAGAGAATTTCATGCTTAGACTTCAGTCCCATCTCCAGAGTGTCGCAGTGTGTACATACACATATTCCTAAATCTGAAAAGACTTTAAAATATTTCCAGTTCCAAGCACTACATACAAAAGACTTTCATTCTGTCATAGAAATAATTCTGTCCAGATAGAAAGCTATTTCTAAAATTATACCTTTTTTCATTCCAAATGAGTTTTTTTTTTTGTTTAAAAAAAATCAGGTTGATGCAGAATTTATAATCAAGTACAAGTAACCTCTGTGATTTAAAAAAAACAACAACAACAATAACAACCTGGAATCACTGCAAAACTGCAATTATTTTAGCATAATAAGGGGACTTCAGAAGAGCTCAGGTTAAATCCCAGCCAAGACTCTCTAGCATGCAGGCACTGTAGCATATGATAAAGGTACTGCACACTGAGAATGGCTGGGTTTGCAACACAACAGGCTCAGGCATCCCTACAACATTGAATCAGGCCAATGGTTACCACACATCCAGGACACTATGGTTCTTTTTTGTTTGTTTGTTTGTTTTTGGTTTTTTTTGTTTTGTTTTTTTGGTTTTTCGAGACAGGGTTTCTCTGTGTAGCCCTGGCTGTCCTGGAACTCACTCTGTAGACCAGGCTGGCCTCAAACACAGAAATCCACCTGCCTCTGCCTCCCAAGTGCTGGGATTAAAGGCGTGAGCCACCTCTGCCCGGCTTCCACCTATGGTTCTTAACACTATAATTTATTTTAAAAAACCTGTGACTGTTTTATGTGTAGGAGTGCTTTGCCTACATGTTTATCTAACATCCCATTCACGTAATGCTTTTGGAAGCCAAATCTCCTGAAACTGGAAGTTACAGGACTGTTACAGTTGTGACCTACCATATGGGTGCTGGAAACTGAACCCAAGCCCTCTGGAAGAGCAGCCAATGCTCTTATCCCCTGTGTCATCTCTCCAGTCCACAATTTATTTATTTATTTATTTTTATTGGATGTTTTCTTTATTTACATTTCAAATGTTATCCCCTTTCTTGGTCCCCCTAACCCCCAGTTATTTATTTTTTTAATTGATCTCCCTGCACTAAAACATTTATGCTATTACCAGTTTCATATAGATAAACACTGGAAACACAGCAGTTACTACTTCAAAGACCTCTTAGTATTTTTAGGAAATTAGACAGTTGTATGAGGTCTTAGTGCAGTTCTACCTCCCTGGGGTTGTCAGGTTATCATACAAGTTGAACTATTTATAAAAGCATATCACATTTAGGCTCCGTAACTACGTCGGCTGAGTACCTACCTACCCAGCATGTTATGAGGACCTAGATTCAATCCCTAGCACAACCAGATGTAATAGTATTTGCTTAGACTATCAGAATTTGAGAAGTAAAAGCAAGAGGAACAGAAGAAGTTCAGGTCATCCTCAACTATATAGAAAGTTCAAGATCAGCTTGGAATGTATGAGGCCTTGTCTCAAAAAAATAAATACAAGGGTCTGGTGAGATGACTCAGCCGGAAGAGATGCTTGCTGCTAATCCTGACAACCTGAGTTTGATCCCTGGAAACCACACCGTGTAAGGAGAGAACCAACTCTCACAAGCTGCCCTGACTTTCACACGTGCTCCATGGCACGTCTACCATCCACAGAATATAGAAGATGAACCATGCGAGTACTGAGGGCAAGGGTTTGGCCCACTAGTACATCAACGGCAAGTGGGTGTGGTGATCTACTTACAATCACAACACTATGGACCTAGAGGTAGGAGCAAGCTGGTTAGGGAGGCCAGCCTCAAATAGTGAACTCTGCATTCAGTAAGAGACCCTGCCTCAATATGTAAAGTGAAGAGTGGTCCAGAAGAACTTGGGCAACTACCTCAGGCTGCAACACAGAAATGCACAAAGGGTACGGGCACTCACACACACATACATCTTTACACACATACCTCCTTATAGGGGAATATACACATACGTACATGCAAACACAAACACATGAAAAAAGGTGTTTATAAGGACCAGACAAACATGACTGAAATAAAGATACAAATACTTCCTGGTGGTCTAGGACAACAAAAAAGGCACACACTCTTTCTACTTAGTATTTAGGACTGCTAGGATCTCCAACTTTTCAAGAAAAGTCATTTGGATGAATGTATAAAAACCTTCCCACCCTTCTTTTCCTCCCACAGACCATAATACTTTGCCCACGATGGCCTCCAACTCATTTTTCTTTTATTTGTTTTTGAGCTAGGGCCTCATTACTGTAGACTAACCTCTAATTGCCTATAATCTAAGTACACTTTGATTTTTAACTGCCTCAGCCTCTTGAATGCTGGGATTACTGGTACACACAACCAAGCCTGGTCAAACCCTGGGCGCAAGTGACCTTTCTGTCTCAGCCTCCCAAATTCCTGGGCTCACAGGCTGATGCCATTGCACTCAGCAAAACTCCCATTATTCAATGGTGGCAATGCATTTAAATTAAAACACCCACACCACTAACATAATTTTTCTGGACTAACCTGTAGCAAGCCAGTAACAATGTTCAACAAATAGCATGAGCAAACACAGTATATCTAACTCCTATGGCCAAAATACATGGAAAAACCTAAGCTTTCTAGGCAGTACCAGGAGGTTACTTTTTTCAACATTAATTAAAATGGAGATTAAAACAACAACAACAAAAAAGACAGAAAGCAAATAGAAGAAACACTAGGTGTACTACAAGGGGACACTCACAACTTCAGAAGAATCAAAGTCGGAAAGAACTTGGGGGAGCAAAGAACCCAAGCATGAGATAGACTACTTAAGGAGGAAGATGTGGTCACACATTAAGAAAGAAAGATGACAAACCAATGATGAAACCACTCAACTCTTTCACTTGCAACCAAACCAAAAGGGAAACAGAAGCCCCATGAGACCGCAGTGCAAACCACGACGGACAGTGACTCGCTTCTTCCTAACAACACCTGGCCCTACCTGGCTGCACTAAACCATAAGCAATTTCTTTCACATCCTGTAGTGATTTAATGGTTGCATTTCTACTTGCTGACTAACCTGTAGAAAACAGGTATCACCTGGAAGCCACCCAAACACTGGTTTTTATAATCATCTGTTGTTTTCAAACAAAGCAAGTCAGCATCCTGTGAACTAGTTAGTACTCACCTGCTTCTGCTACTGGCAGCTCTTTCTGTGGGAAGGGTCAGTCAGAGAGGTACACTATGTCTTGCATCATGATACTTACACATAGGCAAATGGCAATTAGCTTTATGGTATCTCCACCCATTTCAATGTTGGCATAATCATATCAACAGACAAATGAGGCATACCCTAAGGTCAATGACTCTGTTGTCCAATCTTGTGTCCTGGTTAACGGTAGCTCTTCCATCCTTTAAAAAAAAGAAAGAGTGGAAGGGAATGAGAAAAACAGAGTTTACCAGTATTTTGAAGCACACGAGCACACATACATCCCACTCTAAGAAGCGATGTTGCCTTTTATTGAGAGATGTGCACGTTAGTATTGAACAGGGAAATCAAGAAGCCAAGATGACGAACAGAATAAAAGGAAAGCCGGGGGAGTTGGTGTTAGAAGGCAGAAGTGATGCTGGGGATGGAGTGGGGCGCCTCTAATGCTAGCACCTGAGAAGCAGAGGCAGGTGATCCCTGTGAGGCTGAGGCTAGCCAGAACTCATAGTGAGACTGTCTCAAATACACACCCCCAACACACACACCCCACACACCAACAAAAGAGAAAAGGGAGTGAAGGGGAGGGACACTTAGACTAGACATGTCGCAGTGAGTAAAGCGTATGTTATAAAGGATGAATACTTGGAATCCCAGTTACCCCTGGTGTAATACATGGAGCTAGCTAGACTAGCTTAATTAGTGAGCTACAGGTGCAAAGTAAGATCTCCTGTCTCAAAATAAAAGGTGAAGAGTGGTTAAGGAAGACAGACACCCACCGTCAACCTCTGGCATCCAATATGCACATATGTACCCACATACATGGGAACATGCATATATATACATACACACACACATACACACACACACACACACACACACACACACACACACATATACATATACACATGCAGCCACCCACACAAAAACAGGGAGAGATGGTAAAATGAGAAAGAATTAGTAAGTGCTACTGCTTTCTTTCCCTTCTCCAAAGCTGCTCACTAGTGGGGTACCAGAACCACCCACCTCAACTCTTACTGCATCCTGGATTTAACCTGTAGGCCCTTGCTAACATCTAACGGGAAAAATACACAGAACAGCTCTGTGTTACCAACCTATGCAGTTTTAAAAGTGTGCTCTGGGGACTACCAAAGGTCCCCTAAGACTTTCAGGGAGCCAGGCAGTGGTGGCGCACGCCTTTAATTCCAGCACTTGGGAGGCAGAGACAGGCGGATTTCTGAGTTCGAGGCCAGCCTGGTCTACAGAGTGAGTTTCAGGACAGCCAGGGCTACATAGAGAAACCCTGTCTCGAAACATCAAAAAAAACCAAACAAACAAACAAAACAAAACAAAACAAAACAAAAAACCCCACAACTTTCAGGGAATCCCTGAAATCATTCTCCCCCCCTCCCTTTTTGGGGGTGAGACTGTGCTTCTCTGTGTAGTCCCAGCTGTTCTACAACTTGTTCTGTAGACTAGGTTAGTCTCAAACTCAGAGATATACCTGCCTCTGCCTGGAATTAAAGGCGTGTTCTGCATCACATGTGGCTAAATCTCTTTTCTTACAATACTTTTCACTCTCACTCATGAGTATATTAAGAACATTGTAAAAGCTGTATGATTGGTAACATCTCAACACTGAACTCAGTAACTATATGAGGACCTAGATGCATACAGTCAGGTATTTACACACTTTGTCCATATGTAACATGATGTCACACTGTAACACGAAAGTTTTGTTTTGGAAAATATAAAGTATGTTTTGGTCACTTTTACTTTTTATATAAAATACATCCAAGCATGCAATACTTTCCTGACAAAACACATCAATAAAACAAAATCTTTTGGGGTTATCTTTTATATTTTTAAGAAATTAAAAAAGGACTTTTTCCCTTTTGGATTCCTGCCTGCTAGATAACCCTCTACTACTGAGCTGCACCCCTAGCTGTAAAACAGATCAGGACACCAAAAAATTCCAGAGATATGCTGGTGTAAGAGCAGTGTAATTGAACCCAGGCCTCTGGAGTACCAGATTAACCCTCTACCACTGAGCTACATCCCCAGCCCCCATCTACCACTGAGCTACATCCCCAGCCCCTGTAAGTGTAAGAGCAGAACTCAAATCAATTTCCAGGTACACTTAATACAATCAATGTTACAGACTACCCAGAGCAAATACATAGTAGGACATCAACTTTACCTCTTCTCCTTCCACTTCAGGCCGAATAGCATCATCCAGCTGCAAGGGCAAGCGAGGTTCAGCCAAGCTAATCACATAAATCTGAAAGTGAGAAATTGCCAAAAATATTAAGAAGTCAACAAAACCTGGTATCTTCTGTTTAAAGACAATCTACATGAAATGATGTTTGCATACGTCTTTTATTTTATGTGCATTGGTGTTCTGCCTGCATGTATGTCTGAGTGAGGGAGTCCGGTTCCCTGGAATAGGAGTTACAAACAGTTGTGAGGTGCTATGTGGGTGCTGGGAATTGAACCAGGGACCTACTGCATCAGTCATTAATCAACTGCCACTGAGCCCTTTCTCCAGCCCCAATAATATCCACTTAATCTATGTAACAGGGATAATATTGTTGGCTTTATGGATTGTTTGAAGTCAACTAAGAACAAGTATTTTATAAACCCTAGGTATACACCAATGTAATAAACGAAAGCTGTGATTAAGGAAATCAATTCCAAAGCTTCAATTAAAATGGAGTCTGCCCTAGGAACCACAGCATTAACATAGGAGTTGCTATTGCTGTTAGCAGTACTCAGCCATTCCCCACCACTGACACCAGCTCGGCCACACCCACCTTCCTTTCTTTGTCTTCTTTAACTGCCTCCTCTCATCGAACATCACATCTCACTTCCTGCTCCTCTGGTCAGGAGCTGCCTGATGTTCTTTTATGCTGTCAAAGTCCCTCAATACTCACACACACCAATTCCACATTTCAGTGATGAAAATGGTGAGTTTATGAGCAAGGTAGGGTTTTCTGAACACCCTTAAAAACATATTACCTTATCACTTACCCAGTGAGTCACAAAAAGGAATTACCTTTATTTAGTTAAGTCAAAAAAGGAAGCTATATTCTCCCAATCTGTAGATTGCACTTGGCATTTAGAGAAAGTGTCAGAAGGCTTTACTCTAAAGCAGAATTATCTATCATGGTTCCCTACACCCAAGTTCCCTACACCGGCTTCCTCTGGTTAACACAATCTTAACCTTCAAATCCCAAGCTAAAGAACCCAAGTACTACTACAACTTTCATAACCAGTGGAAATCCGCCTTCATTGGGTCTGAGTTCACATAGTACTTGGCACAAAATACATACAAGCAGTAACTGTTGATACATAAGAGTGAGGGACAGCCGGGCAGTGGTGGCACACGCCTTTGATCCCAGCACTTGGGAGGCAGAGGCAGGTGGATTTCTGAGTTCGAGGCCAGCCTGGTCTACAGAGTGAGTTCCAGGACAGCCAGGGCTACACAGAGAAACCCTGTCTCGAAAAACTCAAAAAAAAAAAAAAAAAGAGTGAGGGACAGTCAATTGCTTATGATACAATTTAAATTTGTTGTAAAATACTTTATTATTATATTATTAATATATAAAATATTATATTATTATTATGATGATGAAACTTGTAAGTTTCTAGGACTTAAATATTTATTATTGATACTTCTAATGCAAGATATGTGCTCTGCCACTGAGGTAGATCCCTCCCAGTAAAAATCATAAAAATATGTGGTTTGTTTTGTTTTGCTTTGTTTCTAAGTCATTAAGTTTTCCTTAGTAAAGCACTGAACACATGTCACCTGCAAGAGAGTGGTGACGCATCCTTCTCCTCCATATAAATGGGTTTCTTTAGGAGACTCAACAAAGAACAAAGTAATGTGTCAGGTCAGATCAGCCAAAATACAAGATTCTCTGTATCTCAGAGTTCCATGACAATCAACTCCTATTAAATTTAACTTCATTCCCAACTTGGTGGGTACAGATGTCCTGGACTCTCTGAGTGTGCCAGCCAGTTGTTCTTATGCACGCTCCTAAGTACTCTACCCCTCCCTTCTTTGGGAAGGAGTCTCTGTGTACATGTTCTTTCTGAGGAGGGAAGAAACTATCCCTTGTCTTGAAAACTTCTTAGACATTCATTCATTTATTTATATGAATGTGCACATATATATGAGAATTTATGCACTCATCATAAGACAAGGATGGAGGTCAGAGAACCATTTTTAGGAGTTGGTTCTCTCATTTTAAGTGAGTCCCACATCAAAAACTAACTGATTCAGTGATTAACATAAACCTCAGAATTTTACATCAATTTGCAGTTGTTATTTGGTTGGACTTTCCCTTAAACAAGGTCTCACTATGTAGATCAGGTTAGCACCAAACTCACAGATATCTGCCTACCTCATCCTCTCAGTTGCTTCGATTAAAGGTGTATACCCATATGGCCAGCAACAACTATTAAGAACATAAAGATCTGACATAAAATGGTCTAAGAATCCCTCAAACCTACATATAATTTTCTCTGTGTCTCTCTTTTTTTTCTTTTCTTATGGAGCTATGGGTCAAATCGAGGGTACCATGCACACTAAGCCGTATCTCCAGTCCTCACAATTATATTACAAAATGAGCTACCTTCTGGACATGCAACTCAACATCCTGCTGTGTACAGCTTCCAATTTTCTGATTTACTTTTCTCACGACGCCTTCTACGTCAATAATACTTTCTTTGTTGATGCTGTCAAGAAAAAAAAAAACCCTCAACGTTAATCCCATTAGAGGTGTCAGGATTCATTTGGTATTTAAGCAGCAGAGTGTGTCAAGCCATTCTTTAATACAGGAGACAGTTTCAATAAAGCCAGCCTCTTCGATCTACTTAAAACAAGCTATTACGCAGTATACTTTGTGAGACTTGTTAAAGAGATGACTTTTTTAAAAGGATGCCACAGTTTAATAACCATTTATAAGATACTTGGGAACATAAAAAAGGCAATAGGACAAAGTGAACTGTGAAATGTAGTGAAGTCTCTGAATTATTAAAAAACCCTTTCCTTCTTATACTTGAGATTCACTAAGATCAGCATTTCCTATAATAAGAAACACTAGCTTCAATAAATGCAATTATTGTTATGTAATGGAATTAATAATAGAAGAAGGTCAACCAAAAAGTGTTCCAAGTACTAAGATTATTAGGGGCTGCTCTGCAATTACAGTTTCATTGCCTAAGATTTTTTTGCTCACCTCTCCCCTGGACTGTGACTGATAACCTGGTCGTGCACTCACACTTAAGGAATGCTTGTGTGACACTTGTATTTGGTGAAAAATATAAGATTTAGTATTTATAGAAAAGTTCCTTTCATCTGATACAGAATTGCATCTTCAGTAGTTGTGATGTTTCTAGCCACCCTAGAAACCACACACTGCTACCTTTACACCAGAATACCACAGCTACAAGGTGATCTACAAAGGGTTGGAAAGTGTAGGCTATACTGCCTAGGATTCTGTCACCATCTACCTTTTAAAAAAGAACTAACAGGTCAGGCAGTGGTGGTGTATGCGTTTAATACCAGCGCTCCGGAGGCAGAAGCATGTGGATCTTTGAGGTAGGCCTGGTCTCAGATGGAGTTCAAGTAAAGCCAGGGCTATACAGAAACCCTGTCTCAAAAAACCAAACAAAAAAAACCAAACAAAAAAAAACCAAAACAGTACTTGTAGCTTTTTTCTCAAGTATCCTGTACCACAGCCATCACTGAATACCCAGCTAAAGAAAAAAATCATAATTTGTAATTAAAAGTAGGTGGTACCTGTAACCCGGAAGGAGCAGGGGCTTCTGTTTACCATGAAGAGCATTTCCCAAGCCTGGACTGGTCTATCTTCTAACAGCTGCCTCTGCGTGCATGAGCACACCCGGTGCCTGAAGAGACCATCCAGGGCTTGTTTCACATGTCTCCAGGAGAAAAGCTTTTTCCTCATCGTCAATATAATATACTGGTAACCAACCCTACTCCAACTATATATCACCAATCTTCCTGATAAGCTCACGGCTCTTTGGTTTCACACCCTCTGACTCCCATGTAGAGCCTTTGATAGTCCTCTCCATCTTCTGTTAGCAGGGAGCCTTCCTCATAGCCACTTAAGTTAAACATGCTCCCCACCCCGCTTTGAGACATGGTTCCATTATGTAGACCTGGCTAGCTTAGAACTTACTGTGTAACATGTCTGGCCTCAAACTCAAGCCATCTCCCAGCCTCCTGAATGCTGGAATTAAAGGTGTGTGACACCATGCCCACTAACACTGCTTTAAAAAAGAAAAAAAAAAAAAAATCACATTATGTGTGTGTGCGCGTACGTGTGTGTGTGCGCGCGCACACATGTAAACCAGTAGGAAGCCCCGAGTGACTAAAGTCCTGAGTAAATGTGTGTTTGTTGACATGAACATAGCCATGTCAAGGACCCCCAAACCTCAGACTCTTGGGAAAATGGCAGTTTTCCTCTGGACCATGTGCAGATATTGACAGTGTGCAGAAAAATGTTCCCCACAGCTTACTCCCCACTAGATGTTTACTGCCTCAAGACTGCTCCCTACAGAGACAACTCCTACTAAGATTAGCTAAACCTGTCTCCTTAATGCAGCTGTATACTAGAAACCTTGCTTCCTTGGTTAAATTGCACGCAATAATCTGCCTTTCTGTTTACCTCTATAAAATAAACACGTTGAATTACCAGGGTGCTGAGATTCAGATGACAACTTGGGGAAGTCAGTTCTTTAATCTGACTGTGTAGGTACAAGGGATCAAACTTGTCAGGCTTGGCAGCCAAGTACCTTTCCTTGCCGACGACTTTGCTGGCCCAATCTCTCCACTTTTTGTATTTATGTTTTAAGATTCATGTGTGTGAGCTGGAGAGATGGCTCAGCAGTTAAGAGCACTGATTGCTCTTCCAGAGGTACTGAGTTCAATTCCCAGCAACCACATGGTGGCTCATAACCATCCAATACCCTCTTCCAGTGTGTATGAAGAGAGCGACAGTGTACTCACAAACATAAAATAAATAAGTATTTAAAAAAAGATTCATGTGTGTATGATGAATGTTTTGCTTGTATGTATACATGGGTACCATGGGCATGCCTGGTGCCCACGGAGGCTAGAGGAGGCAGGGTTACAGATGGCTGCGAACGGCCATGTTGTGAGAACTGAACCTGGGTCCTCTGAAGGGCAGGTATTCTTATCTACTGAGAAAACTAGTTTCACACTTGTTTTCTTCCAGAAAAATACTGAAATGTGAGTGTGATGGTTTGTATATGCTTTGGCTAGGGAGTGGCACTATTAGGTGTGGCCCTGTTGGAGTGGGTGTGTCACTGTGGGTGTGGGCTATAAGACCCTCATCCTAGCTGCTTGGAAGTTAGTATTCTGTTAGCAGCCTTCAGATGAAGATGTAGAACTCTCAGCTCCTCCCTCACCATGCCTGCCTGGATGCTGCCATGCTCCTGCCTTGATGACAATGGACTGAACCTCTGAACCTGTAAGCCAGCCCCAATTAAATGTTGTCCTTTTTATAAGACTTGCCTTGGTCATGGTGTCTGTTCACAGCAGTAAAACCCTAACTAAGACAGTGAGCAAAGATCTTCTGTTTAGGACTAGTTGGAGATTTCCTTATTAGTACCAGATGTTAGGTTTCAAACCTGAGACGACTGGATGAGGTGCCTATTTAACATATCAAAGGGGACCTGGAGGCCAGGTTCTCCCAGTATTCTTCAGTCCCTGTTACAAGGCCATCCTGGCTGGCATACCCCACCACCTACCCTGAACCCTAAAGCCCAGGGGTTTAGGCTGTTCTTCCCTATATAATCCAACACTGTGGTTACTGGCCCTCTTTGTACCTTTGAGCCTCTTGGCTGCCCCAACAGCCTCCCTACCCCCTATCCCCCAGTACAACTTAGTCTGGTCATGGACTATCCCAGATGTCCCTGCCTCTGGATATGCTCTCCCATGTGTCTACAATAAACTTTCTCTTCCACCACACCTAGGAACAGTCAGTCACGTCTGTTTTCCTTTTTTTTTTTTTTCACTCACAGATGTTCTTTAAATTTTGGATAATCCATTTAATATTTTTTATATATCTAAATTTATGCCTTTACCTACCCCTATTTGCAGAAATGAGTGAATTCACAAGAAAAAAGCATAAACAAGAAAATTAATTTATAACAAAGAACTAACTCTAAAACTTCCTAGTAGAACCTGTAAGCAGCTTAAGAGTTTTCTGTGTATTTGTGTGTGTAGATGCACACACATGCACACTTACAGTCAGCACAGTGACAAAGCTACCTGCCAGTCTAATTGCTTCTGTTCTTGTGAGGGTGTTTTTGAGACAGCTTCACAAAGCGCAGGCTGGCTTTTAATTCATTATGCAGCCTAGGCTTCCCTGAACTCCTTACCTCCATCTGCGATTACAGATATGTATGTAGCACTACACCCAACCCCAGTGTAACCATATGGTTTTTCACTGACCTACATGTAAAGACAGTGTATATGATACAGTCTGCCACCAGGAAGACACTGGACTAGGTAGCATTCAATTCCATATTTGAAAACAAACATGCCTCTATGTCCTCATTTTGAAAAAGAATTGTACCTACCAGGTAACTAGAAAGCTGTGTTTCACAGATGATGTGTAGTGCAAAATAACCCCTGGTGGAAAGCAAAGGAACTCCCAGGAGCTGATTTAGTACAGGAGAAATGGATGAAATAAATGAAACACATCCCTTCAAGAGCTGGGTCAGCTGTTTTTATTATTAATGCCTGAAACACACGGTCACTGCATCCTAGTCCATGCCTCTCACTTTCAACCACTCTTTTGGTTCTCCATATAATTAATCACTCAGTAAGTAAGATAAATTAGTACAATCTTGATATGAAGATGTTAAGGGCCAGGCAGTGGTGGCACACGCCTTTAATCCCAGCACTTGGGAGGCAGAGGCAGGCGGATTTCTGAGTTCGAGGCCAGCCTGGTCTACAGAGTGAGTTCCAGGACAGCCAGGGCTACACAGAGAAACCCTGTCTCGAAAAACCTAAATAAATAAACAAACAAACAAACAAACAAATAAAAGCAAGCTTTCTATAATGAGTTTGGCTTTGTTTTGAAGGTTGTTCTATAATTCATGTTGGCCTTGAGCTCACTGTCCTCAGTTTCCTGAATGCTAGGACTCAGGAATAGTAGGTGTGTACCATCATACTAGTCCACTTACCCATTTTCAGAGGGCCAATTTATTAAAACATAATCCTGACCTAGTTAGATTTCTATTGCGGATGAACACAATGGCAAAAAACAACTCGGGCAGAAAAGGTTTATTTCATGGTTTAGTTGTAGTCCACCAAGAAGAGATCAGGGTAGAAACTCAAGGCAGGAGCCTGGACGCAGGAACTGAAGCAGAGGCCATGAAGGAATGCTGCTTACTGACTTGCTCAGCCTGCTTCTATAGAACCCAGGACCACCTGCCCAGGGGCAGCACAGATTACAATGGGATGGGCCCTCCCACATCAATCATTAATCAAATAAAAGCCCCACAAGCCATTCCTGGTGAGGGCATTTTCTTGGCTGAGATTCCCTCTTCTCAAATGATCCCTGAAGAGAGAGGTCTATGTGAGCACCATGGCCAGCAGAGTCACAATGTAGGCAAGAAGGTAGTTCAGTTCAGTAGCCCATGTTGGTTCAAACTCCAACCTTCAGGAATCTGCCACCAAGTAGTTTATTTTAGACATATTTTGTTGAGTTTTCCTGGTGATGATTAACTTAACATTGTATGCACAACAATAAAACTTAAGTTGTGACTATACTGAAACTTTTTTGTAAAATACACGTGATGTCTTCCATAAAGATGGGTTCTACAGATTGACAAGCTCAAGATGTGGGTTTGGGGGAGGACCTGGTGTGGTCTCTGCCACATAGATAGCACAAGGGGACCAGGCTATTCACCATGTCCACTGCAGCCTTTTGGGCAGAAAACAGGTTATACATCCTTCCCTTTGAAGGGACATCTCTGGCTCCCCTAGTGCTCATCTGTGAGCACAAGGACCTTGATCCGCTCCCCCACGTACACACAGATGCCAGCTTGTGCTGACACACACACAAAACAAACAAACAAACAAACAGTACAACTGACCCCTTGTCAACTTGATACACAAATCTATCACTATTAAACCATAACAACCATAACCTTTCTTTGTCCCCAGATCTCATATTAATATTAATATCATAATACAAAACAAATAACTTTAACTGTTCCAGTCTTTTTTGTTGTTGTTTTTCGAGACAGGGTTTCTCTGTGTAGCCCTGGCTGTCCTGGAACTCACTCTGTAGACCAGGCTGGCCTCAAACTCAGAAATCTGCCTGCCTCTGCCTCCCAAGTGCTGGGATTAAAGACGTGCACCACCACTGCCCGGCTCAACTGTTCCAGTCTTTAAGTTGGAGAGATGGCTCAGTGGTTAAGAGCACTAGCTGTTCTTCCAGCAGACACTGAGTTAAATTTGAAGCACCCATATGCTAACTCACAAATGCCTGTAGCTCCAGTCCAAGAGGACCTGACACCTTCCTCTAGTTTCTGCAGGCACCAGGAACACAGTGGTGCACAAAGATACATGCAGGCAGACCATTCATACACATAAATTAAAAAAAAAAATCCAGTTAATTAGGCACAGTAAATTGAAATTGGTCATAATACAACTGCCAGTGAATCAGAACAGAAGGCTGTCAGCGTCAGCCCCTTCTCATGACTGAGATCTTCAGAGACATCAAATGCCATAGGTGACACAGCCGTCTAAAACACAAGTCCGTGCTTACTCCAAATCAAACATTAGGAAGATCAAATACTTTCTAATCCTTTCAGATAAATAAATAAAGTAGGAAACTACAAATGGATGGAGGAAGGGGAGGAGGAGAGGGAGAGAGGGAGGAAAGAAAGGAAGGAAGGGATACAAAGGTGGATTAGTGAATTTTCTTTCCCTCAATAAGTCATTGTACTCTGGAGACCACTGGGCTAAAACAAAACTCATAAATACCGTGAAAAGGCTCCTATTTGAGTAGATAATCTGAAGGTCATTGTTCAAATGTTCATTTCTACACATGCATTAGACGAAAAAAATGTTAACTAGCACACCACTCTATGGCAATGATATAAACCAGGGAAGGGAAAACCAGCTCATCTTTCTTATCCTGATGTTGGGTCCTGGGCCAAGTGCCGGCTCTTCCAGCCTCCTTTCATTTCTTCCCTCCTTCCATTCATCTAGTTTTTGTTTTGTCTTTCTGGAGTACAAGGAATCACCTACGGCGGGTGTTAACAAATATTTGCAATGCCAGCACTCAGGAGGTTGAGGCAGGAGGACTGATGTGAATGAAAAGATACCTGAGTTACAAAGTAATTAGAAGCCAGCCTGGGTCTAACATGGAACCCTGTAATCTATCTAAAAACATCAACCCAGACCACACCTCCAGCCTAGTCTGTCACTCACCTGGGAATGACAGAAGCAGCAGTTTGTTCTTAGATTTTAAGCTATTTATTGACTGTGCTGAGGATCTAGGGCTTCATCACTCATGTTTTGAAGTATTCTACTTCCTGCTGACCCACAGTCCTAGCCCTTAAGCTATTTTTTTAAAAGTTAAGAAAATATGATTTTAAAATTTATTGTTTGGGTTTGGAAGTTAAGAGATCTTATTGCTTTTGCAGAGGACCAGGTTCAGTTCCCAGCACCCACCTCTGGTGGCTCACAGTTCAAGGTACCCACCACACTCCCTGGCCTCCGTGGATACAATGTACATACACTGTGTACTTACCATGCAAACAATCATACACATGAAATAAAAATAAATTTAAAAAAAAACCTTATTTTTTTAATTACAAAAGAATACTTATTTATTATCCAGGTTCAAATGCTAATACAACTTCATCCTCTATGGTCACTGGTTTCTATTTGGTACACAACTCCACATTTTTTCTCTCATTTGCAGAGAATATGAAATGCTTTATAAACTTTATGTCACCATTTCACGGTATTTTGTTGAATTTATCTGTATTTTTTTAAATGCTGAAGAAGCTTAACACACTTTTATTTTGTAGCTCATAAAAGTCACAGTAATATGCAAATCTCTAAAGCACTGCCCACATTTCCTTCTAAGTTCCAGTTACGTTTAGTGCTTGAGACATGCAAACAGCATTCCATTTAAACTTAACAAGTGCCCATAAGGTAGGCATTATCATTTAAAGATGAAAAACAAACAAACAGATCCTAAGAGGTTAAATAATTAGATGACCACCATGCAGCTAGCTACAAATAAGTCAAAGGTTACTTGTTACTGACTCAAAAATTAACACTAAATTTAAATATAAGTGTATCTTCACCACACTTGCAAATAATACATTTTCATTCTTAAGACCCTATAGGCTACAATCTTTCTCTAAAGCTTTAGTGCCACTCAAGTAATGGGCCATCTGCTAAGAGTTTTCCAATATCCATGAATCTTATTACCTTCTTCAATAGCGCTGATATAGTTTGATGCCCTGATGTTGCCAACTTTAGCAGAGCTCAACAGAATCTTTGTATGAAATAATA
Source organism: Uromys caudimaculatus (assembly GCA_028551405.1). Classification (NCBI taxonomy): domain Eukaryota; kingdom Metazoa; phylum Chordata; class Mammalia; order Rodentia; family Muridae; genus Uromys; species Uromys caudimaculatus. Next base: position 59,486,345 of record CM052711.1, on the reverse strand, counting down.
AGTCGATAGAGAGGAAGCCTCACAGGAACTTGGAAGGCCCGTGAGTGGGGTTGAGGGGAGCAGCACCTCTCGCCCAGACCCGCCCGGATCTGCCGGGATCCCGGGCCTGAGAACCCGGGAACAGAAAGACTCCGAAACTTCCCGATCTCACTTGCAGGGGGAAACCTCTGCCTGTGACACCAGGAGTCGGTAGCCAAGGAGCGC
>CM052711.1:59417893-59485641 GCA_028551405.1 Uromys caudimaculatus | reverse complement strand
ATTCCCTCCTAGAGGCGGGTTGGGGAGGGGATGGGGGGTATACAAAGAGGAGACTCAGAAAAGGGGAAACATTGGAAATGTATATAAAGTATCAAAAATAAAAAAGGAGGAAAAAAAAAAAAAAAAGAAATAATAAGTCAGTCATTAGTTATATTTAAGCTAGGTGATTTAATGCCATAAACTAGCTGGGAATTTCTGACACCAGATTTTAGATGTAATTTTATGTATGTATGTATGGAGCTCCTAAGGTCAGAGAATGAGAGTGTCAGTCCTTGCCTTCTAGTTTGTTTGAGACAGGGTCTTCTTATCATTTTCCTGCTTTGTATGCCAGGCTAGGCAGCCAGAGCTTCCAGAGATTCTCCTGTCTTTACTCTTCTATATCCCTGTATGAGTACTGGCATTACAGACCTGTAGGATACTGTGTCCATTTTTTACATGGGTGATTCAAATTCAGGTCCATAAGCTACAAGAGTATGGCAAATGCTTTACCCACTGAGAAATCATCCCAGCCCTAGACTTAAGTTTAAAACAAAAAAGACTTATATATTTATTGCCATGTACATGGGTGTTTTGCCTGCATATTGTGTGTGCACAGTGCTTATGGATGTCAAATCCTCTGCAACTAGAGTTATAAACAGTTATGAGCTGCTATGCAGCTAGTAATCAAATCCAGTTCTCTGTAAGAATAATTAGTTCTCTTAATTGCTGAACTATCTCTCAAGGCTACCTTTATCCAAAATTTCAGAACAGAACTACATACAGTCATTTCTTCCCTAGCAGATAGCACCTTGTTCCAACAAAGAGTCAAAGCATGTAGGTTCAAGGAGCAGCAATGAAAAACAATGCAGAGACTTAGCCTAAGCTACCAACTTATCCAAGTGGATACTTGGTTCTTCGGGTTTCAACTCTTGGTAAGTATTTACTCTTAACAGAGAACTAACATGTCTCCATAGTTTTTAATCTCTTTCCCCTTGCTGACTCAAGTTTGGCCAGGTGCCTGGACCAGTGCAGGTGCTAATAAATAAGTTTTCTAAGTCAGTGAGACTTCTGAGTACTATTTTTTTTCTATTTCACAGCTCTAATAGTTAATGTAGTAAACAGAAATTTTATACCTACCAACCAGTGAAATATCTATTTTAGGTGAAACATCTCAAAGGAAGGAAAGTAAACAAAACTAGTATGTAGCTAGGTGACTCACTAGAGAATGAGGAATATACTTGTGACTCACCAGCTATCAATAAATCATTTAACCACAATGACTAATACAAAGAAAAATAAAGCCAAACACATATATCTATGTACAGAATAATTTTGTTTTCAGAATCAAAACAGCCTGGTGTTTGGGGTAGAGTGAGCATGAAGAATATGTAATTCTTAACTTTAAAAACTACTGAGGTAGAGGCTGGGAGAGCTCTGTGAGTTCCAAATCAAACTTGTCTTCACAGCAAGTTCCAGGCCAGCCAAGGATACAAGGTGAGAGCCTGTCCCTAACAAAACAAACATCGAACCTACTATCCATATTAGTTATAGTTCTTTACAGCTGCTGCTATAAATCAGCCCTAAGCCTCAAAACCTTGCATTTATATTAACTGCTGTCCTCTATTAACGCTTGATACCGAAAGGCTTCCAGATCCCCTTACCAAACAACAAACAAAAGCACAAAAGCTGCCTTTATAAGACAGAATTGTAATTCACACAAATGACCCTGAATTAAAAACTTTTTTCAAAGAAAAAAAGTCTGACTTCTTATTCAACTCTGTAAAGAATCAGGTAAAGCTGGGCAGTGGTGGCGCATGCCTTTAATCCCAGCGCTTGCAAGGCAGAGGCAGGTGGATTTCTGAGTTTGAGGCCAGCCTGGTCTACAGAGTGAGTTCCAGGACAGACAGGGCTACACAGAAAAACCCTGTCTCGAAAAACAAAACAAAACAAAAATCAGGTAAATATAAAGTGAGGTCAAAAGCACAGCCTTCTGCTTCCCGAGAAATTTCATTTTCAGAAAGACTGTCAACCATTTCAGACACACAATTAAGATTCTGGCCTTAAAATCCCTATGGAGTCAGATGTGTCAACTTCCCTGTGTAATTCATTCAGTTGCTTCATTTTTCTGCTCATCCAGTCACAAGAAAATTGATCTAACAGATTGATTAAAATGATCTGCTCAAGCGTCCTATGGCACTGAATCTAATTAGTGAGCCAACTTTTGGGTGAGAATATTGATAAACTGGATGATCCCAGGACACATTTTCCTCCACATTAAACTCCAATGTTTCTTTTCAAGGAAAAAAATTCAAAAGCTCAAAATTAGCAATACAGTTTAGTCAATAAGGCCTCAGCTTTAATATCTAAAGTAAATGCTAAGATCATTATCTACTTAAGATATTAAAAGTGACCTTGATTTTTGCCTTTTAAGTGATTAGGAAACCCCAGCTGGAACTATCTGATTTGGTATTTTTAATAGTAGAGTCCTAGCTTTTCTCCACCTGGTAAAAGGCCAATGGGAATAGGGTTAAACATAGGGCTGTATGGAATTAACATATAAATACCATTCTTTCCCCCACTTTGTTGTGTAAGAGTTCATGTTTTATTGTCTAGTGTCCTTGGGTTGCAATCTTCAAAATGGAAACACCTAGAGGCCAATGGTGTTCAGATGCTCCCTCTGCAGTAAAATCAGCCACAAGCATTTCATATGTAAAAACTGACCCAGGAGAGAATAAATATTAAGTGAGGATGAAAAGCAGCCTTTCCCTCATACACATATTTCTGCCGGTGTTATTTTCTAAACCAGATTCTGGCAGCACTGTTAGCTGGCCCACTCCCTAAGCAGCTGGCTTCCCCCAAACAATGTGCTACAAAATATTCTTTTCAATCACTTCATGCTTCATTGGTCCTCAAATTTTTAACATCAGCTAAAAACATAAGTAAGTTTTTCATTTTATTTAAGCACAACACCCAGAACTGGTTTAGAAGCTGGTCATGTGCTGTTTTGATCTTAATAGTAGGCCACTACATATTTTACAGAACTCATTGTTTTCCAATTTTTTCTTGTGTAATTATACTTATAAATGAAAGAATAAAAAGCAAAGATCCTCAAGAATTTTGCTACCTAACAAAAGTATCTAAAGGCTGTAACTCTTAAATCTTGATTCTCACTGTCAGGTAGAATATATAGATAGCCCCAGATGAGTGGCAGATTGGGTCACAATCCCACACAATGGCCTCAGTCAAGGTGTGAGAAAAGCACCAGCAATCTGTGGAACAAGGGACTTACAGACATTGCCAGGCAAGGGGAAGAGAAAGGAGCAGAGAATAAGGGAGTTCTGGGTGAGGAACAGGACGAAGGGGAGCAGTGAGGGAAGGGGTCTAAGAGAAGAACAGCAGGATGGGGGACAGTGGGGTTATTTCTACAAATTCCCAAAACTCTGAAGCCATCTTCCACTCCTATTATTTTCCTCATTCCCACACAGGAGTAGTTAGCAAACAGGCAAGACGTGTTTCAAGAAGATGGAACACTTGTTTAAGAACAATGTCAACAATATCTGTCTATATTAGGCATCACCAGTGAGAAACACGAGGCCAACGATCACAGTGGTAATGTGGGTGACTTCAAGCATGAAGAAACATTTGGAACACATACTGCTAGCATCCATGACTTGAATTATTAGCTAAACCCATTTTCACTTGATATCCCACCTTCCCTCCAATTCCAGGCAGCTTCCACAACTACTTCACAACAACAGAAGCTACATTTCTTTCATAAGAAAACTACAGATATTTTTCTCAAAGTAAAGTGCCATACTTACTATGTATTTACTAACCACCCAACATTTTTAAAATTGTTCACTCTACCTTTAAAAAGTCAAATTCTTGCCCTTTAAGAATAAGCCGGTAAATTTCTCAGCATTATGCCATTAACCTCACTTACCCATAAACCGTGATCTTATTGCCCAATTTCATGTTGCACAGGGATTGTTAGGGATGTGTATGTCAAACAACAGAATTGACAATGCCTTAAGTTCCATTTTAGAAAAATGTAATTTAATAGGATGCTCATGTCTGAATGTCCTGGGAGCACTTTCTCTAGGGAGAACAGAGAGCAATTTAGGGAGTTTTAGCTTGTCCGGCTATGTGACAATACCTGCAAGGCAGTACAGCGAGCAACAGGACCAGCCGGGCAGCAGATGCTTATGCTTTGCAGAAGCTTAGCAGAAGCAGTTACTTTGACTTCTAAATCTATAGCTGCATTACCACTCAGCTGCTTCACTGGGGATTTTGCACTTCATTCTTCACAATGGGAGTGAGGGGAATTATAAAATACACTGCTGACGGCCATGCTGGTAAGGAAAAGGCCAAAGCCTTATCAAAAGTATGTGGGATTATTAGATCTATCTGGTAGCATCAAGATCCCATGTTTCTAACTATTAAATTTTTTATTACTGAGATTATTCAGAAAAAGTAACGGCCATTGCAAACAAGAGACTCAGCCATAGCCCCTTTTCTCCTACGGTCTTTACAGCATGCTTTTAAATAGGGGGGATTCCTTGGGAAGGCCCTTGTGCTTTATAAAGAAAAAAAATTAGTATTAATGCTAGAAAACTTAATTCCTCCTTTGGAATTGCTTTTTGTATCAATGAATTCAAAATATTTCCCTTTACTGTGTAGCCCCACTGTCCCCCATCCTGCTGGTCTTCTCTCATAGTCCCCTTCCCTCACTGCTCCCCCCATCCTGTTCCTCACCCAGAACTCCCTCATCCTCTGCTCTGTGTAGACAACTCAGTATTTCAATCCTGTGTTTCCTTTGTTAAGGAGACACAGACAGATAGAGACCCCAAACCAGTGCTTTAACTCATCTGGAGGTTGCACCAATGTTTTTAAGAAAACTGTCTTATCAAGCAACCCAAATATCTACCAATTATCACCATGAGTCTTAGTCACAAGACTCTTCATTTTTTACAAGCTAACAAAAGCCATCAATACACCTACTATTAATTACTCTGGCTTAATCCTTTAGTATATCAGTGCCAAAAGTTATACAATTATAATGTAGGTATGATATACTAAAGCTATTGTATAAGATTGGCTACATCACTTGTATATAACTAAAGGTTTTATAATTTGTGATAGCTTACTTTCTCCCACACATTGCTAACTGTATAAAGTCTAATTTTTAATGCACTAAATAAATAGATACATGCTTTAAATTTTTCAGCATGAGCCTTTAATTCTAGCACTTGGGAGGCAGAGGCAAGCTGTGACAGATAGAAACTCTGTCTCAAAAAAACAACCAACCAAAACAAAACCAATATAACAACAACAAAATCTTATAGCTTAACTGTTAAGTATGAATGCCATCTAGATCTTCATTGAGTTCTACTTCATGAACCATGAATATAGACTTATCTATATGTCTCTGTTTAAAAGAATGTTAATTTTTTGTATTTGTGAGTAGGTGAATGCCCATGGAGGTCAGAGGACAACCATGGGTATCATTCCTCAAAAATCACCTACCAATGCTTTGAGAAGGGGTTTCTCATTGCCCTGGATCTTGCCTTGCACAATAGGTTGGTTGATTAGTGAGCCCCAGGGATGCTCCTGTTTCTGCCTTCCCAGTGTTGGCATAATAAGAGCGCACCACCAAGTCTGAATTTTTTCAGTGGGTTCTGGGTATTAAACACAGGTATTCTGCAAGTATTTTATCAACTGGCCAGTCCAGGAAAAATCATTCTTGACTATCACTTCTGCAATGGAAGCCTGATCTTTCTTTAATTTATAAACGTAGGACCATCGGTGAACTGCATTCTGTTTGGGAGACTATTTGTAAGTACTTTTACCAGCTAGTAAGTTTGGGCTGATATATCAATTACTGGTACTTGTTTAATTCTCGAGAATTCCTGAAAGATCTGAATAATAGGAATACTTTTTTTGTTAACCACACTAGATATCACAGATTCCGACCGCTCACAATCAGTAGGGGGTCCCTCAGTGAATAGTAAAAGTTAACTGATTTCTTTTTTCTTCTTTTTTGGTTTTTCCAAAACAGGGTTTCTCTGTGTAGCCCTTGGTATTCTGAATCTCACTCTGTAGATCAGGCTAGCTTCCAACTCTTGAGTGCTGAGATTAAAGGCATGTATTACCGACAGCAGGCTAGGGTGAATGGATTTTCATAAGGCTTTTTTCAACTATAATACATTATAGATTTAGGACTCTAACCCTAAAGTTATAACAACCCAATAGAGGAAGTATGTGCTATGTAAAACCATCAGTATCATTTATTAGTTTCCCAGAACTAAATAATATATAAAAGACAAAAATCAATAGATCTTTTTGTCTGAGGGTGATTTTTGTCAAGTATTTTAAGTATATTAAATACAATTTAGGGTGGTCATCTGTGATTTCTATGGCCATTACTTTAAGTAAATATTTTACAGTATTTACTTTAGATTTAACTTATCACTTAAAGTATAAGGGCAGTGGTGTCACATGCCTTTAATCCCAGGTGTGTGTATATGTATAGTGCATTTGACAGAGGTAGATGGATCTCTGTGAGTTCAAGGTCAGCCTGGTCTACAGATCAAGATCCAGGACAGTCAAAGTTACACAAAGAAACCCTGTCTCAAAAAAAAAAAAAAAAAAAAAAGAAGAGAAAAAATCAAAAACAAAAAAGAAAAGACCATCCATTCATTTCCCCATGTCTTCTTTAATCATTATAACGGGAATACTAAATTAAGAAAAACATGCTAACAAAATGGCCACATCATGAATCATGAACAAAATTCTCATTAGGGTCAGAGTACCTAATCACCCTTCTTTCCTATCTCAATGTCCTGCTTCTTGAAACCCAAACAAAAAACCCTTCTTCTGTAGAGCTCTGAGCCAGACAGCAATTCCTTTACAGCTAGGAAAAAGCAAGTTTTATCTCTTTTTTTCCCTAGACTCTTTCGTGTCAAAGTTAAAAGCTGTAACATTATTAATACATGTCTGACTTCCTTCAGGAGGAAATCATCTGCAAAGGCTCATTGTCTTATTTTACATACTTTTATTAGCTAGAAAACTTGTTGCTCATTATGCATCTCAAAGGGGTGGGGGAAGGGAGGAAACAAAGCTCAACAAACAGCAAAATCAAGTTGCTGGGCCCTGTTCAGGATGCCAGGCTTTTTGTTGCTCTACTTGAAAGTAATGTGACTTGTCTGTGAAGAGTGCAGCTTCAGCAATTCCAAATGAATCACAAGCCTGTGCTCCATATTTTCTTCTTTGTGAGTTTAATGTATTCAAGCAACACTGAACTGACAATTTAAATAACTACATTTTTAAACAAACGAAGCATTGATGTTAATGTATGAAAATGGTCCAAACCCCTGGGAGTCTTGGTTCCCACCATTGTTTATTCTGACAACAGGATATAATTGCTTACTTACTTGGCAGCAAATTTAACCATCTGCTTGCTTGCATGGTCTCCCACTGCCACAAGAGCCTGGACATTAAACTGCTGCTGCCTCAGGACTAAGAAGCACTGCTTCCCTGCAGGAGACAGAAAGGACAGTGTACATTAGGAACATACTATTTCGGTTTTACAAAGGAAAATGCTTTTCCACTTTAATACTAGGTCAAAATTTACACACTCATCAGGTATATGCATATGTTCATCTATCAGCTTCCAAAGCCAAAATACCCACACTCAACCCACAATCATAGAAACACTAGTTTCTATGAATAACAAAAAGTGCATTTGACAGGTTTCTTTTGAGAACATAGAGATACATAAATCTAGAAGATTATTCTGTAACATTAAACAAATTATAAGTTATTTCAGATGACTTTCACCATTCAACCAAATGCTTCTGTATTCTACAGGCAAGGAGACTGAGCTAACTACCATGGAAACTTCAACCATGCAATCACAAAAGTGCTAATCAAGTGTTTACTACTTGGAGTACAGTGCTCTCTGGGGTGGTCCATCTACAGAATTCTTTCTGCCAAAAGACACTGTAAAGATCACATAGATTAACAGGCTAGCTCCTGTCCCATTCCATTTCCCCACTCACTTGTCCTTTGCAATAGTCCCACATTTAAAACTTCAAGCAATTTTACTTTTGTCAGTAAAATGCCACTTTTTAATAAGTTCTATAACCAATTGTATTTCACGGATGCTGGCCTTTTGCTTCCCCTCCTTTCATAAAGAGCTGTCATTTCTTATTCTTAACCTGAAAAATATCACTTATGCATTCTGTATCATCCATCACTCTTCTTCCAAAGCAGATCATTTTAAGTCTCTGATCAAAGTCTAGAAAACTATTTCCTCATAAAAATGAACTAATCTGTCTAAGACCACTTGTCTCATCAGACTTTCACCTTGCAAAAAAAAAAAAAAAAGAAAGCAAAAACTGGAAGCAAATAGTTACTACTTTCAACACACAGTATTTTAAAATGTGTACCAGAGTGCAATCATGAATTTAAAAAAAGACAGGCATTTTGGCCCACACCTTGATCCCAGTACTTTGGAGGCAGAGGCAGGCAGATCTCTGAGTTTTCGACAAGCCTGATCTATAAGTAGAAAATGAAAACAAATTTAAAAATTAAGATTTAAAAAAGGCAGGTTGTAAGTAGAATGTCAACACAGATAGAATTTATTGACACTGCAGTCACATAAATTGACAGAATTCTATCCTGAAAAAGACAGTAACTTTTCCCTCTTGTTTTACAATATGATTCAGATACAAGTTAAAACTAAACCAATTCAAAGGCATTGAAGGTACTGGATGATAAAAATTACCCCCGAAACTTGCACATGATCGAAACGACATTATCTAAGAACATTACTATAGAACCCACAGCTGGATCTTGTCCCACTTAGAACACAATGTATAGAGAAAAGGAAGGTGGCATGCTTATTATCCACCTAGTGCAGGCTGAGGAAGCAGCGTTTCAGCTGCTGTAGTAGTTCATACAGAAGCAGCCCAACCTTCCCTGCATTATAAAGCTACCCAGCAATACAGTGCAGCTCTAAACCAGCACAAAAGACTCCTTCCTAGTGAGTGGAGGGTCAGCACTAAGGATTAGCACTCCACCCAATGGTTTAATAGAGTAAAAACGCTGAAACCTGTTTTTGTTTGTACGATTGATTGGATGGATTTTTTCAAGTCAGGATTTCTCTGTGTATCACTGGCTGTCCAGGAACTTGCTTTGTGGACGAGGGACAGATCTGGGATTAAATATATGTGTCACCACCATCCCGGAAGACTTTGAACTCTGAAGGTCAGGGACAACATCCTATCACTCTACAAAGTGGTCTCATGGGAAAACTATTAAGCCACTGTAGGTCTCTTGCTCTTCATTTGCAAAATGGAGACTAGCATACTTCTCAAAGGTTTACTTTTCTTATTATAAAGACTTAAAATCTATGGGCTAGAGAGATTGTTCAGCGGCTAAGAGCACTGACTCCTCTTCCAGAGGTCCTGAAGTCAATTCCTAACAACCACATGGTGGCTTACAACCATCTGTAATGGGATCCGATGCCCTCTTCTGGTGTGCCTGAAGACCGCAACAGTGTGCTCATATACATAAATTAATCTAATAAAAAGATTTATAATCTTGAGGATGATATATTTAAAGGCAGAGCCCCTTAATGCTAACTATTAACTTTTATTGTTAATAGTATTTCTAATATTGGCAGTTTATTTGAGGATTGCTTATCATTCCTTTTTTTTTTTTTTTTTAAAGATTTATTTATTTATTTAATGCATATGAATACACTGTAGCTGTCTTCAGACACACCAGAAGAAGGCACCAGATCTCATTACAGATGGTTGTGAGACACCATGTAGTTGCTGGGAATTGAACTCAGGACCTCTGGAAGAGCAGACAGTGCTCTTAACCACTGAGCCATCTCTCCGGCCCCTTATCATTCCTATTTTGTAGGTAGATAGCGATGTACAATTTATGCAGAATGTTGAGAATATGATAAATATTCAGTAAACATTTACATGAAAAAAACTGATCAAATTGTATACATAGTTCCGATTTTGTTTTTGTTAAGAAGTACATTAAGGGGGTAGAGAGATGTCTCAGCAGTTAAGCACAACACTTGCTGCTCTTGCTAAGGACCCAGGTTCAGTTCCCAACACCCACATGTCAGCTCATAAATCTCTCTAGCTCCAGTTTCAGGAGATCCAACAACTTTTCTGATGACCTAAACACTATTCTCATGTGGTGCACATACAAACATGCAAACACTCATACACACAAAATAATTTTTTTTAATTATATAAAAAAGAAATATGTTAAAAATGATTGTAAGGGGAAAGAAACATCAAAATGTGGCTGGTAACAGCTGATAAAATAACAGGGATTTTTGCTCTTCTATTTTTCTATAGTTTTAAAACTTTCTACAGGCTGGCATGCTAGTATACACCTTAATCTCAGCACCCTGGCAGAGTCAGGCCAACACTTATGAGGTCAAGATCTACCTTTTTTATACAGTGGTTTTTCAGGCCACCACACACATACACACAGACACACAGACACCCCCCCACCCTTTCTACAGTAAAAATCTTTCCCAAATAAAAAGAGTTTAAAAAATATGTATGTAGGGGCTGGAGAGATGGCTCAGCAGTTAAGAGCACTGACTGCTCTTCCAGAGGTCCTGAGTTTCATTCCCAGCAACCACATGGTGGCTCACAACCATCTGTAATGGGATCCAATGCCCTCTTCTGGTGTGTCTGAAGACAGCAGTGTACTCATATAAATAAGATAAATAAATCTTAAAAAAAATATGTATGTAGAGTATGCACATATGTGTGGGCTGGTGTGCTTGCCTCTGTAGGCACCCATGGAGGCCAGAGGTTGTTATCAGGATGTCTTTCCTCAACAGCAGCCCACACCCACCCCACCCACCCTGTCTGCGTGTGACACGCACACACATACATGGATATCAGAGGACAACCTGCAGGAGTTGGTTCTCTCCGTCTATCATATGGACTCTCAGGATGTAACTCAGGTCGTAAGGCTCTCACACACTAAGCCATCTTGCTGACCTTTTATTTTTCAGACAGTTTCTGAACCTGAAGCTTGTCACTTTGACTATACTGGCTGGCCAGGAAGCTTAGAGGAATCCACCTGTCTTCACCTCTACCACCTCAGTGCTGGGTTATCGGTGCACGCCACAGTGTCTGGCTTTTAAGGATGGGTTCTAGAGATCTGAACTCAGGACCTTATGCTTACGCAGCAAGCACTTTACCCACTCAGTCTTTCTAGGCCAAGAAATTAAATAAATAAATTACACAATCATAGACAAGGCACAAAAGGAAAAGTCAGGGCTAAAAAACAAAAAAATAAACAAAAACTCCACAAACATTCAAGATGCACCCTTAGGGATGGGATTCAATACACAGAGTAAAGAAAATGTGGGAATGTCTAGGAGTTAAACACAGAAGGAAACAAACATCCCAAGATCTGACACATCTGCTACTTGAAAGAAACTATGAAGGGGGAAAGTACTTTAAAAAAAAAAAAAAAAAAAAGGGTCAATATTACTTATTTAGGTGAAATCCTAAAAATCATATCTCTTCTACTAAAAACAAAAAGAAACAAAAATGGCCACAGACCAGGAAGGAGAGGCTGAGTGGAGAAAGTCACCCCTGAGCTCACTCTGCTCTAATCCTGAGTTGCCACATCCGTGAGGCCCAAGAACTAAGCACCAGGCTACAGAGAGACTCTAAACAAAATCTAGCAATGGAGGAAAAACAAAGTTGGGTATGGTGGTAGACACCTATAATCCTGAACTCTGGAGGGGAAAAAGATAATCCATAGTCAGATAGTTGAGGTTGAGGCCTCCCTGGGCTACACGAGACAGTATATCCAAAAACCAAAACTAAAACTAAAACCAAACAGACAAAAAGCCGCTAAACAGGGCTGGAGAGATGGCTCAGCAGTTAAGAGCACTGACTGCTCTTCCAAAGGTCCTAAGTTCAGTTCCCAGCAACCACATGGTGGCTCACAACCTTCTGTAATGGGATCTGATGCTTCTAGTGTGTCTGAAGACAGCTACAGTGTACTCATATACATAAAATAAATCTTTAAAAAAGCCCCCAAACAACTAAAACAAACAAACCTAAACAAAGAGGGGCAGAGCACGTCAAGGGGAGAGCACTTGTAGAACAGTGCTTGTTCAAAAAGAAAACCAGTAAAGATAAAAGTGAGGACTAAATTATACAATAAAGGAAGAACTTCTTTCTCTGAAATGATACAATAGGGGCTGGAGAGACAGGACTCAGCAGTTAAGACCACTGGCTGCTTTTCCAGAGAATCCAAGTTTGAGCCCCACCACCCACAAGGCAGCTCAAACCCATACATAACCCAGTTCTAAGGGACCTGAGCAACAATTAATAGGACTAGTATATAAAGTTCTAAAATATTTATAAGAACACTGAATTGCCCCTCACAAAAACAAACAAAACCAGGCAGTAATTCAAAAAAGGTAACATGAAAGAAAAAGAAAACAAATCATCTGGGTATAGCGAGTCACACTTTTCCCAGCACTTGGGAGGCAGAGGCAGGAGGATCTCTGTGAGGCCAGCCTGGTCTACAGAATGAGATCCAGGGCAGCCAGGGCTACACAGAGAACCCTGTCTCAAAAGAAAAACAAAGCAACAACAAAAGTTAATTGTAAGGAACAAGATGTTAGTGCCATGACAGCAACAGAAGTTGAAGCAAATGATGGCAATACATTATTTACTTCTCAAACGAGCACATTAAAAAAAAAAAAAAAATCAATACTCAAATAACTCAAAGATAAACAAAAATAACTCAAAGAGTTAAGTAAAAAGCATCCCATAGTGACTGGCTAAACTAAAAGTAAACGTAGCCAATGCTAATTGAAGGGCAATCTGGCAAAGGGCACAATGTAATTATATTTCAGTTAAGTTTCCTTTTCTTTTTTGGTCTTCAAGACAGAGTTTCTTTGTGAAGTCTTGGCTGTCCTGGAACTCACACTGTAGATCAGGCTGGCCTTGAACTCACAGAGGCCCATTTGCCTCTGCCTCCCCAGTGCTGGGACTAAAGTCCTGTGTCACCACCACCCAGCTCAAAAAACACATTTCTTAGGATGTATGCAAAGGAAATTAAATATGAAAAAAAGTCATCATGACAAAAGATAGTCATTATATTACTATTCACAGAAAAGATGAAAACTTATCCCTCACTTCATGTCCGTAGGCTCTACGAACACAACAGACCTACAGTCAACTTTGGTGCCACAGTCCCAAGCTGTCTCTGTGAAAGAGTTTCTAAATACTACAGCTTGAAAAATAGTCTGCTCAGAAGGACTCTGAAAAGCCAGTACTGGGGTCTTGTCGCAGAACTGTCCACTCAAACTACTCCCATCGTACTTATGAGACTAAGTTCTTGCCATGTGCTAACAAACACAGCTGTTCTTTCTTTGGCTCTGGCAGTGAACTGAGGGCCATGATTTGCTTAGTTCAATGTTCTATAAGGCACTGCTTTACACACAGAACCAGGAGCAGCATACACTATCCTTCTGTATAAACAGCAACAGCCATGGTTTTGTGTGTGTGTACTAGCACAGGCCCGGGTTTGAGCCCTAGCACCACAAAAAATAACACAGAAAATCAGTCTGTGAAGACCTATATGCACAGACATGGAAAGATAAAAATATGTGTTATAAAACTATATTATAAAACTGTTGACTCAAACATAGCCTTCATACTCAGGCTCATTAAAATCAGTCTGAAAAACTTATGGCTAATTTTCTGCTTATTCCTGACTTAATTCCTTATTATTTGAGTATGTTACATAAGGTATTATTTTTTATAATGAAGAAAACAAATTAAGAATATTGTAGTGGGGCAGTGGTGGCGCACACCTTTAATCCCAGCACTTGCGAGGCAGAGGCAGGTGGATTTCTGAGTTCAAGGCCAGCCTAGTCTACAGTGTGAGTTCCAGGACAGCCAGGGCTACACAGAGAAACCCTGTTTCCAAAAAAAAAAAGAATATTGTAGACAGGGTTACTAAAGCTTGGTTGCTTCTAGTCCAGCGGAGAAAGTTAGAGTAATCCTACCTCTCAAGAGAGCAATGACAGAGAACACCTGTTGCCTTCCTTTGGCCTCTCAGGAGTGAACAGAAACATACACACACATACATACACACACACACACACACACACAGAAATAAGTCTTTAAAAAACTATTGTAAATGATATAAAACTAAATGCTGTTATACAGTATAAAACAGAAAAAATCAGGTTTATCTTAAAACAACTTCAAAATGTCATTTTAAGCTTTTTTTCTTCAAGAAAGTTTACATACCCAGGCTAATCTCAAACTGGAATTGCTATTTTACTAGGATCACAGGTCTCAGCTTCACTGATGCATTTAAAAGCTGAATAGAGAAGCTAGAGAGATGCTCAGTGGTAAAGAGTGTATAATGAGAGCTCATTCCCAGCACCCATATCGGGCAAGTCACAACTATGTGTGACTCAGGTGCTAGCAATCTTATGCCTCTGGCTTCCAACAGCACCTCTACCCAAAACCACACAACTAAAAATAACATAAACTTCCACCAAACAAACAAACAACCAAACAACCAAACAAGCAAGCAAAAGAAAAAACCTAAGAGACATGTATGAGATTTTTTTTTTTTAAGAGGGGAGGGGAATAGGTCTGAAGGGAAGTCTTGGTCTGGCTTACATGGATTCGTTCTCTTTCCACTCTCTGAATAAAGTATGGGGCTGGACAGATGGCTTAGCAGCCTAAGAGCACTTGTTCTTCCAGAAGGATAGAGTTCAGTTTCTAGCACCCATGCCAGGCAGCTCAATAAAATAAAACAATCTTAAAAGAAGAAGAAGAAAAAGAGCCAAGCATAGTGGTACACATCTTTAATCTGAGCAAAGGCAGGTTGATTTCTGTGAGTTCAAGGCTAGCCTGGTCTACATAGAGTTTCAGGCAACCAGGACTACATAGAAAGACCCTGTCTCCAAATTCAAACAAACACAACAACAAAAAAGTACCTAAACTAAACACAATGGCTCACACCTATGATTCAGTGCTCATGGGCACATACCCACACAAATACATGCAATAAAGTAAATCTTTAATAGTTAGAAAAAGAGAAAGAACAAACGTGAGATTCCCAGTCTACAGAGAGAGAGAGAGAGAGAGAGAGAGAGAGAGAGAGAGAGAGAGAGAGAGAAAACTACAATATGATTATCTGTTGGTTCAAACTATCACCAATTTAAAATTCAGTACACTTCTCAAAGTCCAACAACAGTATTCATTTACTTAAGAATTTGATATTAGGATAAACAAACTCTTAATAATAATTAAGGGTATTGGGAGACATGAGTATAGAATGGCAGAATTTTAAAAATTATATTCATATATTTATTTGTAATAAAATGCTTTAAAATAAAGTTTTAAGAAATAGAAATGTTGTAATATGAAACACATTAAATAAATTCTGAAGAGACAAAGATGACTTAGCTTGGGGCTGGAGAAATGGCTCAGTGGTTAAAAGCACTAACTGCTCTTCCAGAGGTCCTGAGTTCAATTCTCAATAACCAAATGGAGGCTCACAACCATCTATACTAGGATCTGATGCCCTCTTCTGTAATGCAGGCATACATGGAAATAGAGTACTCATATATATAAAAGACAAATAAATAAATCTTTTTAAAAAGTTTTTTTAATTTTATTTTTTATTTTTAAAGATGTCTTAGCTTTTTGGATTCTGTTCACATTCTACCAATTACGATGAGACTAGGCAAGCAGCTTTATTAGGAATGTCTGTTCTGCCTTTTTCACATATGTATAGGCATGATTAAATTTGAAAAGGACGATACAAATGAAGTTATAACAAATATAAATGTCATTAAATTTTTAGAAAATGTTAAAGAGTAGGCCAAGGCCATTATTCCATAAAAATTGAGATTTAAACAACCCTAATGTTTCTTTTGATATTCTCTTATCTAAATAATAAGTTAGGAGTATATGCTGCTTTTACTCAGGACCCATGCTCTGTTCCCTTTAAAACCCAAACTCTGTTAGGCAGTTCACAAATGCCTTTGCCTTCAACCCCAGGAGATCCAAAGCCCTCTTCTGGACTCGGCAGGCACTTGCGCTTATACATACCCATATAAAGATATATAATAGGCAAAACACTTATACATATTAAGATTAAAAGAAAAAATTGTATACACATCCAAAGAGTATAACCATTAAGCCAATCTTACCTTTTGCTCTGCTTGTATGAACTCTTGCACGGACCCAAACAACATCATCAGCTTTTTGTACTGTCAGGTCCTTAACTCGAACCAAAACTCTATCTGTAATAGATAGAGCAGTAAAGCAATTTTAAAATTCAGATTTACAGTGATAACTGTCTGATAGCCAGCTTAAAAACTTGTTACCACTTTAATAGTTCTCTTTGATACTTTTTCTCTATGCAATATGCCTCCTTTATGAACTGCACTTCCTAATCATAATTTTCTAATCTACTTGCTACCACCTTAAATCAAGCTACTTGCCTAAGACTATAGCAAAAGACTCCTAACTATTCTTCTTCTAATTCAGTCTTTACTGTAGTCATAAACATTTCACATTGCAAATTTGCTGAACATTTCAATGCTTTTAAATGGCCAAATACAATGTACCTCACCTGCCTGGGCCAAAGCTAACAGGATGATTTGTGTATATGCTTCGAAAATGGCCATCTGATGTAAATAGGCTAGCTACAAGGATCTCTGAGAGGCCTGGATAATTGTGGTATCTCATTTCTTGGAACAATGAGGAACCCAGTGAAGCCCTGATTAAAACTAATATATAAATGCCAGGAAAAGGCTCTTGAAATTCCTTGCCCCAGGTTGAGATGGTGTAGGCCCAGGGCTGTAGTTATCATCTTTCCCACTAGCATGAGTTCATAGGAGAGAATGAGAGAATAATATCCTAAAGGAGACAGAGCCAAGTGATAGAGAAAGAAAGCACTAAAGATTCGCTAGTCTCTAATATAGCAGGTCCTCAATCTGTAGGTCAAGACCTCTTTGGAGCTGACGACCCTTTCACAGGGGTCTGCTTTATCTAAATATACTAGTCTCATAAGGCAAAGATGCAACTGTAAAGAAATGTGGTTTACAGAACACTATGGTTCTCAAGGCCAAAAGCAAAGGAAATGAAAGAGGAATGTTGCCGGTAGACTGTGTATCAAGCAGGCTTCTGGTGCGTCCACTGTGCAAATCCAGGACACACACTATGAAAGAGAGAAGACAACAGCCTGAGGGCAGAGCAGTGGCAGCACGTGCCTTTAATCTCAGCACTCAGGAGGCAGAGGCAGGTGAATATCTTTGAGTTTGAGTTGAGCTTTGTCTACAAAGTGAATTCCAGGTTGGCCAAAAATTTAAAAAGTAGATCTGATTGGAGTGGTAGTGCATGCTGGTTACATTAGCACTCAGAGGTGTAGAGGGGAAGGTCAGAAGTTAAAGGTCATTCTCAGCCACAGAGAGTTCAGGATCAACCTGGGTAATTCTAATTCACAAGACTCTGTTTCTAAATAAATAAATAAATAAATAAATAAATAAATAAATAAATTCTTTTCCAGATTAAGATCTGCAGCCTGACAGTGTTTACAGAGTGTGGTAACATCAATGAATGACATTTAAACTTTTCAAAGTTATTCCTTTGTAGTAATACCTTAGTCAATCCTATTTTAAACTTCATGAAGTGTTCTCTTGGAATTAAAAAAGAAAATACTAACCTGGTTTTTCTTGGGATTGTATCATAGAGGATATCCCATATCTCTCTTTAGCGTAATCCTAGGAAAAAAAGAGGTTTTCTCTTGTAACATGACTTTTAAATACATAAATATAAGCACCAGAACTACAAACAAATTTGTATTAATTTCCAAAAATGTATTATTAAACTCAGCCATTTTAAACATGGAAATATGCTCACTTATGTGCTTACTGCAAACAGAAAAGCACCCAGTTCCTGGTTCTATATTTATTTTATATATATATATATATATATATGTACATACATATATATATGTACATACATATATATGTACATATATACATATACATATATATATATACACACATAGATTTATCATGCATAATAGTACTCCCAGGTATAATTTACACATCATAAAATGCACCTTAACTACCTTATTCCAAGAGATATTAATCTACTTCAAAGAAGAGACATAAATTTCCCCTGTGAAGGGAGTAAGATGAAGTCCTACAGTTTTATTAACTTCCTATTACAGGAAGAGATAGATGTTCAAAGAGAACCAATGCGCTGGGTGGGGTTTCTGAGCACCAGATGTTCAGTTCATAGAAATCGGAGCTGTTTGACACATGCTAACTACGATTTTCCTTTTGTCAAACATGATCACAAAATTCACCTGCTTCCTATTTCTAGAACCCAGCTTCATAATAACAGATTACAGATAGCGAATGGCAATATTATCAAAACTCACGTGGTAAGTTAGGAACAACAGCTGAAGTTCAGGCTATGAACTACTCTTATTAAATAGTTAAGTGGTCTTTCATTTTATCTTACTTAACCTCTACAATGATCTTAAGTTCCTTCCATTTATTTATAGAACTCTATTGTGTCTACCATATACTATATCGCATGCCTATACTACTTACAAGGGTGTGTTGATAATTTATACGATTAGACACACCAACACACAAAAATAATTTCCTTAGATTTTTACAAGGTACTTTTGAAAGATGTCTGGAACAGTTTCTGTCCTTCTACATTCTCTTGTTGAAATTCTCTCTTCAATATGAGAAACTTTTATTTTTTCAAATACACAGATATAAAACATATTATGGGGCTTACCAAACAATCGCTTCTGAATATTAATAAAATACATTTACAGAGGGTAAATGGGCCACAGCAGAAAGACACATAGTGACATGTGCCACAAATAGCTGGCAGCATGTGAACCAAAGGAAAAAAAAGTAAAAGTGTTATCGTTTCTATTAAGTATTCACACTTCAGCAGAACTAAATATTAACTTATTATTCTGAGTTATGATGTAGTTACAAAATGCTGAATTCCTACACCAAAAAATTAGGAGCCAGACAAAGATTAAGGCCAAAGTGTTACTACAATACACCTAACTTGGAGGATTTTAAACTCTGATTTCTGAAACGTGCTAAAGGATCACTGAGGTTTATCTCTGGGAACTGCATTATCTTCCTCACAGGGTCACTGAGAAAGGAAACTACGATAACGTGTTCGCAGCTGTCACAAGGAAAGGCCATTAAATACACTGGCAGCCAGTGCTGCAAAGGGCTGTCATTACTTGCCAGAACATTACGAGGGCTAAGAGGGTATCGATTAGTAGTGCTTCATCAAAAAATTCCGGGGACTGGAGTGGTGTGTTACGTGCAGGACGTGCTAACCTAGGAAGGCTCGTGAGACGCTCGCCGCAGCTACTTCCGGTTCAGTGAGCGCCACACGTTTACCCGGTCCCTCCACCCCCCCAGGAACACGTTTCTTCTAGGCCACGGTTCCTAGAGTAACAGTCCCAAGTCGTTAGGGCGGCGCGCCCAGGCGTGGCCCTTAGGGTCCTCGGGAGTATTTGCCTGCTGCGCGACACCCCACGCCTGCGGGTAAAGCGCTGACAGGAGCTCCCGATCGTCCCACTCCCTCCCTCGGAGCGTTCCCCGACCCGGGGAAGGAGGAAACCCACTTCCGCCGCGTCCACGATCTCCCGCGGCTTCTCCTGACCCTTACGGCTGGCGTTGGCGCTGGGCATCAGGACACTGGATTTGGGGAGTGGATACCACCCTCCCTCGCAGGCTTCCGTAGGGAAGGCGTCCGTAGGGCAGGCTAAAAAGCGTCTCCCTCCCGCACAGTCTTGCCCTCCCAACCCTTGTTTTAAACACCCAGACTCCGCGTGGAACCTTGGCTTCGGAAATACCGCGAGAGCCACGACGGAGATCTCGCGCGCTGTCGCCAGCTCTGCCCCGCCCACAGGAGCAATGGGCGTTACCCAGAAGTGGGTGTGGTTTCGTGCGGTAGGCTCAGAGGTATCTTTCCTATGGAGCTTCTTGACCTATCTACCCTCTTGGTCTAACTCATTCCTATTAACTGTCTTCCCTGTGTTCCCTAACTCCCTCTTTTTAAATTTAATTTTAATTATTTTAAAAGCAGGGTCTGTGTAGTGCTGTCTGGCCTGGAACTCACAAGGATCCTCCTGCCTCTGCTCCCTGAGATTAAGAGTGTGAAACACCAAGAGCTTGCTTGTTTGTTTGTTTGTTTGTTTGTTTAGAGACGGAGGTGGGTATTACTGTTTCACCCTCCCTCCAAGACAACTTGTCATAGCGTCCTGCAAGCTCAGGCCCGGATCTCCACTTTTGGAATGAGGCTTCTCTGTGTGGGAATGCAGAATGCGGCGTTATAGGTGGGCGGGTAGGCTCCTAAGGCAGGATGGAGTACTGTTTGAAAAGCAATAACCTACAGGTTTTCCTTGACTTGTGTTGTTAAAAGCAATGCATAATGTTGGTTGTCCAATGAGTGAATCTTCCCTAAATTAAACTTTTTAAAAATGCCGTTGGTTTTATTGAATGCGGGCTTTGGTAATGCAGGTCTGCAATTACAGCACTCGGGAACCAGAAGCACAAGAGTGAGGCCAGCCTTGTTTGTGTAGTGAGACCCTATCTCAAAACGACAACTGAAACGAAACAAAAAGCTCTTTGGGATAAAATTTGAAGATTCGATTACATACTACTTCCCCTGCTGGACATCAAGTTTTAGTTGTCTTTGCTACATTTCAGCTGTCTGTAGTGTCTTAACATGGCATAAAATGTCATGGTCAATCCTTGTTAACAGAATACAAGTGGACCCCCTCCCCAATCCCACCTGAGCCCCTCAAATGAAAGCTCTCTGGGAATAACTTTACTTAGATCTGGAGTCCAATGCTAAGATAGACATGGTGGCTCTGGAGTTTACTATGTAATTATAGGTGGGAAAATATTGTCCAATTAACTGATCAGTGATTATAAATATCTGCTATGTGCTAAGCATTACAGAAGCCATTGGCAATAAAGTGATTACTGATGGCTTATGTTCTTAACTCTGGCCAGGAACATGAGCTGATCTTCCATCTGGATGCAGGCTTACTAGAAGAGACACATTTTAATAATCTGCTCCTGTTTGCTCAAAACAGAAGAATGTATGCATTCCTTAGGGAATGATATTGCATACTTATGGTCAATAACACATTCCATTATACTCAAGAGAGTCCAATGCAGAAAGCATCTGTGAATTTGCTCCCTTTTTAAAAGAAGTATTCATTTTCTTAGGCTTATTACTAACGTATGAACTGATCGACAGAAGTCAACATATAAATTCTGTTGTCATTTGGTAGGGTGGGATTGTTATATTTCTGTGTGTCTACAAGACTTCCTTTTGTGTGTGTGTGTGTGTGTTTGTTGTTGTTTTCCTGCATACTTCTTTCTATGGCCCCTTTGCTTGGATAGTAATAGAGTATTCTTATTTAGGTCATAACTTTGGAGTAATGGTGTAAAAATGTGTAAGAAATATCAACTATGACTTTTTCTATTAAATACTATAAAACTTGTGTTTAGGACCAAGAAATCAAATCTTTATCTCCCTTCCTTGCAAGACTTATGAAAATGTTTTAGTCCTCCCCACCCAGTAAAACCTTTGTTTACGAAAAGGCGCCATGCTCTAGTCTAGGAATTCGATGGTCTGGAACAGTGACCTTTTCCCCTTGGAGCAGTGACCCCTTCCCTCTTCCTCCATTTCCTGTGCACTGGTTCTTTTCAGACTAGCCAACTGAATAAGATTGTGAGGTCGGACCCCAGCCAATGGGGAAAAGACACAGCAGAGTTAAAATAAAAACCAAATGTACTTCCTGTGTTGGGATGTTTGCTCTTCAGAATACACGCTCTTGATCAAGAGTCAAATTTACCTTGTCCAGACACTTCAGTTGGATTGGTGGTTTCTTTCTTTGTGACCCTGAACTTATTTCTTTTTTTTTTTTTTTTTTTTGGTTTTTCAAGACAGGGTTTCTCTGTGTAGCCCTGGCTGTCCTAGAACTAACTCTGTAGACCAGGCTGGCCTCAAACTCAGAAATCCGCCTGTCTCTGCCTCCCATGGGAGTACTGGGATTGAAGGCGTGCGCCACCACTGCCCGGCACCTGAACTTATTTCTAACAATGTGTGTTCTTGCTTTCTTGCCTAACAGAAGAAAAGCACTCGCTACACCAATGGCCAATGCTATACTCCTCAGGTCTCCAAGTGTCAGTAACTGGGGTTTCTCAGCAGAAGGGTACCTTGGCAGATCAGGGCCAAGGAATGCCATAAATTCACCCATGCAACAGACCTCACTCTAGAGATTTAGTGTGTGTGGGGGGTATACAAAGACTGCCTCTGAGCAAGGATGGAGGAGAAGGAGAACAGGTTGTGAAGACACAGGTTTTATAAAGCGGCACAGTACATGTGTGCAGGGAGAATGCGCCACCCATGATGACTGTGGAGATGGGTTGCATTTGGTGGCTGGTGAGATGACATGGCTGCTGGCGCTGAGTTACTGGGTAACTCAGACTGCAGTCTGGGTAGGGAAGACCTGGTTCTGGAATGCGGATGGTTCTCGGTTTTCTAGCATTCCTCTCTTATTTATTATAAAAGGTGAGGAAATAGGAAGGGGTGAGAGGTGAGGTAGAAATGGGGGTGCTGTGTTCTTTAGATGGCTTCCTGCTGCCTGGGGATAACGACATCTTTGGGGCACTGTTGAGCCTCACCATTAGGACATATTCAATAGTTACAAGTCTCTGGCTCTTCAGCTAGGGGTTGGGGGTCCTGTAACAACTGATTAATTGTTTGATTAGAGAGTTTGTGAGTTTGTTGTTGGAGAAAGGTAGAGAAGAGATTGATAAAGGAGGGTGCAGTTAGTAAAAACAGGGAAGCAAGAAGGGGGAGGGTCAGGAAGGGCAGCATTCACTTCCTTAGGGGCCTTCGAAGGCCCAGGGACTGGAGGCATTGTGTTTTTCCTTATGTTTTCAGAGGTCTGTTTGAAGTTGTTGGATTTTGTTTTTTACTGTATTGGATTGACTGACATAGAAGCAGCATTCCTCTTGGAGGAAGAGACAAAGGCCACTTTTTCAGCTGTAAGATCTAGTTCCTGTCCATTTTGGAGTTCCACTGCTGCCAAGAGTCAATTTGTCCCTGAAGGGTGAGTTTGTTTTGGGCCACCTGTTGGAGGTCCTGGAAGACCTGGGTACATAACTGATGATACTTGTCAAGGAGGTGGTCAGTCCTGGTGTTCCACGTTATTCCTGTGATGGCCAGAAGGGGCAGGATTTGAACTGGCCTTCTATTATGTTGGGCAGCTATTGAGTCCACAACCAGAATCAGTAGGTTCTTCTCCATGTATCATTCCCCAAGCTTAGCAGCTGTGGGGGTTACAAGAATTACCTTAAAGGGACTCTGCAGTTTAGGGGGAAAGGCTGAGAGACATTGGTCTGGAGGGGAGAGAAGGACCTGATCCTCAATATTAATTGGGGACAAACAGGAGTTGGCATATGGTCAGGGTAGGCAGTGGTCAGTAAAGTTCCGTAGGAGAGAGAAGAGATGACAGGGGAAGGGAGTGAGCTGGTGATTAGGGAAAGGTGAGGTGTTCAGGTGAATGACAGGGGGTCAGAACTTGTCCATACATGAGCTCATAGGGAGAGATGGAAAGAGGTCACTTAGGGAGAGTCTGTAGCCTGAGAAGGGCCAGTGGCAGGAACTTTACCCAGTTGAGGTGAAGTTCTTGTGAGAGTTTGACAAGGGTGGTTTTAAAGGAGCCCTTAGTTCATTCTTTCCTGAGAACTGGGGGTGGTATGGGATATGGAAATGCCAATGGATGTTGAGGGCTTTGCATAGGATTTGGGAAATCTGGGAGGTGAATTCAGGACCATTGTCCAACTGGAGGGAGGTGGGGATTCCAAAGCTGGGGATGGTCTCCTGAGGTAGGAGGAGGTCAGCGACTGTCTGAACCTTTTTGTTGGTGGTGGGGAATGCCTCCACCCACCCTGAGAAGGTGTCCACCAAGACCAGGAAGTATGACACAGTTGACTGTGGACATGTGGGTAAAGCCAAGTTGCCAGTCAGTTCCAGGGAGAGAGCCTCTGGCCTGGTGAGTAGGAAAAGGACGTGTGTGTATGTGTGTGTGTGTGTGTGAGAGAGAGAGAGAGAGAGAGAGAGAGAGAGAGAGAGAGAGAGAGAGAGAGAGGAAGAGAGAGAGAGGAAGAGAGAGGAAGAGAGAGAGAGAGAGAGAGGAAGAGAGAGAGGAAAGAGAGAGAGAGGAAAAGAGAGAGAGAGAGGAAAAAGAGAGAGAGAGAGAGAGAGAGAGAGAAGAAAAGAGAGAGAGAGAGAGAACTGGAGTTGGGGTCTGACATTTAACAGATTTTACAAGAGGCAGTATAGCTCTTAAGAAATGCAAATCCTTAAGGGTAGGCTGCAGATGGGCCTTAAACTGAGACAAGGCTTGGCTCTCAGGAAGAAAGAGCTGGTATAGATAGGATAGAATTTGTCAAGTGTCGGGGGTGATAGTGTGGATGTGGGTTGTAAAATAAGGATGTCCTGCTGTAATCGGGATAGGCCTGGACCTCCAAGGGTCACAGCCCTAGCCACCTCATTGGCTCAGTTATTTCCCTCAGAGATGACAAAATTGTCAGTCTGGTGGAACCAGGACTGGACAATTCCTATAGACTTGGGGAGATGGGAGGCTTTTAGGATGGCCATACTTTGGTCTGATTTGGTTATTGATCCTCCTTTTGTTGTAAGTTGTATGCTATCTTTCCAGATGGCAGCATGAGACAAGAGGATGTGAGAGGCATATTTGGAGTCTGTGGAGATGTTAGGGACTGTCCTTGTGCCAATCGGAAGGCATGGGTGAAAGCTATTAGTTCAGCCTGTTGATCAGTGGTGTGGGCTGGGAGGGCTGTGTCTCAGCCACCCCGGTATCTGACTCCATGGCATGGCCTGCTTTTTTGGGCTGTTTGTGTAAAAAAGAGCTGCCATCTATGTACCAGCTATAGATGGCCATAAGGGGAATGCTCAGGTACCAGGATATCATACCAAGTCTCTGCACCAATGTTAGGGTTTCGAGGTGGAAGGGTTCCTTGGCAGACCGAAGCTAAGGAATGCCACAAAGTTACACCATGCAACAGACCTCAAGGGAGAGATATACTGGGGGGGGGGGGGGCAGGTATACAAAGGCTGCCTCTGAGCAGCTGTGAAGGCACAGGCTTTATAAAGGGGCATAGCACATGAGCAAAGGGAGACTATGTCACCCGTGGTGACGGTGGCAGCTGGTGATAATATGAAACTGGTGCTGAGTTATTGAAGGTGGGCTGGGAGGCAGGGCACCTGGGTCTGGAATGCCACTTGTTCTCGAGTTTCCAATATCAGTGCCAGGATTAACTGGAGTTATGAGCTGAACTGTATGGTCCCCTTTACCCCTAAGCATTCATATTTTGAAATCCTAACCCAGAATGTGACTGGGTTAGGAGACAGGTAACTAAACGAGGTAACTAGGTTAGAATAAGGTCACTGGTATGAACCCAAATCCAGTGTCCACATAGCAGGAGGGAATTAGACCAGGAGTACCGTGAGGATTCCTCACAAAACACTTGAGGTCATATCAGGTGGGTAAGTTCTCCTCTGCCTCTCATTATTAAGGATTTGGCTCTCTCTTAAAGTTGTCTTCCCAAGACTCTTGGTTAAACTTTATAAGAAATATAACATCTGAAGCAGAGCGAGTTACTAGTTTATTGACTAGGACTGCTGCTAAAGTGGCAGCTCATAGGATTAATCCCTTACTTCCTTATCAACTACTTATCCTTTCTTCCTCCTGACCACCTATGGAGCCATGCGTATATCAACAAGGGAGCAGTATTGTAGAAATGCACACATGTCACAATGCTCTGCAGTGACCTGTGACTCCTTATTTACAAGACACTGTAGACTTGATATTGCTGGGAGTACACATCATTTTAAACAGCTTACTAGGACAGAGCCTACAGAAATCACTATGATTATTTGTTCCACACTGATAATAACTGGCTGGTAGCATAGCATGTTAAGCGGGATATATAGATCATATTATCCTAAAGATTGCCCTTAAGGTATTTTTAAAGGAGGCTGAAGAGATGGCTCAGTGGTTAAGAGCACTGACTTTTCTTCCAGAGGTCCTGAGTTCAATTCCCAGCAACCACATGGTGGCTCATAACCATCTGTAATGGGATCTGATGCCCTCTTCTGGTATGTCTGAAGAAATCGACAGTGTACTCAACAGACATAAAATAAAAATAAATATTTTTAAAAAGGATATTTTTAAAGATACCATGGACATTACCTAAAATTACATCTAAAAGTCCTATAGAAATTGTGTTTAATGCTTTTACAAGTAGCTCTTTCTTTGTCTTAGGGTTTTATTGCTGTGAAGAAACTCTTATGAAGGAAAGCATTTAGTTGGGGCTGGCTTACAGTGCAGAGGCTTTGTCCATAGTCATCATGGTGGGAAGCATGGCAGCAGGCAGGCAGGCATGGTGCTGGAGAAGGAGCTGAGAGTTCTACATCTGGATTGGTGGGCAGCAGGAAGAGAGAGTGACACCGGGCCTGGCTTGAGTATCTGAAACCTCAAAGCCCACCTCCAGTGACACATTTCCTCCAAGGCCAGACCTACTCCAACTAGGCCACATCTCCAATAATGCCACTCCCTATGAGTCTATGGGGCCATTTTTCATTCAAACTACCACACTTTGAAAGAGCTTGCGTTTTATATAGAAATTCCACATCCTCTACAAAAAAAGATTATACCCACTTCTTGTTGTACAGCTCAGCAGTTTGAACTCACTGTAATCAATTAGCTTTAATTACATGTTTTTCAGCCATTGAATATTTCACCTGACTCTGCACATTGCACTTAAACTGTTTCTCTTTTAGAAACTGTAAGACCTAAAACTAATCCCATTACTAATCTATTTCACAATTACTTGCCTCCCTTCAGATGTCTTTATGACAATGAGCTCAACTGTTTTTATAACTGATATTCATGCTTATTCTAATTTTCCAGGTCCATAAACATCTACTGTGTTCTGGCCACCACCTTGCCCTAATACTTCCTTTTCAGGCCACTCAAAACTCTCACAGACTTTTTCATCAAAATGCAAACTCTTCACAGGTGCAATTCCCTTCCTCTTGTGAGAAGGCTTAACAGATCATTCAGGCCTGCCCTTTTTGTCCTCTTCCTCCCACTGCCATCTGCCAGTGGAATTAATCCTCAAGGGTTAAAATCTAATGCTGTTTGGTAAACAGATATTATTCATATCTCAGAATTTGGGCACCTAAAGGTCGTGTAATGGTTGATACTTTTGTGATATGGTTGTGGCTTCTGCTCACAGGGGTGAGATACCCTTGGATACCATTAATCATTGATTCTTTCCATTTCCTTCCTAGGACTCCTACTTCAACTAAAAACTGATGATGGTCCTGCTTATACTAGAAAATGCTCTAAGAATGTTATAATCTATGGAATACTAATTATAGCAACATTCTGGAATCCCTTATAATCTACAGGATCAGGCTGTTGTGGAATAATAATTAAATGGTAAATTTTAAAAATAAAAAGGGGATATAAACACCCACCTAAGTTCTCTTACACAGTATGCGACATTTAGCTATGCTAACTTTAAGTTTTTTCACTTTAAAGGGTAATGATTCTTCTGCTGCCACAAAGTGTTTTTGCCCTAACGGAGACACAGCTTAAAGTATATGTTAACTGGAAAGATCTAGAAACTAATTGGTAGAAAAATGCCCTAAGTTCTTCTAACATCAGGGTGAGGTTATGTTTATGTCTTTCCAGAAAATGAACAAAATCCCATATGGCTCCCACTGTAACGCATCTGATCAGGACAACATCCCAGAGACCACTGATCAGATGTCCAAAGGTGGGTGTGACAAACCCATCAAAAGGAGAGATCTCTAGAGGAAAAGGAAGCTGATAACCTGGGGACACATCAAGACTTTAACTCGTCAAGCCAAGACCTTGCGGGAGACAAGAACACATTCTACTGGCCCCAAAATGATGCTGTTAACTTTTTTGACTATATTATTATTAATATAGACTACATTGTTACTTCTCAGCTTGTCAGGGCAGAATCCAAGTGCTTTTCACAGGGGAGGATAGAAAGCACACCTCTAACAGGAGGCAGTATGCTAAGGGACATAGCTCTAATAGGAAAGCATGCTAAGCATTGCTATTATTACCATTATTATTATTATTAATCCCCAGAATGATTGCTGGAATACAAAGAGAGGTTTTTAAAATGGCCTGTATGGCCGGGCAGTGGTGGCGCACGCCTTTAATCCCAGCACTTGGGAGGCAGAGGCAGGCAGATTTCTGAGTTTGAGGCCAGCCTGGTCTACAGAGTGAGTTCCAGGACAGCCAGGGCTACACAGAGAAACCCTGTCTCAAAAAAAAAAAAAACCAAAACCAAAACAAAACAAAACAAAACAAAAAAACAAAACAAAACAAAAAAAAAGAAAACCACAGTTTTATAAAATAGAGCTACTATAGATTGTTTATTGTTTAAGTATAATCTTGGTTGTTAACAATTTCTTGTTATGTATTGCTTAAACGTGTCAGATTTTTCTCATACTCTCAATGGTCAAATTAGTGATCTGAATAAGGATAAACAAAACCTCTCAAGTGACCTTTGAGCGGCCGTCAAGGTTAAGACAGCCTCACTTTCCTTGGTTCTCTATTAGCTATTCTTATAGCTTGGTATGCGTGTCTGTATTAGACCAGCCATGCAGTGATGCATTCAATCTTGGCCCCTATTACAGCCACAAGTTTCTCTTTAAAAAATAAAAAAAGGAGCCGGGCAGTGGTGGCACACACCTTTAATCCTAGCACTTGGGAGGCAGAGGCAGGTGGATTTCTGAGTTCGAGGCCAGCCTGGTCTACAGAGGGAGTTCCAGGACAGCCAGGGCTACACAGAGAAACCCTATCTCGAAAAACCAAAATAAATAAATAAATAAATGAAAAAATTTTTAAAAAGGGGAGCTATGAGGGGTACAGAGGTTCTTGGGCTCACAGATAGAATCAGGAGTGTAAAACACAGGGTTGTCCCTTCAAAGGAAGGGACATATAACCTGTTTTCCTCCCAGAAGGCTGGGACCTTTGTGCTATCTGTGTGGCTGAGACCACACAGGATCCTCCCCTAGACCCTTATCATGAGCTTGTCAATCTGTAGAACCTATGTTTATGGAAGGTGTCACATGTAATTGATCTATAGAACCCATCATTATGGAAGACGTCACATGTACTCTACAAAGAGTTTCGATATAGTGGTCTTAAGCCTTATTGTACATGTGGCACTGAGCTATTTATCACCAGGAAAATTTTCACTGAGTCATGCTGTGCTTAAATATGCCTAAATAAAGTGCTTTAGGTCAGACTCCCAAAGTTTGAATGAACATCGGCTACTGAGTTATGTTGAACTGGACTATCTTCTTGCCTCTGGTAGGTCATTGCTCTGCTAGCCATGTTAGTCACAGATACCCCCGTGGAGTATATGTAGAGAGGCCTCATGGAGGTAGCCATCTTCAAGACAATGGAAAAGGCCTCTGAAGAAACTAACCATGTTAGCAACTTGATCTTAGACTTTTACTTTCAAAAATGTTTTTTTTTTTTTTAAAAAAAAACTATTTTTTTCTGTTGTTAAATCATCTAGATTACTAAACTTAGTTATAGAAACCTTAATAAGCAGTATACTTGGGAACTTGTTATAAATGTAAGTCCTTAGTCTCCCAAGGGTGAAAACCAGCCATTTATTTTAAAGATTCTGCATCTGATTCTTAGGCACAGGAAAGTCTGCAGAGAGCTGGTTTGGTTGTTGAGTCTGTAAGCACTGGACTGGCCTGCAGTCATGTGTCATCTACCCCGAACTACTGTGTATTTTGAAGGTAGCTCTATAAACTTGAATAAATTTAATCTTGGGTTTAAATTTCTTCATCTGTAGAAAGTGTATAAACCTCATCTCTTCTTTTGTGAATTCTAGGCAAAGGCTATTGAGAGTCGTCCTTGGCCTTTCTCTACATTTTAGCTTGCTATGGTGATAAATAAATCCATCTAGGTAGACTTAGAGCAGAGATTGGTGCATGGTTAATTCCCCATACTGTGAAGTATTATTATAGAAGGTAACATGCACCAACCTCCAACCCCTATTTTGCCTGTACATATGTCTGGATCCCCTGAAACTGGAGTTAGAGATAGTTGAAAACTGCCATGTGGTTGCTGGGAATTGAACCTGGGTCCTCTGCAAAAACAGCCAGTGTGCTCCTGACCACTGAGCCATCTCCACAGCCCCCTCCTATTTTGTTTTTTTTTACCTTATTATTTCCTGGTTGTAATTGTGATTCGGAAAATGTAGCTGGTGCCAAGTTCTTTGGAGTTTATGCAAATAACGCATAGGGCACATTGTTAAAGGCTCTCCCTCCTCTCGGAAGGCCTATTGTCATCAACTTTATATCCTGTTCCCACGAGAACGTCACCTCTTTTCTCCTCTGCGTTTTGCTGCATCTTGGGATGCTTAAAGTCAAGCCCTTGTGGTGCTTGCTAGGCACGCTCTGCCGCTGAGCCCTTACGCCTGCAGCCCTGTGTACCCTCCTCTTGCCGGATTGCCAACTTCTCACTCAGATGGCTTGTTCTCATTCTCTGGTGGCCTGTTTGAGTTTTAATGCAGTTTCCCATCAAGGCACCTCATCCCCCGTCTTCCACCCACCCTCTTCCTGAGGCAACTGTTTTACTACGCAGCTGTCGCTAGATCCCAGGAATATTTTCACTGGACGATTTTTCGCTGTTCAGCCTTGTTTCTGTTTATTTGATTGTCTTTAGTATTTTATGTAAGTTGTAAACACACTGGGTAGAAACAACTCAATAAATGAAGAATAGTAAAATGAATTGTAAAAAGTTATAGTCTCATAAAATAAGACTGGGAGGGGGATGAATAGGATGTCAGAATGTCTGAGAATACCGGGTGGCTACTACTTCACCATCAATCATTTCCAAGTCCCAAACTTGTCTTTGTAACTGTCTCCTGGTCTTTCCCTTCTACTTGCCTTCCTGGCCCCTTGGCATAGCCATCCCTTTATCTTCTAGCTTCCAAATTTTGGTACTGTTTCTTATGGTTTCTTCCCAATACCCTAATATCCTAGCCAGATCCTAATATCTAGCCAGATCTATTCCTGCTTTCTCCTTTTAAACATTATCCATTTCTAATTTATCTCCAATATAAAATGTATCTAATTTATCTCCTTAATATAAAACATACTTATACATACCTTACATAAGGCTACTGTCCAGAGCATAGGAAGTAGTTTCTTCTGGTCTAAGTCATAATCAAAACCATTAAAAATTCACAGGTAAAATGGGTTAGAGAAAATAATTATCCCAAAGCAAGACTGAGGCTAAAACCACACCCTACTTGAATAGTGACAATAGTGGACATAAAAGTGAAGAGCAAAGGGTCCATACTGAAGCGAGTCAAACATTCAGCAATGGGAGGAAACCTAATAATGACCAGCAAGAGCCAGACAGCACAAGAGTCTTGGTATGCGTCGTTTCCCGCCTCTTCATTGTGCAGTTCTCTTAAAAAATGTAAATGCTTTATATTTTACATTTAATTTATATATGTGTATATGTGGGGGTTGTGGTAAGGCCTCTGCAGAATTTCCAGATATTGCTGCAGTTACATAGAGAGTTACAAAATGAGATCAGCCCCAGTCCGGCCAGATGAATTATGACTTACCAGAAGGAACCAGACCAGAAGGAACTATTTGCTATGCTCTGGGCAATAGCCTTATATAAGGCACGTATAAGTTGTTATATTAATTTAAAATTTAATTCTGCTTCTTCGTCTCGATGGCACAAACTCCAGCTGGTTTCCCTCATTGACTCACTCAGTCTAAACGCCATTAAAGCCCAGGGGCTGGAACAATGTCTCTGTTGGTAAAGTGCTTCTAGTATAAACCTAAGGACCTAAGTTCGGGTCCCCAGAACTTCCCCACAAAGCTGAGCTCAGCAACATGTATTTATAACTCCAGTGCTAGGAAGGCAAGGATAGGTGGATCCTCAGGGCTTGATGGCCAGTCTTTCTAGCTAAAATGGCAAGTTCCAGGTTCAGGGGAGAGTCTATCTCAGAGGACAAGGTGGAGAGAGATTGAGGAAGAGAGCTCGTATTGACCTCTAGCCTCCACATGCTCATGGACACACATGTACACCCCTCAACACATGTGCACACATATGTGCTATCACCAGGGAAAGAGAGAGAGAAAGAGGAAGTTGCATGCACAAAAGAAAAAAAAGAGAGGATGATTTTTGTTCCTTACTGATCACTTGGCTATGGTAAATGATGTTTCCAAGATGGCCCCAAGAACATTTCCTGAACCACTTTTTCAGTTTGACTAGATTATACTCTTTCTCTCTTGTTGACACTGGACTGGCCCATGACATATTTTGATGAACAGGATGCAGTCAGCAAGACTTAAGACGTTATCAGCTTCAGCTTTTATGTCTCGGCATGTTCTTTCTTGGAATCAGCTGCTAAGGTTGTGAGGAGACTTAAGAGAGGCCATACACTGGAGAACAGCTCCAGCTGAGCTCCCAGGTGACATGGAGATGAGGTCAATTTTGGTGTTTCAGACTACGTGACAGAGAACCAGACAGTTCTCCCTGTGTAGGAACTGCTGGTCAATCCGTATAATCATGAGCAATAAGGAATTACAATTTTAAACCACTGTATGCTGAGGTGATCCACGATTTCCCATGTCTGATGGAAGCCCCCAGGTCACCCAACTCCCTGTTTTACCCTCGGACCTCTGGAAAGAGGAATGGCTTCCTTTCTGGGTCTTTAACAGTCACTTTTGGCTCTATTCACAAAGTGGATCAGTGATGATAAAAATGGCCAAGGAAGAACCACAATGCTGTTAACAACTTTTAATGTTTACACTGTGGTAGTTTGAATGAGAACCGTCCCATATAGGCTCATGTGTTGGAATACTTGGTCCTCAGCTGGTGTCACTGTTTGGGAAGGTTATGGAAGTTTTAGGTACAGCTTTGTTGGTAGAAGTAACTCATGACAGCAGGCTTTGAGGTTTTATAGTCTAACCCTACTTCCTGTTCTCTCTCTACTCCTTGTTGTGGTTGAAATGTGGTCTCTCAGTTTCCTACTCTGGTCATTATGTCTTCCCTGCCGTTATGGACATGTAACCCTCCACAGCAGTTGGTTTTTGTCAACTTCACATAGACCTAAATGTTTCTGGGAAGAGGGAATTTCAACTAAAGAATTTCCTCCATCAGATTGACCTCTAAGCAAGTCTATGAGGGTATTTTCTTGATTAATGCTTGATGTGAGAGGGCAAAGGTCATTGTGGGTAGTGTACCCCTAGGCAGGTGGTCCTGTGTTGTATAAGAAAGCAGGCTGAGCAAGGCAATAGAAAGTGTTCTTCCCGTGACTTCTGCTTTCCTGCCTTCAAGTTCCTGGAATTTCTGCCTTGGCTTCTCTCAATGGACTATGCCCAGGGATATGTAAACCCTTTTCTCTCTAAGTAGCTTTTGGTTATGGTATTTTATCACACTAAGTCAGGCACCATTATATTTTTTAATATGCTTAATTTTTAGGCCATCTTTTTTTTATTGATTGATGGATGGATGGATGGATTGATGGATTGACTAGTGATTGTAGATCTGGAAATTGAACCCTAGGGCTGAGACCTGCAAGGTCATAGGAGGGACGGAGTGACATAGTTCCCACCCCTGGAACAGAGCCAGCAGGGCATGGGGTCTCCATGAGTGTTGACGGTTGCTGGGTGTGAGGCTTGTTTATATATTAAATATATACATATATATTTTACTTCATGTTCCTCCTTTGGGAAATATTCTCCCTGCCAAGGATATCAGGGAATGTCCTCTCTGTTAAGGTTAAGGACTCTATGATAATCAGAGACAGCACAAGTCTGGGAGTCGAGGGTATGTCTATGCTCTTAGCAAAAATGGTAAACATTGTGACCTTCAGGACAGCCCTAAAGGTTGTGGAAAGAACTCTAAAAGTATGAGTTCAAAAGTGTATGTAAATATAAGGATGCAATATGAATTATGTGAGGGGCTTCACAGACCTAAAAGAACAGAGGCAGCTGCACAAAGAGCCAACCTGTCAGAAAGTTAGGAAGACAGGCAGATTCCTGACTGCAAGGTCAGCTTGGGACAGATTGAATTGAGGCCCAGGCATGGTGGGAGTGGTCTCAGAGCTGGATCCCACCCAGCTAGCTTATTGTCTGTGCTTACAAAGGTAGGCAGATTTCTGAATTCATTTGCAATATTAAGAAAAATGTGCTTGCTGTCTTTTCCTAGGAGGCAAGGGGCTAAGGTAAAAAAAAAAAAAAAAAAAAGCAAAAAAAAAAAAAAAGCTGGTGTTGGGATAATCAGAAGGGAATCTGAGGTGGGCAATTGAATTGATATGTAAATAAAAGATTGGGCTTTGGTCTGCAACAGCTCTGAGCTGTCTGATGATCAGAAAGCTGTCCTGAGCAGAACACAAGGCTGTCAGCTTGTACCTCTTGATTGACTTTGATTCTTTTTTTTTTTTTTTCTGCTCCCAAACACCCCTACTTCAGAACTCCTCCAAGTCAAGGCTGGTCCTTATTACCCTAGACCTTATTTGTGAGTATTCTACCACTAAGCTAGAACGACTTTTTTTTTTTTTTTTGATACTTTATTTATATTTCAAATGTTTCCCCCTTTCCTGGTCTCCCCTTTGAAAACCCCCTATCCCATCCCCCTGCCTCTATGAGGGGATTCCCCCACCCACCCACCCACCCACTCCCATCTTCCCTCCTTGGCATTCCCCTATACAGGGGCATCTAACACCCCCAGGCCCAAGGGCCTCTCCTCCCCCTGATGGCTAACAAGGCCCTCCTCTGCCACATATGTGGCCAGCACCATGGGTCCCTCCATGTGTATTCTTTGGTTGGCGATCCAGTCTCCAGGAGCATGGAAGGGGGGCAGTCAGGCCAGTTGACACTGTTGTTCCTTCCATGGGGCTGCAAACCCCCTCAGCTCCTTCAGCCTCTTCTCCAACTCCTCCATCTGGGACCTCACACTCAGCCCCCATTCCTCTGCTGAGGGACATCTGGGTTGTTTCCAGCTTCTGGCTATTATAAATATGGCTGCTATGAACATAGTGGAGCATGTGTCCTTATTACATGTTGGAGCATCTTCTGGGTATATGCCCAGGAGTGGTATAGATGGGTCCTCAGGTAGTATTATGTTCATTTTTCTGAGGGTCCGCCAAACCGATTTCCAGAGTGGTTGTACCAGCTTACAATCCCACCAGCAACGGAGGAGTGTTCCTCTTTCTCCACATCCTCGCCAGCATCTGCTGTCACCTGAGTTTTGATCTTAGCCATTCTGACTAGTGTGAGGTGGAATCTCAGGGTTGTTTTGATGTGCATTTCCCTGATGACTAAGGATGTTGAATATTTCTTTAGGTGCTTCTCAGCCCTGTGAATTTCCTCAGTTGAGAATTCTCTGCTTAACTCTGTTCCCCATTTTTTGATGGGGTTATTTGGATCTCTGGAATCTAACTTCGTGAGTTCTTTGTATATATTGGATATTAGCCCTCTATCGGATGTAGGATTGGTAAAGATCTTTTCCCAATCTGTTGGTTGCCGTTTTGTCCTATTGGCAGTGTCCTTTGCCTTACAGAAGCTTTGTAATTTCATGAGTCGATTCTTGATCTTACAGCATAAACTATTAGAACAACTTTTTATTGACTCCATTTCACAGATGGGAAAACAAAGCCACAGAGAGTCAGAAATAGGTTGTTCAAAGTCAAATAGCATGGAGTGAAATCAGCATGAGAAACCCAAGCATTATGTCCCAGAACCACATGTTTAGCCACTGAGGTCCCACCGCCTGTGATTAACACTAGGTTAATTCTAAAGTAACTGAGGAGAATGAAGCATTACTTTTTAAATTTATGTTGCTTGATTTACAAAGGAAAGTTCTTTTTTTTTTTAAATTAATCTATATATTTTATGTATGTGAGTACACTATCACTCTCTTCAGATACACAGAAGAGGGCATCTGATCCCATTACAGATGGTTGTGAGCCACCATGGGGTTGCTGGGAATTGAACTCAGGACCTCTGGAAAATCAGTCAGTGCTCTTAACCACTGAGCCATCTCTCCAGCCCCCAAAGGAAGATTCTTAAGGCTTTAATGAGCTCTTTTGCTTATTTCCATTCCAGGCTGTGCACCGTGTGACTAGCAACACTTAGAGGATGTCTAAATGTTTGGCTATTTCTAAAGTCACAGTTGAGAGTAGGCTAGAAGTAGTACTGTTTTTCATGTTCCTGCTCACCCCAGAACGCATTCGACTGTAAGCAGGCACGGGGCCCCAAAGGCTGGTAAGTGGGAGATAGGATGTCTGTGCATATGGGGGTTGGCAGGGCTTTTTATGAATCTTCTCACCTTACCAAAAGAGAGTACTTCCTCTTTTTTATAGAAACAGGGTCCAGGGCAGCCAGAGGCCTGCTACTCAATGCTACTTGTCAACCCTGCTATTTCCTTCAAGGTCCACAGCAGGTGGGGGCAGTTTTGTAGCTGTCTTTGCAATGTGGTGCAGTTTTCGTTTCCAGTCTACTTGCTTCCCGTCTATCTGAAACTATCTCAAAGGCTCTGAGGGATATCTGAGATAGAGTTATAATATTCAGCAGGCCTATGTCCTCGTGGTACATTAAGAGTGTGGCTTCAGGAGAGTTGGTTTTCTTCTCTGAGCATCAGATGTCCTGATCAGTATTTACTCTACGTTTGTTAAGGATAATAATGTCTGTTGCCAAAGTCTCTGGCCTCAGATAAGTCAGGCAACCATCAGAGAAGCTACTGTTCTCTCAGAGTGTGTATTGTGCATCTTTAGGACCTTAGCTTTAAGTACAGCTTCAGAGTGCAAGCTGCCAAGAGCCATCCTTGTGTTTCTGCTCCAAGATGCTGTCTTTCCTCAAGAAAAGAGAACAACCCACTGTCTACCTTAGAAAAGCCTGTGAAACAAGCCAGCAAGAAACATCCCTCCATGGCCTCTGCATCAGCGCCTGCTTCCTGACCTGCTTGAGTTCCAGTCCTGACTTCGTTTGGTGATGAACAGCAATGTGGAAGTGTAAGCTGAATAAACCCTTTCCTCCCCAACTTGCTTCTTGGTCATGATGTTTGTGCAGGACTAGAAACCCTGACTAAGACATGTATAAAGTAGACTTCTATAAATTTATAAACTGCGTATGTCTAACTGAAACAGGTATAATAGTCACAGTTTTCAGAGACCATGATTCTCTTAAAGTTTGAAGATGGTTCAAAATGACCAACAGACTCAAAGGACAGAAGACTAAAAGCTAAACCTTCCAATGGGAGTAGTTTGCAGGGCTCCTCTGACTTACAATTACTGTAATGAATCCCATTTTTCTTAGCAGAGGACCAGTCTCTTCCCGGTGTGTACCTAACAAAGCCATACCGCCTCCATCCCTACGGGCACAGGTAATTTGGAAAGTCAGGCCTCACAGGTATGAAGGTGTTGTGCACTCTAATTGTGGCTAACAAAGCCCAAGGCCAGCCTCAGCTGCACTTCTGTTCTTGGGAAGTCACTGATGGGGCTTACCTATAATTACAATCCCTACTTGAAACATAATTCTCAGGATGACAAATACCTAAATTATGCCCCCAGACTGGCACCTGAGGCAAAGCCCTAAGGGGCCAATGGTTGCGAGGGGTACATGTGGTTTTGTAGTCAGTGGGGATTCATAAGCGAGAAATGACATCATTCAGAATCTCAGAAGAGGCAAGTGTCCAAGAGGTAGTTTTGACTTTGCAGTGTGTCCTAATGACTTGCACCCCGGGCTCTACAATTTACACCGGCTATGTAGAATCAGCCCAGAGCAGGGTGGCCACATCTGCAGTTTTAGGATTTTTTTGTTTTTTTTAATAATTATTGTTGGCCCGTAAAGTAAATAAAGATTCTTCAGGGGTGAGGGAAGGAAATGCAAGGTTCAAAAACTTAAGGGCTCAGTAGATGATGACTGTTTCTGCCACTGTCTCTAGTTAACAGATAACTCTTGTACTAAGGAGTATACAACACAAGCCTCGTGGAATCTGGGAATCAGGGAAACGTTTTGGACCCACGGAAATAGCTAAGATAAACTGGGTGCACCTGTTCCTAGTCATGTCTTGGGAATACATGAACCCCCGGCACAGGATGAACGTCTGCGAGTGTCAGTCTAACAACAAAACAAACTTGGCAGTGGACTAGGGAAGTCGCTGGGGTGCAGGGAGCGGCCATCCACAGTGGCGAACTGCGTGTTGGTGCCGGTCCACCAGAAAGGGAGGCTAGAGCTTCCAGATGACTTTCCTCTCGCCTCACAAAGCTGTTGTGAAATAAAATACAAATCCTTCCTGAATATTTCCAGCTTTCCTTCCCGGAGGAAGTTTTCAGTCAATGGGAAACAAAGCCTTATTCAAAGGATTAAAGCCGGAGTCGTTCCATTGTGTAAGGTTTCAATAACACGGCTTTCCTTCCACGGACAGAATTTCCAATTCACAAATCATCTCAAAAACAGGAAATTTTGGGGAAACACGTGCTTATGATAACAAACAAGGATCTATCCTGCGGTATGGAGGAGGGCTGTGCGGAGGTGCTTCCAGTTTTCTCTAACACCCCTCCCCCACCATGCCGTCTTCGAGGAAGAACATTCCTTAAAAGAAAAGCCATACGGCTTGCAACGTCAAACGTCTCCGTTCCCAGCCCAACCCCAGCATTGCAGAGACTACGGGGAGGAGATGACCTTGGCCAAATTTTCATAGTCTTGCTCCAAGGCAGTACCATAGAGGTAACATACTTCTCTGAAATACCGTCTCTTGCTGCTATCCCCGAGTCTCTGTTTCTCCCTCACATCTATTCAAACATCCCTGATCATTATACAGATGAGTCAGGCCAGCAGGTTTAGAGAGGATGCCGCAGCAGGGTGTGTCAGTGGCAGCTACTAGCTGTAGGGAG
Organism: Uromys caudimaculatus; assembly: GCA_028551405.1. Lineage (NCBI taxonomy): Eukaryota > Metazoa > Chordata > Mammalia > Rodentia > Muridae > Uromys > Uromys caudimaculatus. Next base: position 59,446,508 of record CM052711.1, on the reverse strand, counting down.
TGATGGAATGTTAAAGAGATCATAGAAACAGATACTCTCTGGCTAGCAATGCTAAGGACCGAGCGCTGTGTCTGAACTGTGAGAAAACTCACTTGGCGGCTCTGTCCCAGCTGCTTCTGAATAAACTCCTGGGTGTGGTGGGGAGGGTGGCCCAGGAGACCAGAACGTTTGCCGATCACTAGAAGAATCAGAGTTTGGGTCCCAGCTCCCGTGTTCCACAAAACCTTGTTACTCCAGCCTCAAGGGCTATGACACTGTTTTACTTCTGCATGCACAGAGACAGACAGGCACACAAATCTTTAAAAAGAAATAGACCTGGGGTTGGAGAGATGGCTCAGTGGTTGAGAGCATTGATTGCTCTTCCTGAGGTCCTGAGTTCAATTCCCAGCAACCACGTGGTAATGGTATCCTATGCTCACAAGAGACGGTGTATGCACATACATTAAAAATAAATAAATAAATAAATAAATAAATAAATAAATCTTAAAAAGAAAAAGAAAAGAAATAGACTTCTGTGTTCCCATAGAAGTTCTTTGTATTCAGACCCCTCATCTTGGTGGCAATCCTTTACTCTCTGATCTGTATGCTAAAAGAATCACCCTTTAGGTTTTAGGGCTTCTGGAAAAGTAATATTCGGTGTCCACAATTCTCCAAAATCATGTTTCCTCAGGCCCTGTCTTCTCTCAGTCCCTTCACTTTGTTGCTGTTTTGAGAAAGGGCCTCATGTACCCGAGGCTTAGCCACAGATGATGCTCAGGGTCTAATCCTCCCTCTGCTTCCCCAAATGCTGAGATCACATGTGTGTGCCACCACATCCAGTTTATGGAGTGCTTTCTCTTAGCCTGAAGTGCTTTTGCTCCATCTCAGCATGGCAGGTTCCTTTTTACCCAACTGTGGTGTCAGCTTGATCACTCTATAGGAAGAGCCACCCCTGTGGTAGTTTAAAGGACATGTCGCCATAGTCCAAGCATTTGAATAGTCTTGAATTGGTGGCTCTTTGGGAGGCTTAGGAGATGTGGCCAAGATGGAGGAAGTACGTCATTGGGGGTGGGCTTTGAGAATTTAATGACACAAGCCATTTTACATTCCATCCCTGCTTCCTGTTTGTAGTTTCAGATGTAAGCTCTCATCTATTCTTGCTGCCGGACTGGTGCTTGCTGCCTGCCAGGTGCTTGCTGCCTGCCAAGCTTCCCTGCCATGATGGACTCTTGTCTCTCTGAAACTATAAGCCCAAAGCAAATTCTTTGTTTTATAGTTGCTTTGGTCATGGGTTTTGTTTGTTTGTTTGTTTGTTTGGGGTTTTTTTTGGTTTTTCGAGACAGGGTTTCTCTGTGTAGCCCTGGCTGTCCTGGAACTCACTCTGTAGACCAGGCTGGCTTCGAACTCAGAAATCCGCCTACCTCTGCCTCCCAAGTGCTGGGATTAAAGGCGTGTGCCACCACTGCCCAGCAGGTCACGAGGTTTTATCACAGCAATAGAAAGATAACAAATACAATCCCCAGCCCAGCCTTTCTACCCCATTACTCTGTTTTAATTATTACTCAAAACTTTGAGACAGGATCTCTGTATCCTAGGTTGTTCTCAAACTTACCATGTAACTTGATGATGAGTTTGATACCTGCAGCTCACAGAGTGGAAAGAGAAACAACTTCCCAAGATTGTCCTCTGACCTCCAAAGAAGCATGGGGACACACGCACACACTCTTACACACAGACATACATATATAAGCACACACACATACACACAAACATACATAAATACACATACACAAATATACAAAATTAAAAAGAAAATAAATGTTGGGGCTAGAGAGATTGCTCAACAGTTAAGAGCAGTGACTGCTCTTGCAGAGGACCTGGGTTCAAGTCCCAGCATCTACATAGTGGTTCACAACCATCTGTAACTCTGGCCTCCATGGTTACTGCACACATGTGATATACAGATATACATGCAGACAAAACACACACATACATAAGACAGTAATGAATAAGTCTTTTTAAAAAAGAAGAAACATTGAAACAGCACACCTATAAACCTGTGGTGCTATTCCTCCTACATCCATGATGGATCTCAGAGTCAAAGGAAAATTTTACTTCAGGGTCTCATATATCCCAGCCTGGAATTTACTTTGTAGCTGAGGATGACCTTAAACTTCTGATCTTCCTGTCTCCACCTCCCAAATGCCGGGATTTTAGGTGTGTACTGCCACCCTCAGAGCCCCGAGCATACTAGGTAACACTCTGCCAACTGAGCTGTCTCTCTTCAGCCCTCTCCTTTTAAAGAGGTCACCTTATATTTATACAGCTTTTAAAACTTCTTCTTCTTTTTTTTTTTTTTTTTTTTTTTTTTGGTTTTTCGAGACAGGGTTTCTCTGTGTAGCCCTGGCTGTCCTGGAACTCACTCTGTAGACCAGGCTGGCCTCGAACTCAGAAATCTGCCTGCCTCTGCCTCCCAAGTGCTGGGATTAAAGGCGTGCACCACCACTGCCTGGCTAAAACTTCTTTTATTATTATTTTTCTTTATGCAAGTATAGGCTGGCCAGGCATGGTAGTGTATGCTTTTAATTCCAGCACTCAGGAGGCAGAGGAAGGTAGATCTCTGTGAGTCCAAGGCCAGCATTGGTCTACAGAGCAAATTCCAGGGCCGAATAGAGAGACCTGTCTCAAAAAACATAAACAAACAAACAAACTCTGTAATATAAAGAAAGACTAAGTCCCAGGATGGCCAGGGCTACACAGAGAAATTCTGTCTCAAAAAAACAAAAAAATAAAAAATAAAAAAGTCAAAACAAAACAAGTCTAATCATGATTCAGCTAAACACCAAATCATAGATTGACAAACCCCACCTAATTGTGGGTCAGCAAAAAGATCCGGATTGAGCAAAAAGCCAACCATAAGAAAACCAAACTAACCAAACCAAAAAAAAAAAAAAAAAAAAGCAAGACTTAGCAAAAAGCCTAACATGACTCAGCAAAATTCCCATCCATGACTCTGCATGATGTTCTTTTAACAGGGGAAAAAGCAGGAACTAAGTCACCATGACCCAGCTCTGTTAACCAAGACAGCTACATAAAAACAGGCTCAGAATCACAGATCCTATGGAGAAACACGTCTCCATTTTATTAAAAAAAAAAAAAAAAATTAAGTACACAGAAAAATTAGAAAGGGAATGCCCACATATCCCAGTCTTTGTAGCTAAGCCACATGGCTCTTTGTTTCTGAAGCCAAAATTCAAAAGCTGATTATCTGTAACAGATACTTTGTGTTCCCTTGAAATCTGTCATTCAAAACTCTAAGTGACTTTAGGGTCCCTGGCAGATTGCTTGATTCTGGAGAACTGCAGAGCTGACTCAGTCTATACACAAACGCTAAGTTTAGGATATGTGAACTGGGTGATTCCTAGAGGAAATGAACCCCTGTCTGAGAACAACAGCTGAAGTGAAATCCCATAAGCCAGGAAAAACAGACACACAATCACAGTAACAGGTGGCTGCTTTCAAAACAGAGTTCAGTCTGGCTGCTCGGCACCTGCTCTGGAGCCACAGTCGCCCTTGTCACTCCGCCCTGGTCCACTTTAGCTCACCCCTGACACGCTGTAAGGAAGATGAACTACCTCTCAGAGCAGAGCTAAGTCATGGTGGCTTAGATGACTCTGTGGTGGTCATCTTATGTTCCCTGCCACAGAAGAGAGAGTAAGAGAATTTGGAGGCTGGAGGGACCTTGGCACAATTAACTATTTCAACACTTCTTTTTTGTAGCTGAACAAGGCTAAGTCCAAGCAAATTAAGTAAAAACTTGATCAAGATCTCAGGACCTATGAAAGAACACCACACCCATTTTCTGTGAAGGAAAAAAAAAAATCAAGCGCACAGGAAAAGTTAGGCAGAGAATTTCCCTATACCCAATTCTTGGATTCTGTCATGAACATTATATAATCTGTGCTTCCTTTATCCCATCATTTAAAAAAATGTACTGGGAAAATTTTAAATCATGTGTGAGTGTGTGTCTGTGTGGATATGCACACATGAATGTAGATTCCCATAGAGACAGAAAGAGGGCATTAGAGCTCCTGGTACTGGGGTTACTGGTGGAGGTAAGCTGCCAGACCTGGATGCTGGGAACTGAACTCCAGTCTTCTGCAAGAGCAGGACACACTCTTAAGTGCTGAGCCATCTCTCCAGATCCTTATGGTACTTCCTAGACAACTTTCAGAGTGAATTGTTGGCATTTGGCTACTTTTCCTTGATGAAAAGGCCTTGAACTCACAGAGAACCACCTGCCTCTGCCTCCTGAGTACTGGAATTAAAGGCGTGCGATATCGCACAAAGACTATAGGAGACTCAACAAGAAAGAATTTCAGAGATGGCAGAAATCCTGGCCAACAGGGGCCATTGCTTCTGGTATTTGCTCCCTCTGGAAGCCTGCCCTTTCTTTCCTTCCCACCCCACCCGATGATGGTCCTTCCTCCAAGAAAGATCTCAGATCTTTACAAGGAGCATAGCCTTCTGCTGTCATGTGCTCCTGTTGTAAGATTAAAGGCCATTGAATCCTCTCAAATGCCCGGTGTCTTTCCCAACCCTAGATTTTTTTTTTTAGTTTTAATTTCTTAATGAAAATTTTAGGTCATCATATAAAATAATGGGTATCATCTGGTGTCTTTAACATCCGTTACACTTCACATTTGTCCCCTCTTTGCCTGCCTACTCACACTGCCCTGATCCAGCTCGTTCCCTTCCTCTCTAGTCCTCTCTTATGCTCTCTGCTTATACACCATACATTACACGTGTCTCTGTTTCCCAGCATGCGAAAGATCTCTCCCTTCCCTCTCACGATGCCCTTTCTAGTTCTGTGACCTCACACACACTCACACTCATACGCACTCACACACTCACTCACACTCACACACTCACACACACGCACACTCACACATACTCACACACACACTCACACTCATTCATACACACTCACACTCACTCACACACACAAACTCACACACTCACACTCATACACACTCACACTCACACATACACACACAAACTCACACACTCACACTCATACACACTCACACACTCACTCACACTCACACACACATTCACTCACACACACTCACACTCACACTCACACACACACTCACACTCACACACTCATACACACTCACACTCACTCACACACTCACACTCACACACTCACACTCATACACACTCACACACTCACACTCACTCACACACTCACACTCATACACACTCACACAGACATACTGATACACATGCACACACACACACATGCTCAAACACATACATAAATTTAAAACGCAGTATTGGTCTTTCTGACAATTGTCTGGATTATTTCACTTAACACAGTTGAATGAAAACATGAAACGGAAGGCGGAGGACATGACTCCTAAGGTATGGAGATTTTTGCTGTGGATATAAGGAAGAGAGCCGCGAGAGGGAGGAACCCGTGCTCGCCGTGGCCAGCAGAGTAAACCTGTTTCTGAGATCTAACAATAATAACTTCTAGCTGCACCCATTTCCCCCAAAATGCCATGATTTTATTTTTTTCTTCACAATTGCATAAAACTCTAGTATCTATCCGTACTGCTTTTTCTTTAGTCATTCATCTGTCAATGGACATCTAGGCTGGTTACATTTCCTGTCTGTTGAAGACAATGCAGCTCTTCATGTGGCTATGCGGGTGTGTCTGTGGTCGGCCTGGAGTCCTTTGGGTATGTCTTTACCCACCTTACACGGCCAACCTTAATTTGTTAAGTCTTCAGTTACGTGTAAATCAACAGCTCTGAGTTGCCTCTGTTCCTTTTCTCTTTTTCACTTGGAGACAGGGTTTCATGTTAACCCAGGCTGACCCAGAATATATAGCTGAGGATGACTCTACCTCTGGAGTAACAGCTGTGTACTACCATGCCTGGTGTTATGCAGTACTGGGGGTAGAACCCACAGTTTTCTGAGTGCTGGGCAAGTGCTCTCCCAGCTGAGCTGCATCCTCAGCCCTCTACCTTCTTGTTAAAGAAAAGATTCTGTTTTATTTTTTAAAGTGTGTGTGTGTGTGTGTGTGTGTGTGTGTGTGTGTGTGTGAGAGAGAGAGAGAGAGAGAGAGAGAGAGAGAGAGAGAGAGAGAGAGAGAGAGAGAGAGCAGGTAACCTGAAGGTCAGAAGGTATTGAAGGCCTGGAGCTGAAGTTACAGGACATTGTAAGCCACTCTACATGAGTTCTGGGAACCCAGCTGGGCTCTGGAAGAGCAGTATACACGCCATTTTTACAGTCTGCGCTGCCTATCTCTTGAATGGATTCCAGATAAAGGTGTGGTGAACAAGGTGCCTTTTGCAGCAGGGTGTGACAGTCAGGACATCCTCTCACATCACAGGCTGCCTTCAACCACTTCTGCTGTCGCCACCAACCCCAAGTTTCTCTTTGCCACTTCCTCTATATCACCACCAACTGCCAGCAGCACCCTGTGTGCCTCCCTTTCCAAGGCTGAGTCAGATCCAGTGTGAAGCTCTTGAGGAAGAAGTGGTTAAGGAGATGGACAGTTATGTCTCCCTTGTTCTATGTTTACAGTTCTGGGCCACAGAGCAGAGGCGCATGTTCTGACTCTGGATTCTTGAGAAGGTCTGCAGAGCTGGATAGAAAGTTGGGTCTGTGGTTTGAAGTTCCTGCTGCCTTTGATTTTACAACGAGTGCAGAGTGAAGTTGAGTAACAGATCTCTTGCCCAAACAATAAGGGTCACCACAAAACATCCCAAGGGCAGCTGGTGGCTGGTCCATCTTCAAGGTCAAGTGCCTCTATGCAGGAAGTATAGGCTGCTGTTATCAATATCACATGACCTTAGAAGAATGTGTTTGTGTGTGTATGAATGGGTACATACATGCATATATGTGCATGCCCAAATGGAGGTCAGAGGTCAATACCAAGTAATCTCCAGCTTACTTTTAAAAAACAGACTTCGTCCTTCAACCAAAGAATGGATAAAGAAAATGTGGTACATTTACACAACGGAATATTATTCAGCTATTAAAAATGATGACTTCATGAAATTTACAGGCAAATAGATGAAACTGGAAAAGATCATCTGGAGTGAGGTAACCCAGACCCAGAAAGACACACATGGTATGTACTCACTTATAAGTGGATAGTAGCCATAAAGCACAGAACAACCGTGCTACAATCTATAGACTCAAAGAAACTAAGTAACAAGGGGAGACAATGAATCTCACTGAGAAGGGGAAATAGAGTAGACATAGGGGGTGTGAATGGAGGGAGGGCACTGGGTGGGAGAGGGGCTGAGGAGAGTAGGAGGGATTAAATGGAGGGACGAGGGGGGACTGGATTGGGGGGGCACATCTCTGGGACAAGCTAGAAACCTAGGTCAATGGAAACTTGACGATTCCTAGCCATGGGGGATATGGAGCCTGAAATGGCCTTGTCCTGTAACCAGAAAAGACTTCCAATGGAGGGAATGGGACCCCAACCCAGCCACAAAACCTTAGACCCACAATTTCTTCTGTCAACAAGATGAGCTGGAGTAAAGATGGAGCAGAAATTGAGGGAATGGCCAACCAATGACTGGCCCAGCTGGAGATCCGTGCCATGAGAGGGAGCCCACCCCTGACACTATGAATGATAATCTGCTGTACTTCCAGAAAGGTGCCTGCATAACTGTCACCTGAGAGGCTTCACCCAGCAACTGATGGAAACAGATGCATACCCACAGCCAATGTGAGACAGAGCTTGGGGAATTCTGTGGAAGAAGGGGACCAAGGATTTAAAGAGCCAGAGAGGTCCAGACACCACAAGAAAACCTACAGAATCAACTAACATGGGCCCATAGGGGCACACAGAGACTGAACCACCAAATAGAGAATGTGCGTGGGACAGACCCAGGCCCTTGGCACACAGGTTAACAGCTGTGCAGTTTGGTCTTCATGTGGGACTCCTGACAGCAGGGGCAGCGGCAGGGGCTGGAGGAGGAGGAGGAAGAGCAGGAGGAGAAGGAGCAGGGGGAGGAGAAGGAGGAGGAGGAGGAGGAGGAGGAGGAGGAGGAGGAGGAGGAGGAGGAGGAGGAGGAGGAAGAGCAGGAGGAGGAGAAGGAGGAGGAAGATCAGGAGGAGGAGGAGGAGGAGGAGCAGGAGCAGGAGCAGGAGCCGGAGAGGGAGCAGGAGAGGGAGCAGGAGCCGGAAGAGGAAGAACAAGAGCTAGAGCAGGAGCTGTTTCAGACTCTGTTGTCTGCTTTTGGATCTCTTACTCGTAACTGGGTTGCCGTATCTAGCCACAATAAAAGATGTGCCTACTGCAATTTGATGTGCTTAGGGAGGGTTTATATCCATGGGAAGCCTCCTTTTTTCTGAGCCTTTTCTGAGAGTGGGAACATGGCAGGGAGGTAATGTGAGAGGGAGGGACTAGGAGGAGAGGAAGGAGGGAAGCTCTGATCAGGATGTAAAGTAAACAAATTAATAAATAAATCCAGTCTTATTGTGTATACCCTCTTGTATGCACACGTGGACACATGTACAATGTTAGGGGTGCCGACGGAGGTCAGATACCTTGGAGCTGGGGTTACAGGTGTTTTTGATCAGCCTAATATCGTTGTTGGCCACCATATCAAGCATTAATACCTTAACTGCTGAAGCATCTCGCCAACTCAATGGTTCTCAACCTGTGGGTCGAGACCCCTTTGGGGGTGCTGTTGAATGATCCGTTTACAGGGGTCACATATCAGGTATCCTGCATATCAGATATTTACATTATGATTTACAACAGCCAAAACTACAGTTATGAAGTAACAACAAAACAGTTTTCTGGCTGGGGGTCCCCACAACTGGAGCAACTGTTGTTAAGGGTCGGAGCATTCGGAAGCACCAAAGCTCTACCTCAAACCGGAGTCTCTTACTGAACCTGGAGCTCATTTCACTTGACCAGCCTAGCTGGACAGCAAGTTCCAGAGGTTCTCCTATCTCCACTACCCCAGTGCTAGAAATACCAGTGCACATTGCACTGCCTGGCCTTTTCAGTGTATATGCTTGGGATTGAACTCAGGTCCTCCCATTTGTGCTGCAAGCACTTTACTGACTGAGCCATATCTTATTCCTTCTCTATTATTATTATTAGTAGTAGGAGTATTATTATTGTTGTTGTTGTTATAATAATAATTATTATTATTTAGATTTGTATGTATGTGCACTGCATACATGCCTTGTGTCTTCAGAGGTCAGAAGAGGGCATTGGATCCTGTGGAACTGGAGTTACATGTGATTGTGGGCCACCCTGTGGGTGCTGGGAACGAAACTTGGGTCTTCTGCGAGGTCAACAAGTATTCTTAACCACTGAGCCATCTCTCCAGCCTACCTTACTGCTTGAGATCAGGTCTCTCACTGTTTGATTTGGAGCAATTGGCTGGCCAGCAAGCTCCTGTCTCCACTTGGTGCTGGGAATTACAGACGCATGCTACTGTTAGCTGGTAATTCTTCCCAGGGTTCTAGAGCTCAAACACATAACCTCATGCTTGCGCATGGCAAGCCCTTGACTGGGTGAACCATCCCCGAGCCCAGAATGGTTTTTATATGCTCAGGAACAGATGGTGCTGAGAATGGGTAAGGACTAGAGAGCTGTTTCATGAAGCGTGGTCAGCCTTGGGTTTTGAGTGTAGTCTGCTTGAAATCAGTTTTCTGAGATACTCCCAGTCTTGCCATTTAGAACCCAACAAAGGTCTTTCTATCGTGGCTGGTCCTAAGCTTTAGCAGCCCTCGGATTTCATCTGAAAGACTCAGATTTCTGAGCTAGGTGTGACGGTACTTGTCTATAATTCTGGTGTTTCACATGTAGAGGTAGTAAGTCGTGCAAGCTTCTCCTTTGCTACATAGTGAGTTCCGGGCCATCTGGACTGCATGAGACCATGGTTTGAAAAACAAAACAAAACAAAACAGGAAGTCTGCAGATTCTTGGCTCTCATTAACGGAGTTTTGAGTTTCTTGGTTGGTGAGGAGCAGATGAGTGGTCAGAGGCTGCTACTGCTGGCCAGATGAGACTGTCTGCTTGAAGAGAGTGCAAAATGACAGTACTTATCAGATCACTTGTCAGTTCACCTGCCTGTCTCTTTCTACCACTGGATAGCAGTGGTTCTCAGCCCTAGCTGTCCATTACAGTTGCATCTGAAGCTTTTAAATACAGGGTCTCAGTAGAATGGCCAGACCCTACTTTAGACCCAATTAGGTCCACAGCTGTGGGTATGGGACCTGGGTATTTTTTTTAAAAAAAGATCCCCAGATACTGTTAATGACTGACCAGGATGAGTGAACCACAGGCATATAGCAAGCTCTGGCTCTATTCGACATTAACATATGTTTTTCATTTGACAAATAGATGTTGACCACTTACTCTATGTCCTGGAAAATGATAAAGTGTATATATGAGCAATGGTCTCGGACCTCATGGCAAAGACAGATCACATACACGAATATTTAAGCAGAAAGCTGGTGTGATGAGTGCCAATTAGAGGACTAAGCCATTACTGAAAACAGAAGGCTTGATGATCAAGGTAAGCCAGCACCGGGTTGGGTCCCTGCAACATTGTTTATGGTAAGTTATGTACGCCTCTGCCATGCATGAGGCGTGTCCCTTTGGTGTGGGAAATTGCTCATTTGTTGGTTCATTGAGGATGCTCTGACTGATTCACCATGGTGGGTCTGATTGAACTGTGGAAATGATGGAACATTCAATCAATAGCTAGTCAGCTGGCGACTATTCCTTTGCTGCTAAGTATGCTATTAAGGCTGTGCTCAATAGACTTAAACCTTTTCCAGAGAAAATACGACGCAATTTAGGATTTTAATTTTAGGATGTTAGTAAATATTCCTTGAATATGTAAAAAAAATCAAATTTACTTGTGAATCAAAAGACAAAAATTATTTGCAAAAACCAAGCCTATTTAATTCTCTTTTATACTATAGTCTTTTAAAATAAGCAATTGTTTAATAATATTACTTTCAATGGGTTTCGTTGTAATGTTTCCATACGAGCCTTCACCATGCTAAATGTATGTTATTTGCATGCATTAGAATATAGAAAAATCTAATGATTCAATAGCAGTCGACCCACGAAGGAGACAGTTTCTAGGAAGGGGGAAATGGACTCTTTGATGTTATCGATATATTGAGGGTAATAAATTCATTGTGTTGGTTATCTGGGTTATAATTCCTTTTGTTGTTGAGGTTTTCTTTTCAAGCCAGGGAGCTTTCTCAAGATTAGAAAGACCTACTGACAACAAAAGAAAAAAAAATCATTTCTAAGAAAAAGAAATAAATGCTTTTAAAATCATGGCATTTATTTTCATTCAAAAAGGCCGGAGGCGTCACGTCAGCCATGGAAGGAAAGAACCGGAAGGCTGAAGAGATACAACTTGGCAGAAGGGAAAGATAAAGTACCTACTCGTGGCAGAATGTTGCACATGCCTTTAGAGAGGAATACATTTTAGATGAGCAAGCATCCCGAGAGCTAAAAGGGGACAGGGTCAAGGTTCAGAGAGCTCAGGATAAGACGGAGGACTGGGTTCTGGCACAGTGCATTACTGCGTGGCCAATTTTCCAGGGCCAGCTGTTACCAGTCAGATGCAGGTCCGGGATGAGGAGAGGAGCAATCAATAGGGAGAGCAGCCCACCCTTCCCCGTTTGCCTGGAGATGCATCTCAGGATCAATAGTTTCCCAATCTCAGTCTAGGGAGCAAAGTCAAAACCACTCTGATGGCTTTTTAGTTCACTTCTTACCAATTCAATTCAATTTGAGGGATTTTCTGTATTGGCATGGTGGTCACATATTTGATTTTTAAAAAAATTACCCTTATTGCTTATCAAATAAATAAAAATTAGAATAGTAATGAATTGTTGGTCTTTTAAACCACTAACTTAAAATGACCAGTGAGGCATAGGGAAGGTTAGGAGCAACCAGGCTTCTGTTGGAGCACGTTCCTTGGTTTATTGTGACTGGAGAACTGTGCCTATTCCATAGCCTAGCAAGGATCTCTTTAGAAATGCACCCCAAAGACATAGTATGGATGTGCACAAGAACCCCCATACAAAGCACCCCTTAGAGCTTTGCTTCTGATTGGGGAACGAGTAAAGAAATAAACGCCCCAACCATAGAATGATAAAGTGCTGTACACTGACTTGTGGGTATAACATGGCTGTTGCTCTCTTGACCACACAGCATCTGTGATTACCTGCACAAGACTGGGCCTCTTGACAGTCTGTCATGGGGGAGGGCACTCCTGTCCCTTCCCTCCTCGAGGATGTATGGACAGTTAATGGTTGCTAGGGGCAGGGAGAGAGATAATGTCTTCTCAGTATAGCATCTGGTTAGTTGCTCCTACTCATGTAAATAATCCCTAAGGTAATTCATTGGGGTTGGGGCATGGGAGGGGAGAGAGAGAGAGAGAGAGAGAGAGAGAGAGAGAAAGAAACGATGTCCAATGTCCTAGAGAAACATCTTCCTGAGTTTTTTAGGTGAGGTTGTCTTTCTATTTAAGGTCAGCCTTCCCTCTCCTCCATGTCCTTCTCTCCAGATAGTCTCTTGCCAGACAGGTTCACTTGCTGCTTGTGCCCTGAGCTGACCCCAAGTGTGTCCTTGCTTCCCACCCCCCCTTCTCATGGTTCCTCGTTTCCTCACAAGACGCCATTCCTCCACCTCTGACATCTTGTGTCTCCACAGCCTACCCTTTGTTTATTTGTTTGTTTTTCAATGTCTGGGTGTTTTGCCTGCATGTATGTCTGTGCACCACACGTGTGCCTGGAGCCCACAGAGGCCAGAAGAGGGCATCATCCCCGGAACCAGAGTTCCAGATGGCTGTGAACTGCCATGTGCAGGCTGGGCATCAACTCCTGCTCCTCTGAAAAAGCTGCCCATGCTGTTGACTGCCGGGCCATCTCTCAGCCCCTATAGTCTACTTTTTAAGCCACTTTACCTGTTACTACAGTATTCCTTTCTTTCCCCAGCCCACTTCGGTGTCTGTCATACTTTCTCTTCTCCAGTTCTCTCATCTGTATTAGAATGACCTGAATATATGTTTTATTTTCTCTATCAGATTTTGAACAGCCTGATATGCTTAGTTTCCTGTAGCTCATGCTTATGAAGCACGTCGGGTAAGTGGAGTGAGGGACTGAATGGATAGACTGAATGATATCTGGTAGACTTGGCGCCAGATGCCAGCGTATGGCTTCTCTATATGTATGATTCCTTCTATGCGGGTTCTGAGATGGGTCTGTAAAGTGCCTGACATTCAAGCCTAAGGACCCGGGTTCAGATCTCCAGCACCCTCATAAAGAGGCTAGTGTAGGGACTGGAGAGATGGCTCAGTGGTTAAGAGCACTGATGGCTCTTCCAGAGGTCTTGAGTTCAATTCCCAGCAACCACATGGTGGCTCACAACCATCTGTAATAGGATCTGATGCCCTCTTCTGGTGTGTCTGAAGACAGCCACAGTGTACTCACATACATTAAATAAATAAATAAATAAATAAATAAATAAATAAATAAATAAATAAATAAATAAGAGTCTAGTGTAGTGGTGCATGCCTGGAAACTCACTGGGGAGGCAGACAGGTGGAGCCTCACTGGCTTGCCAGTCCAGCTGACTCTATGATGAAGAGAACAACCATGGATGACACCCAGTGTCACTCTTTGGTTTCCACACATGCTCACGTGCACCTGTACACACACAGACATGTACGTCATACACACGTATTCTTTTATGTATGTCTAGTTTTTACGGTTTTTTTTTTTAAAGTTCCTTACTACACTAAAATTAAACCTCATTAAAGCACTTGGAAGTAAACAACAACAAAAACTGCTTTTCACCAAAGCCTCCCTTTCCTTCTGCCAAGCAGCAGTCACTTACAGACCCGACCTCGAGTGAATAGGAAACACTATACTCCAGATACAGGTAATGAATAACCTCTGAGGGCCTGAACTCCTCTCCGTTCCCACAGACTGCTCTCCCGAGAGCGCGCTCCAACTCGGAAGGGAAGGATTTGCCCCGGGTTAGAAGGAAGTAGAATAAATAGAAACATAAGTGGCAAGGTCACCTTTAATATCATATGAACAGCTTCTCAACAAGCCTCACAATTGCTTTGTTTCTTCCTGCTCCTGTGCTATAAACAGGCAGAGTGGAGGCAAACTCTCAGCACACACAGGGCGAGCAGAGGAAGCTCCCAGAGTCCCGAGAAAGGGGGGGTGGCGGGCTCCTGGGGCCACGAGGCATGCCAGGGTTAACAATTGTGTTATGCTGTGGTGGCCAGAAGGGAAAACTGCTTGTTTTGAAAGGAAGGAGTTATATTGTCTTAAATTCCTGTGTATAAAATATAGGACCAACAAACTCCAGTGGGAATCTTCTATTGGGCTCTGTGGGATATTGTCTTCCCACTCGGGCTTGTCTCTACTCTAGGTATCCCACAGTGCTGATACATACAAAAGCGAGACTTGAAAAACTGTCCTTAGGACTCTGTTCAGTTGGGGTTATAAACATCGGGTGGGCTCAGCGCCGGCTCCTGCTTCAGAGAGGCTTTCTGCTCCTCCTTTCCCTCCTTTTGTTCTTTCTGCCTCTTTCTCTCTTCTTCCTCTCGGTCTCCCATTCCTTTGTTATTTTCACTCCCCCCTCTTTCTCATTTGACAGACAGGCTCTCTAGCTCAGACTGGCCTCAAACTCCATATGCAACCAAGGAAGACCTTGACTGTACCAATCCTCTGCCTCCACTTCCCAGACGGTGAATTACAGACCCATACAACTTGCTGCTTGTTTGGTCCTGGAAATGGGACCAGGATCTAGAGCTTGTTAGACAGCTACTCTCTCCTAACTGAGCCAGATCTTACCCCCTTCCACGTCTCTCTCTCCTTCATTTGCATATGGTCATTCTTTTGTCTCCTTCACGGCTCTCTTCAGGCTGGCCTTTCCCTTTAAATGTCTCCTGGTTGAGGGGAAACAAAGACTCTAAGACAGTGGTTCTCACCCTTCCTAGAGCTGCGACCCTTTAATTCAGTTCCTCATGTTGTGGTGATTCTCAGCCATAAAATTATTGTTATTACTATTTCATAACTGCAGTGAATTGTAACGTAAATACCTGATATGCAGGATATTTGATATATGACCCTCGATGGGGTTGAGGCCCACAGGTTGAGAAGCGACACTGAGAAGTCTGGCTGCTAAACAGGCATCCAGCAGGTCAGGAATTTTAGTGCTGTGGCTTTCAGGGATTCTTAGAGAGTCCACTATCGCTCTCATCTTGGAACGCCATTGAAAACGGCACCATTATTACAAGAAGGAGAGCTGCATAATTTAGACTGAGCTTTCAGTCCAAGAGAGATGACTTCCTATCTCTGGGATGCAGGTTATCAGACAGGTGAACTAGGCAAAGTCGAGTTGGATTTTGTGAATTGTTACTCGTCACTCCGTATCGACTCTACACTTGGCAAAGACATTAGATCCTCATTATGTATTTGGTTCTGTGTGCTGTGCTATATAACCCCAGCTCCTGATACCTATTTATTTATTTACTCATTTATTGTGATAGGATTGAATGTATCCCAGGCTGGCCTCAACGTCTCTGGATCACCAAGGCTGACTTTGAATCTTATTTATTTTATTGTTAATGTATGTGGGAGAGACAATCTTTCTACCTCATTAAGGTAATCTCTCTCTCTCTCTCTCTCTCTCTCTCTCTCTCTCTTGATTTGTTTATTTTTATTCCATGTGTATGAGGGCTTTGTCTGCATGTATGTATCTATATCATGTGAGGAGGCTAGAATTGGGCATTGGGTCCCCGGGAACTGGAGTTACAGATGATCAGATGATTGTGAGCTGCTATGTGGGTGCTAGGAACTGAACCCAGATCCTCTGCAAGAGTGGCAACTGGTCTTAACCTCTGAGCCATCTCTCCTCCAGCCCCAGGGTCTCTGGTTTTATCACACTTCATATCCCAGGATAGCTTGCCCTTCAGCTTCTGGGCTAATCTACCTCTCACTGTGGAATGCAGGAATTTCAGAGGTGCACCACCACTTTGGTATCTGACCTTGAGTTCCTGATCCTCCTGCCTCTTCCTCCTAAGCTCTGGAATTACAGATGTGTGCCACCACCCCTGGCTTTTATGTGGTGCTGGGGATGGAACCCGGGTTTTGTGCATGCTGAGCCATTACTCTATCGACTAAGCTACATTAATTAGTTACTTACAATTGCAAAATGATATAGAGTCTCGGCAGGACCTATGATGGGTTGGAGCGAGCGACAATGGAGACCTCTAGGCGGAGCTAGAGCTATTGAATGGCCAGCTATTTTCATCTGCAGATCATATGTCATACATATCAGGAGAGTCTTATCTCTGTCTGGAAAGTATGTTAAATTAAGCAGACATTGTGGATTAGTCTAAAAGTTCTAACAGACGTGATTTACCAGAGTGCTGTGTTAGCATGGGTCTGGACAGGCTGGGTATACTCCACTGTGCCTCCTGCACTACAGTAGCTAGAGGACATTTCTACTGTGAGAAGGGTGTGGTGGGCTGAGAATGGGCTCTTGTCTTTGTTCTCTGGCCACCTAGAAGAACATGGCTCATTTGCTTTAGGGAACAATAGGGAGTCTCACAGTATATTGGTCCTGAGGTTGAGTGCACAAGAACACACACACACACACACACACACACACACACACACACACACACACACACACACACACACAGTGCATACCCACTTCAGAGCTCAACATTTTTTTCACCTTTAAAAAAATATGAAAACATGGGCTAGGAGCTATGGAAACATTGCTTGGTCATGATAACATTTGCCTTGCAAGTAGAAGGACCTGAGTTTGCTCCCCAGAACCTGAATAAAGAAGCTGGGTGTGGTGACATGCGCTTGTAACACCCAGGAGCTGAGGACAGACAGATGCCTGGGACTCACTGGCCATCCAGCCTATCTGTTAAACTCTAGGTCAGTGAGAGACTATCTCAAAACCATGGTGAATGGCCATGCCTGAGGAATCAAACCAAGGTTGTCCTCTGGCATCCACGTGCAAGCACGCACACACGCAAGATGCAGGCAGTTAATACAGACTGAGAAATTTGCCATACCATCCAGTCCAATATTCTGTTTCCTCTAAGGAGAGCAGGAGCAAATCCAAAGGCATCGACTGCACCACGGCACTACTCGCCTTCTATTGATGACGAGCCCTGGCTCCAAACGCCCTTCCCCTTTCCTTTGTAGTTCTGTTTCTGAAAAGAATCTAACACCATTGACTTTTTGGTCAAAACCTGCCCCACGTCTATGCATGCGATTGCATGAGCTCAATCCCTGTTCATTAAGACTGCCCCATGAAACAGAATTGATGAGTGCTCAGGGGCCATTTGTAGCATTTGCAATCCACAGGCATCAGAGCTTGATGCATGACCCTCATCTCCTTGGCCTCCTGCGCAATGATGCTCATCTGTCTTAGTTAGAAAGTCAATTAATCTTGACCTTAGCCCCTGGGGTGTGGCTCTCCATTCTCTCACACGTCTTCAGCTCTCTCTTTCTTCTCAGAAGCACTTCTTGTTCGAGCCCACGCTCCCCCAATTTCAATCACACCCAGCCATTTGTCTTCAAATTATACTGCTCCGATTTTATACAAAATCTATATTTCTAGCATTATATATTCCCAGGAAGTTCTTGTTCTGAGCTGTAATTTAATTATAAGGATCATTAAGGCTCTGAAGAGTGCTAACGGGCAGAAAGGGAGTTAACGGCACATAAGTTATTAGGAGTTGCACATTGCTGTGCATTTCGACATCCCTCTTAGGATGTGGGCATTTTGTTGAAAGAGGGTTTGTTTTGAACAGTGACAGTGCAGAAGGCGCTCTTCTTTCTGCTTTTATTTTTGTTGTTGCAGCATGCATCACAAATCATCAATTATATTAGTTAGGCAACAGATTTAGCAAAACTATTGGCTGTGAGTGGCACATGCCTTTAATATCATACTTAAGAGGCAGAGGCAGGTGGATTTCTGTGAGTTCAAGGCCAGCCTGGTCTACAAAAGGAGTTCCAGGCCAGTTAGGACTGCATATCGAGACCCGGTTTCAGAGCAGATCCAAATAAAACTATCAGAGAAAACTCAATGTATCAGGTGATTATTTCAGTCCAACCATTCAGCTCTGTATTTCATTCATGCTTTCTCTGGATGTGAATGTAATTGGTATTTCACAATGAAAGCAAAATTCCCAAGAATGCTTTTGTTGTTGTTGTTTTTTGTTTTTTGAGACAGGGTTTCTCTGTGTAGCCCTGGCTGTCCTGGAACTCACTCTGTAGACCAGGCTGGCCTTGAACTCAGAAATCCACCTGCCTCTGCCTCCCAAGTGCTAAGATTAAAGGTGTGTGCCACCACTGCCTGGCTTCAAGAATACTTTTTTAAAAGCATGTGTGTGTGTGTGTGTGTGTGTGTGTGTGTGTGTGTGTGTGTGTGCGCGCGCGTGCGTGCCTGTGGTATGCTGGAGGGATGGCTCAGTGGGTCAGAGCATGTATTGCTCTTGCAGAGGACCTGAGTTCAGTTCCCAACACCCATATCTAGTGGCTAACAGCCACCTATAACTGGAGCTTCAGGGGATCCAATGGCCTCTTCTAGACTTCAAAGCCACTGTACACACACAGTACACAGACATATGTGATGGCAAAACACTCCCTTACAAAAAATAATAAAAAAAAAGAATAAAAATAAAGTAATTTATATAAAAACCAAATATTTAGTCAATGTACCATGTCTTAATTTAATCTTTGTACACCTTCTATTTTTAAGTGCTTAAATGAGTACTATATTGCAATAAAAATGTAGTGACATAATTAAAAAAAAATAAAGTAGTTGGCGTTCAAGATGTCCTCTATCCTCTACGGACATGTATACGTATGTGCATATAATACACACAGGCACGCTGACACAGGCAGACACAGGCACACACACACGGGCACACACACACACACACACACAAAGGTTGGCACCTCTAGGGCATTTCTACACGGTGTGCCTTAACGAAACTGATCTCATCTGGGGCACTTTATGGAAAGATGCTGGACAGAGAGGAGAGAATGGTCTCCAGCCTTCACACTAGCCAGGAACTAACAGTAGTTCCGCTGGTTACTGTTACAAATGAGTATATTTTGAAAACAATGGGATTTGTGGCGATTATTAATAGCGAGTTGCACGTCATGACTAGTCCTATCCAAGCAATGGCAAATTCTATGATAACACATCACGGGCAGAGAGCCAGGAAGGCACATGCACATGATGGCACACAGGGGTACCATTATAGGGCTGGGAACGGTCAGCAGGTAAACACTGAGGACTGGAGTTTGGATCCCCACATCCATCCATGTTCTGGGCAGAACTGCTGGCCTGCCTCTAATCCCAGTGCTTGAGAAGCAGACACGGGGGATTCCTGGAGCAAGCTGGCTAGCTAGACTCGCCAAATCAGCAAACTCCGGGTTCAGCAAGAGACTCTGCTTCAGTATCTAAGGCAGAGCATGTACACACACAGACACACACACACACACACAGACACACACACACACACACACACCCCACACATATAAGAGAAGAAAAGTATTTTTTCAAGTACTAGTGGTTTTGTGCCCTGGGCACATGGAAGAGGGAGAAACCGGGTTAGTGGTGGAGACATGTATGGTAAGCAGGGAGGGACCAGAGAGAAAGGAAACTGGGCAGACTGGGAGCTGTGAGAAAGGGTGGGGAAGAAAGACATTATCAAATGCCAAGGGGTCAGTGGAACACAGGAAGAAGAGCCTAGCGTGCCCCTCCCACCCCATTCTGTTCCTCCCTCCCCTTGCCCTGGTCCTAGGGCTGGCCTTGAATTTTCTGGGTAGCTCAAGGTGATCCTGAGCTGGCCCTCCTGCCTGTAGAGTGCTGGGATTATGAGTGTATACCACCATGCCAAATTTTTGCAGTGGGGGGCAGGGAGGGGTTGGAATCCAGAGCTTCACATGCATGCCAGACAAGTGTCCTACCCACTAAGCTACTTCCCTCATAGGAGAAATGTTTTTCTTTTGAACTGAGAAATTCAGGTACTTCCTAAGTATGAAAGAAATAAGAAAGAGGAAAGAAAAGAAAACAAGTTAAAAGGTACAGAAAGTTGAAAAAGGGAAAGTTAGTGAAGCCATATCAAATACCCTAAAAATAATCAATTTCATTTATTTACTTTTTTTAAAGATTTATTTATTTTATGTATGAGAGTACACTGTCACTGTCTTCAGACACACCAGAAGAGGGCATCAGATCCCATCACAGATGGTTGTGAGCCACTATGTGGTTACTGGGAATTGAACTCAGGACCTCTGGAAGAGCAGTCAGTGCTCTTAACCGCTGAGCCATCTCTCCAGCCCCCCACTTTTCTTTATTAATGTGCGTGTGTGTGTGTGAGTGTGTGTGTGTGTGTGTTGGGAGGAGGACTTCTGGGAATTGGTCCTCTCCTTCCACCGTGCAAGTCTCAGGGATGGAACTCTGGCGGTCAAGCTTGGCAGCAAGCCCCTTTACCCACTGAGCCACAGTGCCAGCCTCAAAGTAACTTTTAATTGAGTGGAAGCTTTCTTTTTTTTTTTTCTTTTTTTTGGTTTTTTCGAGACAGGGTTTCTCTGTGTAGCTCTGGCTGTCCTGGAACTCACTCGTTAGACCAGGCTGGCCTCGAACTCAGAAATCCGCCTGTCTCTGCCTCCCAAGTGCTGGGATTAAAGGCATGCGCCACCACCGCCCGGCGGAAACTTTCTTTTATTTCATTTCCTATAACTTATCTCATAGAAAAAGGTCTTTGCTTTATTGATTCAGTGACCAAAGAGCTAATTAAAGATAGCTCCCTCCAAGAAAGCATGAATTAAATACTGTCTTTTTTCCAACTACACTGGTCTGATCAAGCTGTTTCAAAATTGTACCACCAGAGGAACGTGCAATCTCCCCCTGCAATTCAAAGTTCCATTGAACTACTTTGAGGAACCAAGAGTATATTTTTATGAAGTCTACAAACTAGGGTAATTTGTGGAGCCCTGTGAGAGAGGTGTGAGTGGAATGGTGTCTATGCTTGAAACACGAGAAGCAGAACGAGAAGCCTTGCTCATAGCCTATCAGTAACTAAAGGAAGTGATCCCGCTTGAAAGACCTGGTGTACATGGAGACTGGAGGAGACAGGTCCCTCCTCCTGGAGGAGGGAGGGGAAAGATAGAGAGGGAGGGCCAAGATGAAGAACAGTTCTGTGTATTGTGTGGGTGACTGTCTAGTCGCATCTTCAGTTCTGAACTTAGGGGTCATTGATAGCCCCATTCCAAAATCCTCTGAATCCATTCAACCATTGAAGCCAGAGCTTGATTCCTTCCCAGAGCTCACAGTGAAGGTTACTGCTACCAAGGCTGAAATGAGCAAGCAGAGGGAAGGGGAGATTGACTCCAACCCACAGGGAACCACTGCACAGATCTTCCCAGAGAGATCGTCCCCAGCAGCACGCACGTGCTCACTCTTGGCTGTTGCTATTCCTTTGGTTTGTACCCAGTTGTTCCTCTCCTGCTTCCTCAAATCCTATATAGACCCCTCCCATTGCTTCTCTTGGCATCAGTCTGTTGGCTTATCAGAGAACAAGTTACTAAAGTGTTGTTAACAGTACGATGGCTTCTGAGGCTGGGGCTGGAGCTCAGTTGTAGAGTGTTGCACGGGATGCATTAAAGCCCTGGGTTAGATCCCCGGTACTGCGTAGACCTGGGCATTGTAGAGCATGCCTGTGATCTTAGTACTCTGGAGGTGGATGTGGGAAGGTCAGAAATTCAAGGTCATCCTCAACTCTGTAGAATCCGATGTCAGCCAGCCTGGACAAGAATAGGAAGATAGAGAATCTGAGGCCAGCTTTGGGCTAAATCATGGACCCTATTTTAAGGAAAACAAACAAACAAAAAAACCCAAACCATGGTTCTGGGGGCTGAGGATGTAGTTGTGGCTGAACATCTCTGCCTGTTGTGGACAAGGCCTTATATGGGGCTCGAGATTCTAGCTTCAGCAACACAAAGGAAAAAAGGAGAACAGGGTGTTGTTTGTGGAAACAGCCTGTGTTTCCACACAAGTCCGCCCGGAACTAGAGGTACTAGATGAATGGACTCGGCCAACCTACTTCACTGTGCCTCAGGATTCACCCATACCAAGTAGCTCCCTCCTAGAGCTGCTGTAAGGTTCAATGAATTAATGTGTTAACGTGCCTGGAATACAACTGTAACGTTAGCCATCTGTATTATTCTAAATCTATTTCATTAGAACACAGAATTCTGGAAGGGAGGGCAAGTTTTCTATCTAATAATAAATAGTAGGTGTTTATCTAATCCTACGAGATAGTTACGGGCTTGGATTTAGTCCTACGAGCCCTGTTTACTTAGTTAGTCAATTACTCAACAGTTGTTGAGGGCTCACTATTTTGCTTAGACTGGCCGTGAACTTGCCGTTCTCCTCCAGTAGGCTCCTGAGCTTTGGAATTAAAGAGCTTGTGATATCACTATGAGCTCAGTGAGTGTACCATTAGTTCATTGCTTGTTTATATGGGGTCTTATACATCCTAGGCTGGACTCAAACTCATCCTGATGACCTTGGCTCTCTGATCCTCTGTCCTCCAGTTCTGGGGTTACTGGGGTAGCCATCATACCGGGTTGATGTGGTACTAGGAACCAAACCCAGGGATTCACGAATTTTAGGCAAGCACACAGCTTAACTGAGATTTATTATCAGCCCAACAAATTCATCTTAAACACCTACTAGGTTCCCAGCTCTTGCTAAATGCTGGGTATGGATTGCAGATCATAGGAGAAAGATCTGTACCTTTTGGGAGTTGACTGGCAGAGATCATTATAAAGTAATTAATTAAAGAAAAAGTTATCATTTACAATTTGTCTTAAGTATATCGAAGGAAAAATTCGAGAGGTATGAAGGGAAAGAGTCTTTAGTTTCTCTGAAGTCCAGATCTCATTATGTGGAAAAAATATTGAAAGGTGAAGATAACGTGTGGATGCTATGTTATGTCTAATAAATGAAAGGGATTAAGTCAGAGGCATCCTCAAAGCTGATCTTTTGCTGATTCTTCTTAAGCCCCAACACATAATGTCCTATGACTCTGAGAGAGGCTAGCCCATTTGGTTAGCTAATGGGGTCAATGTCAGAGGTCAGCATGGGTCAGAGAGCTTTCTTCCTTTGTCTGGTTATACTGCAACCTCAATCTCAGTGATCTTACAGATGTGAGGTGTGCTCACAGGTCTCAGTCTCAATGCTCTTACAGATGTGTGTGTGCTCACAGGTCTCAGTCTCAATGCTCTTACAGATGTGTGTGTGTGCTCACAGGAAGAGAATATGGGTGGGGGCATTCCAAACCTGCCCCAGACATGAGCAGTGCTGACCACAGGCCTCTCCTGGCATCTACCCATACTAGTGGTAGAATGCAGAGTGTTCTTGTTCTGTCTTGGGGGAGGGGGGACTCTCCTTTCATTTTTGGCCGATGTAACCATTACTCTGTATAATTTTTTTTTCCATTTGAAAATATGGAAACCAAAAGACAGGGAGATGGGTCAGTAGGTAAAAGCACTTGCCTTGCAAACAAGAGAACTTGAGTTTAATCCCCAGAAACCACATTAAAGGCTGGGAAATAGTGCACTTATAATTGATGGAATTACAGGTGATGTCTGGGGGAGGTGAAGACAGGAGATCTCTGGGCTCAGTGACCAATCAGCATAGCCTAAATTGATGAGCCTCAGGGTCAGTGAGAGGCTCTGTCTCAAAAAAATAAAGTAGAGAGCCATTAAGGGATACACTTAGCCTTCAGTGTACACACACACACACACACACACACACACACACACACACACACACGACTCTCTTAGTTGTTCAAGGAACTTGTTAGAACGGTTTACTATTTAAGAAGCTTCACTATTTTTAAGCTCTCAACAAAAGCCTCTACCCCCCCTTTAAATGGTATGGAGAGTATAAAGAAAAATTCAATATGAAATGCTCAAAGAGATGGATCTAGTTCCATACAGTGCAGCCTGGGACTGTAGCTCAGTTGGTTGGATTTTTGCCTAGCATGCACCAAGTCCTGGGTTCCATCCTCAGCACCACACAAATTGGTGTGATGACATATTCATATAACCCCAGAACTTGGGAGGTGCACGCAGGAGGACCAGAAGTTTTATAGGTCATTCTTGATTCACGGTGAGTTCAAAATCAGCCTGGACCACACAAGACGGGCTCAAATACACATACTTGAGTTCTCATGCACACACACACACACGCACACACACACACACACACACACACACACACACACACTCCTTATACTGCAACACAAAATATTATCAAAACACAGAAACCCTTTCCTATTTTGGAGGATCCCACTTCTATGGTGAGTATAGAAGAAATCGCTTGAGTCTTCTGATGTATGGTTAGTGACAAAGGAGCTCCTTCTTCGACTGTCCTGGGAGACCTATTCTCCCGTGACACGTCTGGGAAACTTGTATTGACTCTCATGTGATCATGAGCCTGGAGCTGCCAGAGACATTGCTTTTCTGCAGACATTTCCTTAGTGTGAAGCCACAAGAATCAAAATGGATGGGAAACCTCTTCCAATTGCCAAGAGTCGTATAAGAAAGAGACTAAAAATATGGTGGTCTACGCCATTTAACAAGAAGAGGCATTTCTATGACCATAGGAAGCTGGTAAGCACGTTCAACAACCACCACCACCACAACAACAACTACAGCCGCCACCACCACCACCACAACCACAACCACCACCACCACCACCACCACCATCCTCACCACCACCACCACCACCACCACCACAGCAACAACTACAACCACAACCACCACCACCACCACCACCACCACCACCACCACCACCACCACCGCCGCTGCCGCCGCCACCACCACCACCACAACTACAACTGCTTTATTTCCCTTTTCTACACGTCCTTTGGTCAGGTCTATATCATAAAATTTAGATTTTCAGATGATTAGTGTAACTAACAGACATGTCCAACCACAGGGAACTATATATATTACTTTATAAAACAAGACTATATTAATTAAGACTTTTGAACAAGAGCCAATGATTAGAGTTCAATTTTAAATACCGAATGTGTATATTCCAGTTCCTTCCTTCCTTCCTTCCTTCCTTCCTTCCTTCCTTCCTTCCTTCCTTCCTTCTTTCTTTCTTTCTTTCTTTTTCTTTCTTTTTCTTTCTTTTAAGATTTATTTATTTATTATATGTAAGTACACTGTAGCTGTCTTCAGACACTCCAGAAGAGGGCGTCAGATCTCATTATGAATGGTTGTGAGCCATCATGTGGTTGCTGGGATTTGAACTCACGACCTTCGGAAGAGCAGCCGGCACTCTTAACCACTGAGTTAACTCTCCAGCCCCACCCCCAGCTCTTTTGATTACATAAAATTTTTATCATGTATTATAAACACCAGTGGGTTTCATCATGACATTTTCATACACGTGCAGTATGTATTTTGGTCATGGTCACAGCCACCTTTGCCTTTTCTTGTTTCTTTCTTACTCTTATGGATCCCTCTTTCCTTACCAGCTGGTCTCCTACTATCACATCATGTGTGTGTGTGTGTGTGTGTGTGTGTGTGTACGTGTGTGTTCCAATGAGCTTCAGTGGGCACACAGGCGGGGGAAGGGATTATGGGTGACTTTTAAGTGGCTATAGCACTGAAGAAAATGGCTCTGTCTCCCTTCTCCAGCCACTTTAACTGGTCTTGGTAAGGCATTACAAGTTAGGGGCAGAGCCAGGACACAAACCCAAGTTTCCTGCTTTTCCTATATGTACCTCCCTGCCTCAGATGCTTTTAGGTAGTCATCAGGGCAGAAGCTAAAGACACAAATTTAAACAAGAATTTAAGGTCCATGCACAGATTTATTCCTCAGTTTATTGAAGTAGTCAGTCAATCAATGAATATTCAATTAGCTTCTACTGTGTACCTGGCACTGTTTTACATAGTGTAAAGTAATTTAATAGTTACTTATTGGTTCAGACTTTCTGTCAGTGAGCTCCTCCGGGGTGAGCTGGCTGCTTTGTGCTGTGGAGTTAACCCTTGTGGTCCACTTGAGGACTTTCACTCTTTAGATGAGATTGGGAGTGTTCAGGGTGGTGTGGCTTTAGACGACGCTTTTATTTTTAAGTCCCGTGGGTTGGGGGAGAGACAGAAAGACAGAGAAAGCTCTCAGGCACGTTCGTGCTATGGTGTACATGTGGCGGTCACAGGGCAATCTTAGCTCTCTGTTTTTCACCTTGTTGGAGACAGGTTGCTTCTTATTTGTGGCTGCTGTACAACACACTACCTGGGCCTCAAGCTTCCAGGAATGCTCCTGTCTCCACCACCCATCTCATTGTAGGAGCACTGGGATTACACATGCGTGCTATTGAGTCTGGCTTTATGTAGGCTCTGGGGATCCGAACTCAGGACCTCAAGCTTGTGTGCAGGAGTTTTACCCAGTGAACCGTCTTCCTAACACCTGGAGAACTTTTGCTTATTACAAGCTCCTGTCCATTGGAGCGCTCTGCTTCTTTTGCCTCTCCTGTCTCACATTCTCCACGTGGAGCAGTGGCCAAGAATCTTTCCCAAGAGCATCTTACATAATTTCTTCTCTTTCCCCATCTGCTTGCCTTGAGGGCCCTCATTTCCTAACTGCCACTTCTGGTCTGTGGTTGAGGGCTTGGGGCCCTCCCACTAGGGATCCCCAATAACATTGACTTCATCTCTCCTTTTCTGAAAAGCATAGTTGTTCTGCTTTGCTCCTCTAAGTTTGCTAGGCCACGGCCATCAACACCCATTGGCCTTTCTACAATTTTTTGATCTAGGTTCTTTCACACCTCACCTAATCAGTGGTTTTATGTTTTTTCTTTTTCTTTTTGATGGGGTCTTATGTATTCAGGAAGGCCCCTGACCTCTGGAAGATGATCTTGAACTCCTCCTCCTCCTCCTCCTCCTCCTCCTCCTCCTCCTCCTCCTCCTCCTCCTCCTCCTCTTCTTCCTCTTCTTCCTCCTCCTCCTCCTTTTCCTCCTCTCAACTCCTACCTTCAACTGGGATTACAGATGTGCACCACTGTACCCACTTCATGCCAGTGCTGAAGATGGAGCCCAGGCTTTTGTGCATGCTACTAGGCAAGCACTCTACCAACTAAGCCACATGTCTAGACCCCTAATATTCTTGATCACAGCTTTTCTCCATTTTGTTTGCCCTGTATATGGTTACTACGTCTCTTTTTCTAGGGTGTGGTCATCTGTAGGCATACACTGCCTTGCCTGGAACTGTACTTCAAATCCTCCAGGCAATTAAGAAACATTTCATTTATCCTTTTCACCTGTCTTACACGTATAAAGGTTGGATGAAGTCAGGGGCGGTGGGTGTAACATTTGAGAGCTTGTGGCAGAAAGACTCAAGGTTGAGCTATGAAGTGAGACACTGTCTGGAAAAAAACACCCCAGAAAAACAAAACCAAGAACAAAACAAAACAGCAAACAAAAAACCAAACACCACCACAACAAAAACAACAATGACAAAAAAACCCAAGGCAGGTTGTGGTGGCGCACGCCTTTAATCCCAGACCTTGGGTGGCAGAGGCAGGTGGATTTCTGAGTTTGAGGCCAGTCTGGCCTACAAAGTTCCAGGACAGCCAGGGCTACACTGACAGGCCCTGTCTCTAAAAACAAAATTAGGAACATAAACAAACAAAAATAAAAAAACCAAAAAGGTTAGGTGCTGGAGAGAGCACTTGCTGCTCTTACAGAGGGCCAGAGTTGTGTTCTAGTCAGCCCGTCAGGAGGCTCTCAGCTGCCTGTGAATCCAACTCCAGGGCATCTTCTGACCTCTATTGTCTGACACACTAATACTTAAACGGGCATATACATACACATACACAGATCGCAAAAAAAATCTTTTCAAAAGATTGAATGTAGATGTCTCTAAAATTATTTTTTAAAGTTCTACATAGGCAAAACGGCAATACTGATTGGGGGGGTGGGGTTGTTTAGCAAGTTTAGCAATTAACAAGAAAAATTCTCAGCTATAAGTGATTTTATTTTCACCTAGTTTTTATCATCATTGAATGAATTTTGGCTTAATATTATTATTTTTAGCCAAATAGGAAATAGCTCTGTGGGAAAAGGCAATGTTTTGGGCTTCCCTTCAGCCCCACCCACCTGCCTCTGATGGGCTGTGGTCCCTCTTTCATCATAGCAGTATCCTGGTTCACTCTCAGCACTGGGTAGAGCCACTGCAACGACAGTGCATCTCACAGATAGGTCAATACTTTGGCACACCATTGACAAATATTTGGATATCATACCTAACTGACTAATATGGTAACTGCTGTTTGAAGCAGACCAGTTCAAAAGTTAAATGGCTAGAGAGATGGCTCTCTTGATAACATGTTTTCCTTGAAGCAAGCACAAGGACTTGTGTTCAAGGCCCCAAATCCATGTTAAATAAAAATTGAATCCTGGGTATTCTGAACTTTTGGGCTAATATCCACTTATCAGTGAGTACATACCATGATTGTTCTTTTGTGACTGG
>CM052711.1:59393196-59412255 GCA_028551405.1 Uromys caudimaculatus | reverse complement strand
AGGCCCTTGGGCCTGAGGGTGTTAGATGCCCCAGTGTAGGGGAATGCTAGGGAGGGAAGACGGGAGTGGGTGGGTGGGGGAGCACCCTCATAGAGGCAGGGGAGGGGAAATGGGTTTCCAAAGGGGAAAACATTTGAAATGTAAATAAAGTAAATATCTAAAAATAAAAAAATAAATAAATAAAAAAGAAAGAAAGAAAGAGAACAGGTGAGGAGTTAGTTCTAGAATTCTGATATATGGCTGGGCAGTGGTGGCATACTCTTTTAATCCAAGCACTCAGGAGGCAGAGCCAAGTGGATCTCTGTGATTTCAAAGCCAGAATGGTCTACAAAGTGAGTCCCAGGACAGCCACAGTTACACAGAAAAGCCCTGTCTCTAAAACAAACAAATAAACAAACAATCATGTTATGTGATATGGTACCTACCTACAGCAATACTGTAGTATACATTGGTATTTATATATGTATATATTTATTTATAGACAGAGTTTTACTGTGTAGCACAGGCTGGTTTAAAACTGGCAATTTTCCTACCCCAGACTCCAGAGTTCTAGAATTACAGATGAGCTCTGCCACACCTGCCTAATATTAAGAGGACAGAACTCATGGTGAAGGGTTCTCAGGAGGAAACAAAACCAACAAAGGTCTTGGAGATGATGGGGGGTCTTTAGCTCCTTGTGGGGATGATGTCATAGATACACGCATGCGTGTTAGCTGCTTTTCTTGTAGCCGTGACAAAGATCTGACAAGAGGCAATGTAAGGAAGGGAGGGTTTATTTTGGCTTTCAGTATGAGGGTGTGGTCTATCCTCCTTTCCTCACTCTGCTACTTCTCCCTGTGTGTTCTCTGTAAACCAAGCACAGGGAGTGAAGATGCGCTTCCGGCCAGAGGATGGTAACAGGTGAGGGCTTCTGAGGCTGCCCAGGCCACCCCACTTCCAGATGCAAGCGTCTGGGCGATTATGATTTGTAACCGAGGGAGTGTGTGAGGTGGGATAACGTTTGCCACTTTATTTCTTCCCTAGACAGGATTTCGACTAACCCAAGGCTAGCCTTAAACTTGTTACGTAGCTCAGGGTGGAACTGACCCCAGAGCTTTGTACATGCTAGGTTAGGAATATAACAACTACGCCACATGTCTAGCTCTACCTGTAGTAAGCAATGCCTGTATTCAAGGGGAATAGGTAAGACGTAGGTAGTTAAGGAGTTCCAGCTTCTTTTTGTTGCTGTGATGAACACCATGACCAAAACTTGTGAGTGGAAAGGGCTTATTTGTCTTACTCTTCCACATCACAGTCTGTCCTTGAGGGAAGTCAGGACAGGAGCCCAAGTAGAAATCTAGAGGCCAGATCTGAAGCAGAGACCATGGAGGAACACTGCTTTCAGCCTTGTTCCTTCAGTTACTTCTTGTATACAGTCCAGACCTAGGAACAGTGCTGCCCACAGTGGGCTGAGCCTTCCTATGTAAATTAGAAATCAAGAATCACATGACCACCGGCCGCCACACCCCTCCACCCCCTACCCCCACCTTCCCACCCCCACCTTGTCCACAGGTCACTCCGGTAAGGCAGTTCTTTAGCTGAAGGACCCCCACTTCCCAGGTGTTTCAAGTTGACAGCCCACATTAGCCACCACATATAGAAAAGGAATGTGTCCTCCCCCTATCCAATCCGGCTTGTCGGAGCATCTTCAGTTAGGATTTTTTTCAAGACAGGGTTTCTTGGTGTAGCTCTGGTTGTCCTGGAACTTGCTCTGTAGACCAGGCTGGCCTCAAAATCAGATATCTACCTGCCTCTGCCACCTGACTGCTGGGATTAAAAGCGTGCGCCACCACCTAGCCTTCCATTAGCATTTTGTGTTCATGTGACTGTTTCTTTCCCTGGACTTCAGCAGATGACCTTGGCATTATAAGACTTTTTTTTTTTTTTTTTTTTTTTTTTTCTGAAAATGAGCCATTGAGGTGTTATCTTCTTTCCCATGGTTTCATGTTTCCTTCCTAGTTGATTCTATTGCTTTGACAAGCCAATTTTAGAAATTACACATTTTGCTTGATCAAGTGTATATGAGTTGAAACACACACACACACACACACACCACTGAAATCTCTGAAGAGCTGCAGAGACCATTATCTGGGTTGTTTTTCTTTACCATCTGGAAAAGCATTCATGAAAAGCCGTTGAAGCAACTTGAAAAGTTAGCACTTACCATTTGGCTCCTCTTAGGAGAGACCAACATTTGCTTCTCTTAGGTAGGACGATCAAGAGGTTTTCAGGAAGGCTGGGGAGATGGCTCAGTGAGTAAAGTGCTTCCTGTGCCAGCATGAGGACCCTAGTTCAGATTCCCAGAACTCATGTTTCCAAAGCTGGATGTGGTGGCATGTCTTTGTAATCCCAGTATTGGGGAAATGGAGGCAGAAGTACCACTGGGAAAAGTGGCTCAGCACTTACTGCTTTCCCTGAGGACCCAGGTTTAGTTTTCAGCACTCAGGTTAAGCAGCTCACAAGCACCTGTAACTCCAGCTCCAGAGGTATCTAATACCTCCAGCCTCTGTGGGCAGCTGCACTCATGTGTGGGCACGCGAGCACACACACACACACACACACACACACACACAGATACACACATGTGTACAGACACACACAGACACAAACACACACAAACACAGACACACATATACACATACATACATACATACACACACAGACCCACAGACACATACACACACACACACACACACACACACACACACACAAATAAATAGCTAAATCATTTTTTAAAAGGTGGAGACATCAGACACTGACCGCTGGCCTCTACACTCACATGCACAATCATGTACATACCCATACATTCACCGACATGAACACACACACACACACACACACACACACACACAAGTTTTCTGAGGTTACCAAAAGTCTCATGAGGGTGGATAAAGTCACCCCATGTTGAAAAGAACCATTCTAGTAGAACCGCTCGCTGTGTTAATCAATTGGGCAGGATCCCAAGTGTCTACAGAAGTGCGGGGAGGGCAGGGGCTTCTATGGTCACATATTTGTGGCTGGAAGCGTTCATATAAACAGATCAGTCTCAAGTGAACGTGAGCAGAGTATCACTCAAGGAATGTGACAGTCACGGCTGCAAGCTGACAGAGCAGGGACTCAGATCCTTTTGGACAGGATAGTCCATGAACAGAATATACAACAATCCTCTGTTTTCAGAAGCGACTTCAGAGTTGTTGTGCTTTCTCTTGTGTTTCCCTTTCCCCTTCTGGTACCTTCTGTGGTTGGCATTCTCAGGCAGAGAAATGAGATTCTTCCCAGTTCACTGGGAGTCCTAGAGAAACTCTTCTATGGAGTATGTGACCTTCATGATGATTTACCAAGAGCATAAAATGGAGATGTTCACTTGAACTTCTATACTTGTGGTACCTAGTTTTACTTGGAGCCAGCAGGAGATGGTGAGAGTTAAGTTATAGACTGGTATGTGTGTGTGTGTGTTGTGAACTCACACACATTTGAATGTACACATGACGGGGCAGAAGTGGACAACCGGTGTCTTCCTTAGCCACTCTCCACATTACATGGCTGTTTGTTTACTTATAACAGCCCAGGGATGCTCTACCACTGAGCTCTTCTAGCACCAGCCCTTCTATTCTAGTTTTTGAGACACTCTCTCACTGATCCAGGACCTCATCTATCTGGCTAGGCTGCCTAGCCAGTGAACATCCAGGAATCTACGTTGTCTTAGGAGTTTACTGCTGTGAACAGACACCATAACCAAGGCAACTCTTATAAGGACAACATTTAATTGGGGCTAGTTTACAGGTTCAGAGATTCAGTCCATTATCATCAAGGCAGGAGCAGGGTAGCATCCAGGCAGGCATGGTGCAGGCAGGACTGAGAGGTCTATATCTTCATCTGAAGGCTGCTAGCAGAATACTGGTTTCCAGGAAGCTAGGATGAGGGTCTTAAAGCCCACCCCACAGTGACACACTCCTCCAACAGGGCCACACCTTCTAATAGTGCCCCTCCCTCGGCTGAGCATATACAAACCATCACACACCTGTTAAATCTTTAACCCTGGAACAAATGGCTGAGGTACCTATTTAACATACCACAGTGGACCCGGCCTCCAGGTTCTCTCAGCACCCCTCAGATCCTACTGTTACAGAGCATGGCTGGCATACCAGTCCTCTATCCCCAGCCCTCTAGCCCTAGGACTGGTCTGCCCTTCCCTCTTCTGGTCTATCCTTTACCTTCCTAGCCTCTTGGTCTGGTTTCTCCCCTTTCCCCTCACATCCTTATAGGGTCAGGCTCAGGGTCATGTTCACTCTGGACTCTTCTAGATGTCTTTGCCTCTGACTACTCTCTCCCTTTTATCTACAGGAAACGTCTCCTCCACCGTATCTAGGAGCACCCATGTCCCTTCCTTTCTGCTTTTTTTTTTTTTTTTAAATTGTTCATCACCTGTCTGCTTCACAGGGCTGGGATTCCAAGTGTGGCTTTTTGCATGGGTGCTAAATATTAAACTGAGGTCCTCATGCTCACCAGGCAGGACTTCTGCTGACTGAGCCATTTTCTCAGCCCCTAGACTGGCTCTTTAATCTGTAGGAAGTTCCCATGGTTCTAGGCCCGCAGGGTGGGTCCCTGTGATGGTGGTGGAGGAACTTTCAGCTGCCTTCTCCCAACCGTTTTAAGGCTTTCGTCTGTTCTTATCAGGGTGGCCCTGCCCTTTAACACAATGAGACCCAAACAATGAGAAAGCACTGGTAAGAGTTAGACCCTAAGAATTACAAAGGAAGGAAATTCTGAGTTTCTGCTTTCTCTTGGGGTCTCATTCAGCGAGTCCTAGTATTATCAAAAGATGGGGGAATCGTTAATACACTGCCCAATGTATAATTACCAACAAGGATGTCATCAGCCGCTTAGCTTCTTAAAATAGCCCCATCTTTGAACTTTCAGGTAAGCTGAAGTCACAGAGTATTAGCTAGGATGTCTTAGAACGTTTGGAAGTGAATACACATAAAATCAGGTACAGGAATATAGTCAGATTGGCACCATCATGGCATTAGTCTTTGATCAACTTAAGTTTGGTCCAGTTAGTACCTAAAGCTATGCTTACATAGCCTGACCTCTTTCTGGTTTTGTTTATGTATCATTTATTAGTTTAAAAAATTGTAATTATATATATACGTGTGTGTCTGTGTGTAGGTATGTGCATGAGAGTACATGGGCTCATGGAAGCACATGAGGTATTGGATCCCCTGGAACTTGAGTTTATAGGCAGTTGTGAGCTGCCAGATGTAGACGCTGGGAAACGAGCTCAGGTCCTCTGTAGAGAGAATCTCTTATAAGCATCACAATGGCTGGGGCTGGAGATATGGCTCAGCAGTTAAGAGCACTGACTGCTCTTCCAGAGGTCCTGAGTTCAATTCCCAGCAACCACGTGGTGGCTCACAACCATCTGTAATGGGATCCGATGTCCTCTTCTGGTGTGTCTGAAGACAGCTACAGTGTACTCATATACATAAAATAAATAATAAATCTTAAAAAAAAAAAAAACAGCCAATGGCCAATGAGCTGAGGCAGGAAATAGGAGGTGGGGCACTGGCAGGAAGAGAAAGGATTCTGGGAAATAGTGCTGAGGGAGATGCTGAGAAAAACAGGAAGGAAGAAGCAGGCCAGGACTGAAGATATAACTAACCATGTAGAAGACATAGACTAGTTTGCATAGGTTAAATAAGTTACAAGCTAGTCAGAGAATGAGCCAAAGCTTATATCCTAGGCATTTAATAAAAAATTAGTCTCAGAGTTGTCATTCCAGGAGCAGGAACTGGGAAAGAGGAAAAAACAAATTATTATTATTATTATTATTATTATTATTATTATTACTATTACTATTGTCCTCTGCAAGAGCCATATGTGCGGTGCTTTTGTGCTTTTAATCACCGACCTGTCTTTCTAACCCCCACCTCCACCATTTATTTTTAAAGTGGGGTTGAATGTTTTTCGGGCTGGCCTGGAACTCGGTCTGTAGTGGAGAAGGATCTTTGACTTCTGATCTTCCTGCCTCCATCTTATCATCAGTCGGATTACAGCAGCGCAGCAGCATGCTTGGGGCATGTGGAGTTAGGCACTGAACCCAGGGCTTCATGCACACAGGTAAGCACATCACCGCCTGATCTGCCTCCCAGCCCTCTTTCTATTTTTCTACTATATTGCATGAGTATACGGAATAATCATGCCTTTGGCTTTTCAATGAGTGTATTAGTCTCTTTCCCTCTGTCTCTCATCTCCTTTTTGTAACTCAGGCTGGTCTTAAACTCCTGACCCTCCTGCCTCACCTATCTAAGTGCTGGAATTGAAATTACAAGTATGCGCTACCACATTCTACTGTGTCTCCCCCTGACTAAGTTTCATTCTTCGTGTGTATGTGTAGATAGGCACATACCATAAGGGATGTATACGCTCAAAAGGCAGCGTGTGTAAATTGGTTTTGTCCTTTTACAATGTGGATTCTGGGGAACGAACTCAGATCCCCCCAGGTTTGGCAGAAGAGCCTCTAACTGCTGAGCCCTCTTGTCTCCCCAGTCCTGGTTCTGCTGTTTTCTCTTTGTCAGTTGTAACTTGAGCATCATTTAGCACTGCGGGGTTTACTGTGGCATGTGAGACAGTCATAATAACATTACATTCCGAATTCTCTTGGGCGAAATCGAAAGTTTGAGTTTCCCTAACTCTGCAGATTCGTAACCTAGCTAGAAAATTACATTTCACTCAGTCATTCTCTAATGCTCTGAGGTACTGCAATAAATGAGTACGGAAATTCAGAGCACGCCCCATCCTGGAGCTTCTTATTAGGCATGTAACATTCTTGAATGAAAGTAATATCCCAGAGTAATTTGGTTATTAAGGCAGTAATAGCATATCTTGTCCTAGTTATAAAGTTACCTTTCGAGAACAGTCCACCCCCACCGTTTTAATAGCCATATCAAGAATGGTGCGTAATAAATTTTCTCTGAAGAAATTGGCCCGTCCTACGTTTGTTCTTCTATCTGATTTAACCATTATGCTGAAGGGTTGATAGCAAAGTCTTATCCTTGGGGCTCATGAGCCCAAAGATTTCACATAAATATTTGATGAGCCCAGTCTTCTCAAGTCACTTCTAGAAGGACATATTCTCAGCGCCATTCCATAGGTGGTCGGATTACAGTTGATTAAATAAAATTTTCCCTTAGGGGCCAGAGGGATAACTCAGTAGTAGAGAGCTTGTTTAGCATGTATAGGCTTTGACTTCGAGTCTCAGCACTTCAGAGACATTTTTCTTTGTACTTTTTAAAAAATTAGCAACTAATATATATTATTATGTTTTCTCTCTCTCTCTCTCTCTCTCTCTCTCTCTCTCTCTCTCTCTCTCTCTCTTTCTTCCTTCATTCTTCTTCTTCCTTCTCCTCCTCCTCCTCCTCCTCCTCCTCCTCCTCCTCCTCCTCCTTCTTCTTTTTCTTTTTCTGGTCTTTTGAGACAGGGTTTCTCTGTGTAGCCCTGGCTGTCCTGGAACTCACTCTGTAAACCAGGTTGGCCTTGAACTCAGAAATCCGCCTGCCTCTGCCTCCCGAATGCTGGACATTACTGTGTATTTTGCAAGCATCATCACAAGAAGATGAATGGATTCAGCTTTCTAGCTGTTTCAATCTAGTGGATCACAGACTTTACTGACTGGCCATGTCTCCATGCCCAACCTAATCATGTCTTAAGCCTATTTTACTACAGTGAAAAGGAAGACAGGAAGAGTAATCTACACATGCAAGCAACACAAACTGTTCACCGAGCCTCCTGCTTTACCATCATGTTGTTCAGCTTGACAACAGCAAGCTAGAGGAGAAAGGTTGATTTTGACTCAGGGTTTCATCCACAGTTGCTTGGCTCTATCTGGGTGCAGATGGGTGCAGTGTGTGTGTGTGTGTGTGTGTGTGTGTGTGTGTGTGTGTGTGTGTGTGAGAGAGAGAGAGAGAGAGAGAGAGAGAGAGAGAGAGAGAGAATCTACCTTTACCTCTTCTTCAAAAATAGATTTTGAGAACCTTATGAAAAATCAGGGAATTTAAAAAAAATACAGAATAGGATAAAATTTAAAATAAGCCCATGGGTTGGGCGTATAGTTCAGTGTCAGAACCTTTGCCTAGCATGTGCTCTGTGTTCGATTGTCAGTACTGCAAAAATAAAAAAAAATAAAATAAGTTGATTATAGAAAAATAGCTAATGATGAAGTTGGAACAAAGATAAATCATGATTATAAAATAAGGTAAAATGGAAATTGAGGCTATTATAGAAATTTCATGTCATGAAGACAATTCAACTTGATACACAAATCACTGCAAAATGAGGCAAAAACAAGCCAGTTTCTCAGAATACGAGTAAAAGCTTACTCTATTGCTGAGAATAATGAGATCTGCAAGCAGAGGATTCTCGTGCTCTGTGATGAATAATAAGTACCCCCAACATATTCTTAGAATAAACATATCCAATAACATAAGCAGGTGGTTGTAATGGTGTGTGTCTTAGTTAGGGTTTTAGTGCATTGTTTGTTCAGAGCAATAAGCCCACACTGGTGTTGCAGGAGATGAGGAATGACAAGTGCTTAGGTTCTGGACATCTTCCTTTTTTAAGGCCTTTCGGACAACATATTGGTGGACATCAACTTCTTTAGAGAGACTGAAAAGCTTTTGGATTCTGGGTGCTTGTTTGGGCCCCAGCTGCCTTAGCACCGTAGCATCTGTTGGTCCAGAAGCATCCTTCTCTCCTTTGTAATTACAAACATTTTTTAAACAATCACCAAGTTGAGAGCACTCATTGGCATCCACCAAGCATCCACGAATAGACTTGCGCTTTCTTTGCCCTTGACCTCTAACAAGAATGTCCCTTTATTCAACAGCAGACACTCTGCTGTGGGTCCAGACGCCTTGCTTCATGAAAAAACCCTTGTTTGTCGTTCCCACTACAGATTCGGACCACATAGCCCTATCTACTCCTCACACAGAGCATTGGCAGCTACTTTGGTGGCCATGATTAGATAGAAAGAAGCTTTTGTTCATCGTCCACTTCAATGACTTCCTGAGAGTCAGTTATTCAGCATCATCTCGTCATGGATGACTGCCTAGGAGGTGTCATAAAATATGTTGGAAAGTGAAAATATTAAGGGTGAATATATGCTCAATATCAAGACCCAAAGAGGCACACGCTGCCCTGCCTTTGGTAAACTCACAATTTTGGGGAGAAAGGATCTATACACAGCAAGATGAATGCTAAGCACACAATGCTCTGCCCATTCCATAGGAGAAGTTTAGACAGTAGGTATTGGATTTGGATCTTCAATGTTCCCTTATAAGCTATTGTGTTGCAGGCTTGGTCTCCAGTTTAAGTTAAGACATTTATTTCACTTCCCACAAGGCAGGTAAAATGGGGACGATGAGACAGAAATCATGAGAGAGCCAGAGGAAGCAGATGCTGCTGTTGGGAGAATGGAGAACTTTCTGGAGGGGGTGCTCAGTAGACGGAAGTTGAGGGTGTGCCCTGGAAGGGGAGATTAGGTTCTGGGTCCTTCCGTTCTTGTCTCTTGGCTATTATGGAGTGAACAACCCTGCTCCCCCAACCATGATGCCTCCCCACCCCCGAACTGCACCCATCTGCACCCAGATAGAGCCAAGCAACTGTGGATGAAACCCTGAGTCAAAATCAACCTTTCTCCTCTAGCTTGCTGTTGTCAAGCTGAACAACATGATGGTAAAGCAGAAGGCTCGGTGAACAGTTTGTGTTGCTTGCATGTGTAAATATATTACTCTTCCTGTCTTCCTTTTCACTGTAGTGAAATAGGCTTAAGACATGATTAGGTTGGACATGGTGACGTGGCCAGTCAGTAAAGCGCCTACCACATAAGCTCGTAGACTTGAATATGGATCCCCACACCCACATGGGTCTGTAGAGCGATGTACACCTGTACTTCCAGCACTGGGAAGGTGGAGACAGGAGGATCCATGGCTCACTAGCTAGTAAGCTTAGCTGAATTGGTGACCTCCAGGTTCAATGAGATAGTCTATCTCAAAAATGAGGGTAGAAAGTGGTTGAGAGGAGTATAATGTTGACCTGCTTCCTTTATAAACATACATGCATGTGTTTCTCTGTCTCTGTATCTCTGTCTCTCTGTCTCTCTGTCTCTCTCTCTCTCTCTTACACACACACGTCTCATATGCATACTCATGTGTTAAAAAAGAAGTAGAGTCAGACGGCTTTAGCATCAATGCGGTTGCTACACAAGCAGCAAGCATGAGGACCAGAGTTCATAATCCCGAGAATGCACATAAATGCTTATTGACCATTAAGGCATGCAATCCCAGTGCTCAGAAGGCACAGACAGGGGTCCTGGGAACAAGCTGCTAACAAGACAAGCTGCATTAGTGAGCTCTGGGTTCACCCGGGAGACCTCAGCAAGTAAGGCAGAGAGTGATAGAAAAGACTCCTTTCATCAACCTATGTGCACATACACACACACACACACACACACACACGCACACACACACAAACACACATGCACGCACACGCACACACACACACACAAACACACATGCACGCACACACACACACACACACCACATAAGAAAAAAATAACAAGAAAAAAACCTCTAAAAATAAACACTCCTTCGCTTAATCTTTTATCCACCAAGCATGTTAAAGCATGTTAATCTTCCACTCTCCTTTCTCTACATAGTTGGGTAGGCTTAATACACAGTGACATCAATGGTGGTTACAGGCTGATGCATGGGAAAGTCAGGGCGAGCCATCCCTTGGTTGAGAGACCCTAGTGATGAGGTCACCAGCACAATTCCAGGGGAAGCCTGCAGAGGTGGAAGGGCTTATGATGGATGAGGACATAAAGGCCCACGTGCCCAGAATCTACAAGACACAGTATGCCTCATAGTATTCAGATGGTGTCTGAAACAATTGGCTATCTTGGCTTGTTTTCAGTTTTTAGAGTCCTGAAAAGCCACACTCGCTTTAAGCGGCTGTAAAATAATGAGATTTTTAGAGCACAATCAAGATTCCCGTGGCACATCCTTCTCCTCATCAACGTGCACGTTTCAGCCCAGATGCTCTGGGAAAGACTCATCAACAGTGCGATTCCTGTTTCTAGGAGCTGATATTTGCCAGGCTAAGCTCCTAGAGAGGGTGATAAAACGTAGCTTTCTGGAGAAATATAGCGTATTGTCTTTCGGTTAGGAAGACAGTGCTCTCGACCTTCAGCCATTTATTCCAAGGATCTTTTCCTGCTCTCACCCTGCTTCCCTCAGAGCCAACTGTCCATTTCTCACTTCCCTTTTCCCTTTCCCTTCCGTCCCCTCCCCTTCTGTCCCCTCTCATCTCCTTTGCACCCTCCCTTTTTTTCTTGAGACCAGATCTCATCAAAAGTAGCTAAAGCTGACTTTAAGCTTAGATATCCTTGGTCCCACTTCCCTTGACCTTTTCATCCTCCTGCCTCCAGCTC
Source organism: Uromys caudimaculatus (assembly GCA_028551405.1). Taxonomy (NCBI): domain Eukaryota; kingdom Metazoa; phylum Chordata; class Mammalia; order Rodentia; family Muridae; genus Uromys; species Uromys caudimaculatus. Next base: position 59,400,728 of record CM052711.1, on the reverse strand, counting down.
CCGAGTGTTCGAGTTACAGGCGTGCCCTACCATCCAAGGCTTATTTGATGCTTGCCTTAGTTTGGGTTTTATTGCTGTGAGGAAACACCATGACCACAGCAACTCTTTTAACGGCAAACATTTAAATGGGGCTGGCTTATAGTTTCAGAGATTTAGTCTAATGTGGTGGCTTGAATACGCCTGGCCCAGGGAATGGCACTGTTAGGAGGCGTTACCTTGTTGGCGGAAGTGTGTCACTGTGAAGGTGGGCTTTAAGACCCTCATCCTAGCTGCCTGGAGGACAGTTTTCTCCTGACTGCTTTTGGATCAAGATGTAGAGCTCTCAGCTCCTCCAGCATCATGCCTGCCTGGACACTTCCATGCTTCCTGCCATGATGATAATGAACTGAATGGAGGAGGAAGAAGAGGAAGAGGAAGAAGAGGAAGAGGAGGAGGAAGAGGAAGAGGAAGAGGAAGAGGAGGAGGAGGAGGAAGAGGAAGAGGAAGAGGAAGAGGAGGAAGTCAGTAAGCCAGTCCCAATTAAATGTCGTCCTTTATAAGAGTTGCCTTGGTCATGATGTCTCTTCACAGCAATGGAACTCAAACTATAAGACCACACCCACTCCAACAAGGCCACACCTCTTAATAGTGCCACTCTCTATGGGCCAAGTGTTAAAACACATGCATCATGGGGGACAAACTTATTCAAAACACTACAGTGCTGTACATGGAACCCAGGATCTTATGTATACTAGGTAAGCACTCTGTCAATTGAGATACACCCTCAGCTCTAGAATATACATTTTCTGAAAGAACAGTTCATGGAACAAAAAAATTATATGATGAGACATATGATTATTTATCACTAATAATTTTTAAATGTCAGTAGTATATGATAGACAATGGAACTAAAGTAGAAAAGATGATTAGGTAGAAAAAAATGCCTTTGGTCCAGGGCAACATAAAAATTTACATTATATAAAATTCAAAATTTCCTAAATTACAGTATATATATATATATACCTTGGAAAAACCTTCCTGAGGTATAAAGTATAAAAAACTACATATATTTAAATGTACAATTTCCTTTTTTACTGTTGAGACAGGGTCTCAGGTACTTAATGTCTGCTTTGAATTTGCTGTGTAGCTGACTTTGATCTAATTCTCCTGTCTCAGCCTCCTCAGTGCTGGGATTACAGGCCTGCACCATGACAACAGGTTATGTAGTGCTGGGATGGAGCCCAGGGCGTCATAGCTAGGCTGGTACTCAAGCAACTGAGCTACACCCTGGCCTCCAGTTTGATATTTTGACACACGTATATGTATGTGTATATAATGTATATGTATGATGCATATATAATGCATATGGTGTATATGCATACACACATACATATATGCATGTATATATGTGCATACTGTATATATATATGTATAGATGCATATACATATGTGCACACTGCCATGAAACCCCTGCCACAGTGAAGACAATGAGCCTATTCGTTACAAGCAGGCTTCCCCATTCCCTAACTCGCCCCTGTTACCCAGCCACTGTAGTCTCCTCCTCACGTGGTGCTCATGAAAGCCCAAAGATTTTCTTTGTCATTAGATTTGTTTGCTAGGATTTTATATAAATGTTAGCATCCACCATGTCCTCATGTTTGGTTGGGCTTTGTTGGAATCCTTTGAAATCCACTCACGTTACAGCATTTGTCAATTTGTCCATCGCTCCTGCCGAGAAACAATCTACTGTATAAATATACCACGACTGTTCATCCATGCATGTGCCAAAGGAATTAGAGGTGTTGGAGAAATATCTCGGTGGGTAAAGTGCTTTCTATGTAAGCACAAGGGAGTGAGTTAAGATCCCAGTATGGGGAGACATTCCTCCTGCAGCCGATGGGAACAAGTATAGAGGCCCACAGCCAGACATTATACAGAGAGTCAGACCTTGGAACACATAGCTCTAAATGGGACGTCTCCATCAAACCCCTCCCATCAGAGCTCAGAGACCCCTGAGGAAGAGGAGGCAAAAAGAGTGTCAGAGAGAGAGGGGATGCAAGCCCTAAATCAACTGAACCAAGCTCATATGAACTCACAGAGACCGAAGGAGCAAGCACAGGGCCGACATGGGTCTGTACCAGGTCCTCTGCATATTTATTCAAGCTTTTAGTTTAGCATTTTTTTATGGGACTCCTGAATGTATGAATGACTGGGTTTCTGGTTCTCGTGATTTCTCTTGGGCCTCTCTTTCTCTCTCTCTTTTTTTTTTTCTGTTGGTATGCCTTGTCCAACTTTGATGGGATAGGTTTGGTTTTATCTTAATATATTTTATTTTGTTAACAATAACTTTTGTTACAAAAGTACACACGTTAAAGTCAGACATGACTGTATGTACCTGCAATCTCAGGCTAAGGAAGTAGAGACAAATAGACCTTGGGAGCTCTCCAGTCTAGTGGAAATGGTGGGCTCCAGCTTTAGTGAGCGACTCTGCCTCAAAAAATAAGGTTGATACAGACCATTGAGATGGTGCAGCAGGTAAAAGTGCTTTTTAGGCAAGCCAGATGGCAGAAGGAGAGCACCAGCTATTCCAAACTGTATACACACACACACACACACACACACACACACACACACACACACACACACATTGCGTGAACATTCACGGATGAATTGTAAATACTCTGAATAGGTATATCCTATTGTCTAATTTTGAAGAAACTGAAACCATTGTTGAAGAAGCTTGCACAGTAGCTATAGTGTCAGAGTTCCATTTTTGGATATCTTTAGCTTTTTAGAAGTGTTTATATATGTGTGTGTTTATATACACACATGTGCACATGGGTGCATGTTTGTTCAGGTGTCTGTATGTGTATCTGCCTGTGTGTGTGGAGGCTGAATGTCAACTTCAGGTGTCATTCACATGCTGTCCATCTTGTTATTTAAGATAGGATCTCCCACTATAGCTGAGGTGGGCTGATTAGCCTCGGCTGCAAGGCCAGCAAGCCCAGGTATCTTCCTGCCTTTCCTCCCCCATCCCACCATGCACCCCTTTTGAGACAGGGTCTCATGTATCCCAGGCTGGATAACTGTAACTGACGGTGGAGTCGAACTCTTGACCTGACTCCCTAGTGCTAGATCACATGTGTGCTAGATCACACGTGTGTTTCCCGTACTAATCCCTGTAGTCTGTTTAGCTGAGCATTTTATATGATTCGATTTTATCTCTAAGTATTTGTATGCTTATGAATACGCTTATTTTTAGATATTTTTATTTTATGCTTTTGAGTGTTTTGTCTGGCTCTTTGCCTGTGTACTGTGTGTGTTCAGTGCCCATAGAGGTCAGAACAGGGCATTGGATCCCCTAGGTCTGGAGTTACATGAGCTTGCATGTAGGTGCTGGGAATTGATCCTGGCTCATCTGGAAAGGCACCCAGTACTCTTAACCACTGAGCTATCTCTCCAGTCCCATAAATACACATTTAGAGAATTTCCTTTTTTTTCCTTTTCTACCTTCCTTCTTTCCTTCTCTCCTCCTCCTCTTCCTCTTCCTCCTCCTCCTCTTGTTTTTTTGAGACAGGGTTTCTTTGTGTAACCCTGCCTGTCTTGGAACTAGCTTTGTAGACCAGGATGGCCTCAAACTCACAGAGATCCCCCTGCTTCTGCCTCCTCAATGCTGGGATTAAAGGTGCATACCATCACCTGGCTTAAAGTGTTTTTTTTTTTTTTTTTTAAAGTGGTGATTTCTCAGGTGGTTAAACACACAGCTACCATAGGATTTATCGGTTCTACTCTTACTGATAGACAGATCTGAGAGAAACAAAACACACAGTTAAGAGTTACTGTATGCAAATGTTTATAGTGCCACCATTCCTCATTTGTATATCCAGCAGCCCCATTGTGTCTGGAAGGCACCTGTTACCTTGCTGTCTGCTATCCCTCCCCACTGGCTCTGACGAGCTTTCTGCCTTCTCTTCAGCAGGGTTCTCTGAGCCCCGAGTGGAGGAGTTTAATGAACACATCTCTTTTAGGACTGAGTGTTCCAAGGTCCCTGTACATTGTCTGGTTGTGGGTCTCTGTATTAGTTCCTATAACAATGTCTGTGCAAGACGCTGTAGGCAGAGTGTCATTAGGAGTTATTCTATTGCAATGTTTCTTTAGCGGAACAATAGTATTTGGTTTTCTACTAGGTCCATAGCCTATCTAGTTTCAGGTGCTTGGCCACCCGAACAGTATCAGGCGTTGGTCCTGGCTCATGGAGTGGGCCTTAAATCCAATCCGATAGCTGCTAGTCAGTCCCACAATGTTTGTACCACTACCACACCAGCATGCCCTGCAGACAGGTCACTGTTGTAGACAGAAGAGTTAGTTTTTAGCTTTCTCTTCTGGTAGTGTGCAGAGCACCTTCTAGTACCATGGGCTCTAGTCAGTAGGCATGAAGGCTCTAGTTAGGAACTAGCTTGACTTCTCTGTGTTTACTGAGATATGCAGGTGTTGTCTGCAGCAAGAGAGCCTTACCATCAGTTTGTAGAAGGCAATTGATAGCCTTGGCAAATAGCCAGAACTGTAACCCATCGCTGGCAATGGAGGGTTCGTTTCGTAGCAAGGGAAGTCTAGTTTGGGCTTCATCTCTTCTGTTATTTGGTGATTCTTTTTAGATTTCTTTTATATATGTGTAAATTTTAAGAAGCATCTACTGCAGTCTGTTTCCAAAAGACCCTTCAGTGTTTGCTGACTCTGTAGTATTCCCTCTCTTACCCCCCCCACTTCCCTCTCCCTCTCTATCTCATTCTCCCACTCCAGTTTCCTCCACATAGTGACAGAGGTTAGGTATAGAGGAGGGGACTAGGAGGGTGGGAAGGAACTCCTAAGGTATGGAAAATACAATGTAAAGTGATGGACATATGGGGATTTTGTTACCTGCTGGAGAAAGCTTTATATCTACAAAGTCTGGGTCAATTGGTTATCTAAAATACTGTACATCTATGCTTGTACTGTTATTATGATACAGATGAATCAAAGAATGATGACTTTAACATCCTTTCTCTTATTGTAATTAGTAGAATACTGCGTATTCTTGTAAACACATGCCTGCAAGGCCAGCCTGGTCTACAGAGTGAGTTCCAGGACAGCCAGGACTACACAGAGAAACCTTGTCTTGGAAAAAAAACAAAACAAAACAAAACAAAAACCAGGAAAAAACAAACAAACAGGAAAACAAAAAGAAAAAAGAAAAAAGAAAAAAGAAAAAAAAAAGAAAGAAAAAAAAGAAAGAAAGAAAAGGGGGAAAAAAAACCCCCACATGCCTGTGATGGTTAGCTTTAATTGTCAACTTGACACAACCCAGAGTCGTCTGGGAAGAGTCTCAGTGAGGGACTGTCTATTTTGGGCCGGCCTGTAGGCATGTTTGTAGGGGATTGTCTTAATTAATTGATGTGGAAAGACTCAGCCCCCTGTAGGTGTCGTCATTTCCTGACCTGTATGGAAGTGGAGAAGTAGATCTGAGCACAAGCAAGCAAGCAACGGAGCATGCATTTATTTCTCTGCTCTTGACTGTGGAGCATGCATTTATTTCTCTGCTCTTGACTGTGGATGTGATGTGATTAGGTGTATCAAGCTCCTGACTTGGTTTCCCTGCAGGGCTGGAGCTGCAAGGTGAAATAAGCTACTTTCTTCCTTAAGTTGTGTTTGTAAAGGAACTTCATTAGAACAAAGATATTAAACTAGTATGGGCAGTCATGTTCCCTAGGGTGATTGTGGAGGTCGGAGGACAATTTCAGGAGTTGATGCCTTCCTACTGCCTTCCACCACATGGGTTCTGGGGATCAAACCTAGGTCATCAGATTGTTAGCAAGCACCATTACCCACAGAACCATTTTGCTGCCTGTCTTTTCATTTTTTAATATTACAAATGTTTCCTTGTCTCTCTGGATCTACCTTAAATGCTATTTCGTTAGAGAAGCCTCCTTGACACCCAAGACTAGGTTACATGCCTTCTTCATTCTTGTGGTCCATGCATGTCTCCATCACAATACTTCTACACCGGTCAGTTTTTATTGCCAACTTGACACAATCTAGGGTCACCTGGGAAGAGGAGACCTCAATTAAGGAACTGTCCAAATCAGACTGGTTTATGGCCATGTCTGCCTTGCTTGATGGTTGATGTAGGAAGGCCTTGTGTGGGTGGCACTGTCCTCAGGCAGTGGGCTGGGGCTGTGTAAGAAAGGTTACCAAGTATGTGTCTGGGGGCATGACAGTAACCAGCTTTTCTCCACGGTTCCTGCTTCCAGGTTCCTGTCTTGACTTCCTTAATGATGGATGGTGATCTAGAAGTAGGAGATGAAATAACCCTTCTCTCCTCTAAGTTGTTTATGGCCAGAGTGTTTTATCACAGCAGTGGAAAATCAAATTGGGGCAGAGATTGGTTCGGAGCGTGGATAGTAGCTCTGAGAAACATGACCATGTGGCTTTTTGTGCCTTTGGAATTTGAGGAAGCTTGTGGAGTCTTTGGGAATGTGGAGTTGAAAAAGTCACCTAATGTTCAGAACCTAATGAGCCATTCTTGTGTAAGCTTAGGTGACGGTAATGTGGAGAGAAATGTAGACTGTGGAGGCCTGGCTTGTGAGGTAAGACAAAGACTATTGGGACGTTCCTGTGATATTGTAGAGTAAGAATCCGTAAATGGCGGTTGGCTTGGGTGCAAGCAAAAGCTGTGATTAGCAAGAGATCAGCACCCCTGAATCAAAACCTTATCTGCTTTACTGGGACAATGGGTACTGGTCAGATAGAGCTGAAGAACCAGCTGTGGTTAATGAGATCAGCATCACAGAGATGAAATCTGGCAAGTGTTTCCTCAGGCTCAGCACACAGAAGCTGTGGTTCACCGGGGGCCAAGGCTGCATCTCGAGCTGCTTGTGTTTCTTACAGTTAATTGTGTGTGTGTGTGTGTGTGTGTGTGTGTGTGTGTGTGTGTGTGTGTGTTTTGTAAGCACATACTCTACCACCAGTCTATATCCCACATTCCATTACGTGGCTTCTTCCTAAGTCCTAGCTTTCTAACTAGATATATTTGCTTTGCCTTGTTCTGTGAACAGTCCTTCCACACAACAGTTGCTTAGAAACATTTATTGATTGTATAACCCTGTCTCTGAGCTGCCATTAAAGATGCTAGCATTATCTGTGTCGGTGTGAGGTGCATGCGTATGTGTGCTCTCTCTCTCTCTCTCTCTCTCTCTCTCTCTCTCTCTCTCTCTCTCTCTCTCTCTCTCTCTCTCTGTATGTTTATACATGTGGAAGCCAGGTCAACATTGGCTAGCATTTCTCGGGCATACCATCTACCCTGATTTTTTTTTTTTTATTTTATTTTTTGATATTTTATTTACATTTCCGATGATTCCCCTTTTCTTTAGAAACCCCGTGTCCCCTCCCCCTCCCCGCCTCTGTGAGGGAATTCCTCCTCCCACCTACCCGCCCACCCATTCCCATATTCCCACCTTGACATTCCCTTTTACTGGTGCCCCTAGCACCCTCAGGCCCAAAGTCCTCTCCTTTCTCCC
>CM052711.1:59366638-59392696 GCA_028551405.1 Uromys caudimaculatus | reverse complement strand
GGAATCCTAGTGTCCCAGGCAGAAGTTTCCTGCCACAGGCGCCCGCTTTTGGGATCCAGGGGGGTTTTTAGGCCCGCCTACCTCGGTCCCTGAATCTCGCGGGTTTGGGGCAGTACCTGGTGAGCTGTGGGGCGCGTCCCTGGCCCTCCGCTGGGTCCTGCGATCTCCGGCGAGGGATCTTTGTCCCGGCGCTGATCAGGTGTGGGGCCCTGTGGCCCAAGCTGAGGTTTCCGGCCGTCTCAGGAAGCTGCTGGCGGTCAGTCTCTGGTGAGCTGTGGGGCGCGTCCCTGGCCCTCCGCTGGGTCTTGCAATCTCCGGCGAGGGATCTTTGTCCCGGCGCTGATCAGCTGTGGGGCCCTGTGGCCCAAGCTGAGGTCTCCGGCCCTAGACAAACATTGTGGGAAGTGACCATATCCTCACCACGTAGCAACTTCAGAGCTTGTCTGCGCTTTCCTCACAGTACCCAGCAGCAACCGTCCGAGCAGGGCACTCCAGAACCTACCCTGATTTTTTGAAACATGGTTTCTTATTGGTCTGTAGTTTATTTATTTGGCTACACTGCCTGGCCAGTGAAGCCCAGAAATTTACTTGGTTCTGCTTGTCCAGTGCCAGGATTACAAACATATGCCAACAAATCCAGCTTTTTTTTTTTTTTTTTTTTTTTTATTACACAGGTTCTGGGGATCAAACTCAGGTCTTCTTGCTTGTGTGGGAAGAAAGATGTTGATGTTTAATGCTTATATGAAAAAGATAAGTTATTTCATTTTCTGCAAAAGTGGCCATTTTACAACTGAGCCATTTTCCCAGCTCCATCTAAAATTTTCAGGTTTTTTTTTTTTTTTTTTTTTGGCATATGTATGTGTGCACGATGGATGTGTGTATATTCCTGTTCACATGCATATGGACTTAAGTATGTGTGAACAGGTGTGAGTGTAGTTGTATACACACATGTAGGGGACCAGCTTTGTTGATGGTGCCTCTCTTTCTCCGTTGCTGTCTATTCTCTGAGACTGGGTTTCTCAGGTGAATCCTGAGCTCTCTGATTGGCTAGTCTAGCCAGGCTGCTTGTTTTGGGGATGCGCTGTCTCTCCTTACCAAAGGCTGGGGTAACCAGCAGCCGCTGTCACTGCACTGCATGGTCTTTCTGTGGCGAGGGTGTTGAGGATCTGAGCCCTGGCTCTCACACTTGGTACGGAAAGCACCTTCTCCCCCGCACCTCTCCCCAGTCTTGTCTAGATGTTTGCAGTTCTTGACATAAAACAATCCTCTCCTTAACCTGTTTCTTTTTCCTTTGAAATTTTTTGAAAAAAAAAAAAAAAGCTGGTTATCTCAGGGATCCGATGAATTCTAGTTCCAAATAGGGAACTCCCTCTGGGTGTGTCTTTATACCCTCTCCTCTGGTAACCAACAGGCATGCTCTAGAATAAAGACACCTCTAACATTTCTTTGTAATGTCTGGGCAGGGGCATGCCCTCATGATAAGGAAGTTCTGCCTACCACAGGCTGGTCCACGCTTTCCTGAAGGGACCCAACTTCCTGATTCAGATAGACTCACAAAGGGATAGTTCCTCTGAGCAAAAATAAGTTTTAAAAATAAAAATATCAAGAATTACAGATGCCTGGAACGGAAGTTCGTGGAAAAAGCAACATGATGACAGGGAAAACAGTAAAAGACTCTTTAATGTTTGGATGGGCTTTGCTTGTTAGCTATGCTTTTTAAAAAATATGGTCATGTATCTCATCTTCCTCTTTATTATTAATGTGTGGGTATGTGTCCCCCCTCCCCCTTTCTCTTCTCTCTCTGTCTCGAGGCTGGAGCATTAGGCTTAGGAACACTGTCCAGCTTCTCTGAGACAGGATCTTTCACTGGCGGGAAACTTGCCAAATCGGCTAGACTCACGGGCATTGAGCCCCAGAAATCCACCTGTCCCCACCTCCTCAGCACTGGGATTGTGAGGGAGTATTCCAACCTATCTACATAATCAAATATGACTTTTAGGTGGCCTTACTTTGGCAGACATGACCAAAAAAAATATACCTTTTGAGTTTTCCTGCAATCAGAAGAGGAACAAGATAGATAACTGGAGACAAGAAAGAAGAAAAGTCTCCTGGGGAGGCAGCTCGGTTGGCAAGGTGCTTGCCAGCCAAGCATGGGGGTCTGAGTCCAAATCTCCAGCACACATGCAAAAGCCATCCGTGGTAGTGTGAACCTGTAACCCTAGCATTCAGGAGGCAGAGACCGGAGGATCCCTGGGACTGAAAGTCAGCTAATGTTTCTGGATGGGTGGGGCTCTTGTTTCAGAAATAAGGCCGAGAATGATAGAAGAAAACGTTCTTTATTGACCTCTGGCTGCCACACGCACTTATGTGCACACCCACACAAACACATATACACCGGAAACAAAAACAGAGAAGAAAAGAAAGTTCTCCACTAGGACCAGTATTTCAGATTCATTTATCTTCCTAATAGCGACTCTCTAACCCTGTGCTTTGAGCTTCCTAACTCAGCTTCCACATTTCAAGGTGTGATGCACAGTTCCTTGGAACTTAATTGACACATTAACTTTGAACCTTCAAAGAAAAATAGCTTTCACTCCCGCATGGTCACATATGCCTGAAAGGCTTGCCTCTTTCCATACAGAGCAGGCTTGGCCACTTTTGCAGAAAATGAAATAACTTATCTTTTTCATATAAGCATTAAACATCAAAAGAACCAACTATCTACCAGGTAGTGTTCAAAGACCAGCATTAAAAATCAAGAGAGGAATGGAAGCCAAGGTTTTGGTCCAGCAAATGGCTGTGAGAAACTTCTGTCATGGGGTACAAATGCTACGTGTTTCACTTCGTGCTTTTGGGAACACTGGGCTGAGTCTTACAATTGCTTGTTTTATTTACTGTGGTCAGTTGGAGTCTTCTTTGGCTCTAGGGTAAGTGGAGTTAGCTTAAGTGACTCGGATGAGCTATTCAGGAACAATGTACCACACACTGATGTCAGGGAAGAGACATGGTACTCCTGTGAGAAGAACCCAGTGACCCTTGTGTGGTTAGGGGCATGGGATGTTTTCCACAGGGCAGAGCTGCACCACAGGAGCCTGTTGGATTAGTCTAGTCTTTGTCACCCATTAAAGCCTCTGTCTTCCGTGAAGCACTCTCTGTTTTCCATTGGTTCAGGTCTGAGATGGGAGCTGGCTTGGACCTCAATCGTTCTATGCTGTGTTGTTTGCTTTCCTCTCTTGCTAAAGTGCCAAGTCTTTGTCACAGCACCTGTCTGAGTCTGTCAAACACAAGCCTCTCTTGCTTTGTGTTTGTCTTCTTCTGTTCTCTTCCCTTACCCACTCTCTTCTGTCCTAGGAGTAACCAAAGCTATCCATGTCAGTATCTTGTCTTTTATTCATGTGAGACATGAACAGTTCCAGTTTATATAACAATACAAACAGATTAAAAAAAATTTGAAGCAAAGGCATGTGAAGACAACATATTTGTATTACAAGCATGACAGCTTGAGTTTGATCCCCAGAACTCATGTTCTTAAAAAGCCAAGACTGGACTGGTGGTGCTGAGTCTGTAAAGGTGGCTGCAACCAAGCCTTACACCTGGGTGATCCCTGGGGCTTGCCTGGTGACAGGGGAGAACCCAACTTCCGCATGCTGTTCTCTGACTTCCACACACACGCTGTGGCTCACACTTGTATACCCACACAACATAAACGAATAGACATAGATAAATGAATGTGTGCTGTTTATTTTTGTTTTGTTCTTAAAGCTGGCATGCTGGTGCATGCTTATAATCCCCCGTGCTAGGGAGGTAGAAAAGGAAGACTCATTGGCTACCAGCACAACCATGTCTACGAGTTCTAGGCTAGTAAGAAGCTCTGCCTCAAAAAACTAGGTGAATGATTTCTCTGGAACCACTCCGAGGCTGTCCTTGGTCCTTCACACTGTGTGTGTGTGTGCACGTGCGCACACGCGTGCATCTTATACACATACATGCACCCCTACACATGAGTATGCACACACATGCACATGATATGTGCAACAAGTATTAGAAGCAGATTAAGTTGGTAAGTGAGGGAACAGAGATGATGTTGCGAGTTGCCCCAGGGTCTTAGACCCGGTGTCTCAGTGCCTGAGCGCTCTGTCACAGTACAGTCCCGTGGAAGAGGCTGCTCACCCTGCCTGAGTGCTCTGTCACAGTACAGTCCCGTGGAAGAGGCTGCTCACAGTGCCCGAGCACTCTATATCACAGTACAGTCCCGTGGAAGAGGCTGCTCACAGTGCCCGAGCACTCTATATCACAGTACAGTCCCGTGGAAGAGGAGCACGACTGGGCGAGGTCCTCCAAGCAGAACTGATCGACAAGACATTCCAAGTAATGGGTGTCCTGAGTCGTGGCTTCAGAGACAAAGATGAGTCAGGTTGACTACGCTCTCCCTGAGAGATTTCAACAGGGACTGAATAGAATCTCTAGTGGGAAGGTTAGATTAAGAGAAGCACAGGAAGTCACTTTATGGAGGGTAGGAGTTATGGGACAGAGAGAATATTCAGAGCAAAGCAGAGAGGCGAAGACACTGCCAGCAAGGGTCTTATTGCTGCCTCGGCAAGAACCACTGTCCAGTTAAGCCTCTGTGAGGCCTGTGGTCTTTTCTTTTTTTATTTTGTATTTTTGGATATTTACTTTATATACATTTCAAATGTTTTCCCCTTTGGAAACCCCCTATTCCATTCCCCTTCCCCTTCCTCTATGAGGGTGCTCCCCCCCACTCCCGTCTTCCCTCCCTAGCATTCCCCTACACTGGGGCATTTAACACCCTCAGGCGCAAGGGCCTCTACTCCCACTATGGCCAACAAGACCCTCCTCTGCCACATATGTGGAGGCCTGCATTTTTAAAAGTTCATTACATTCTGGGCTGGGGAGTAGCTCAGTGGGTAGGAGTTCTTGCCATGAAAGTATGAAGACCTGAGTTTGGATCCCCACTGCCCATGTAAAAGGCTGGGTTTAATGCTGGGTGATGTTGGCACATGGATTTAACCCTAGCACGCAGGAGGCAGAGGCAGGAGGATCTCTAGGTCTGAGGGGAGCCTGGTCTATAGAGAGCATTCCAGGATAGTCAGGGTTACACGGAACAACCCTGTCCTGGGTGTGTGTGGTGGGGGAGCTGGGTTTAGCTGTGGCTAATCCCAAATGCTAGGGAGGTGGCGGCAGGATTGTTGGGGTTTGCTGGCTGACAGGCTAGCCAAGAAATAGTAAGTTCCAGTTTGAGATGAGAGAGCCTATCTCAAGGGGATGAGGTGGAGAGCAATAGAGAAGGACACCAAAGCATCTTCTTTGGACTATGAGTGGGCACACATGGGTGCGTGCATCTGTACACACACATTTACACACATACTATATACATATCCCTAGTATGTAGAAATGGTAGTATTATAAACATAACTGATTTTAAAAACAATCAAGAGGATCTGGAGCCCTCGCCTCTTAAAGTCTGCCATATTGCTGAGGGCCATTATGGTTACAAGCATTACTCAGCAGGGTCTGAGGCAGACAGGGTGAGAACAGGGCCCAAAGCCACACCAGCAAACTCCCTCCCCGGGGCCTTCTTATGACTCTAAGATGTTTTTACTAACATATTAGTATGCTATTCATAATTATACGGAATAATGTATCTCATTATGATATTTTGATATATGTATATAATATATTCCAACTCTATTTATCCCTACCACTCTCTCTTGTTATCTTTTTGTTGTTGTTGTTTTTTCGAGATAAGGTTTCTCTGTATAGCCCTGGCTGTCCTGGAACTCACTCTGTAGACCAGGCTGGCCTCGAACTCAGAAATCTGCCTGCCTCTGCCTCCCGAGTGCTGGGATTAAAGGCGTGCGCCACCACTGCCCGGCTCTTGTTATCTTTTACTCCTGCTGATCCCTTCGTCTTTTCAATGAGTTCTCCTTCTACTTTAATACGGTTGTGTGTGTGTGTGTGTGTGTGTGTGTGTGTGTGAGAGAGAGAGAGAGAGAGAGAGAGAGAGAGAGAGAGAGAGAGAGAGAGAGAGAGAGAGAGACTGGATTTTATTAGGGTTGCATACAGGAGTGTGGCCCCCACGGACTCATAGGGAGTGGCACTATTAGGAGTGTGGCCTTGTTGGAAGAAGCATGTTACAGGGGGCAGGCTTTGAGGTTTCAGAAGCGCAAGCCAGGCCTAGTGGCTCTTTCTCTTCCTGCTGCCTGCAGATCCACATGTAGAACTCTCAAGTACCTCTCCTTCACCATGCCTGCCCGCATGCTGCCATGCTCCCTGTCATGACGTTTGTCTGCATACCAGAAGAGGGCATCAGATTCCATTCTAGCCTTCATGTGGTTGTTGGGAATTGAACTCAGGACCTCTAGAAAAGCAGCCAGTGCTCTTAACTGCTGAGTCATCTCTCCAGCCCCGCTTCTGGTCATGGTGATAATGGACTAAACCTCTGAACTGTAAGCCAGCCCCAATTAAATGTTGTCCTTGATAGAGTTGCTGTGGTCATGGAGTCTCTTCATAGCAATAGAAAGTCTAACTAAGGCAAGGAACGTGGATGATGGTTTGCTTCCAAGAGCATAGGAACCTGTGCCTACACCACCGAGGAAAATATTCCCTCCTCCCTCTCATCTGTTAACTGCATGTCAATCCTCAGGGATGCATACAGCCCCATTATGGGGACTTTTATTTATTTGTTAGCCACGAGGAAAGTGTTCTTTTGAGGGGAAGCTCCTGGAAGACATTCCCTTACCTCTTGGTTAGGTCTGGATCACATGCATGTTCCTGGCCAGGCAGCAAAGACCAAGATGGGAATTCATTTCTTGCCATACATTGTGATTAACGACACTGGGTGCTGTTAGCAAGAAGAACATGGCAGGGGCTGGTAGGCAGGCAGTCAATGGTCACACACAGGTTAGGTCTAGGAACAGATGACTTTTTTTTCTTTTCTGTAAGTCTTTTTTTTTTTTTTTTTTTTTTTGGTTTTTCGAGACAGGGTTTCTCTGTGTAGCCTTGGCTGTCCTGGAACTCACTCTGTAGACCAGGCTGGCCTCGAACTCAGAAATCTGCCTGCCTCTGCCTCCCAAGTGTTGGGATTAAAGGTGTGCACACCACTGCCCGGCTTCTGTAAGTCTTTAAAGATTTACTTTTACTAATGTGTATGTATGGCTGTGTGTGTGTGTGTGTGTGTGTGTGTGTGTGTGTGTGTGTGTGTGTGCGCGCGCCACATGTGTGTGCTTTTGGAGGCTAGTAGAGGGTTGGGTCTCCTGGAACAGGAGTTAAAGGTAGTTGATTATTGGGAACCAAACTCTGGTTCTCCGAAAGAGCAGCAAGTTGACTTAACCATGGAGCCATCTCTTTAGCACCTCTTTTTAAATTAAATTATTATTTGTTTAAACACAGAATTTCATGTAGCCCAGGCTGGGCTTCAACTTTCTAAGTAGATGACGGTGACTCTGAACACCTTGTCTTTTTGTCTTGACCCTTCAAATGCTAGGATATCAGACAAACACCACCCTGTCTGCCTCTAGAAATAAGTTCTAAGATGGATCTTTAGATGAAAGATACTACATAGGATCAAGCCCTGTGGGGGGACCACTGCCTAAAGAAACATGCTGAGCAAATGCAATGTGGTAGCCATGATGCAGTCCCCAAACAGGAAAAGGAAGTAGCTGCATACAAAGGAAACCTGAACAAAGCTCCACCAGTTGATAACCGTGTGTTGATATCGGTTCATTACCTGGAGCAGTGAGGCTGGGGATGCAGCCGAGTTGGTAGAGAGCTTGGCTCCCATGCCCAAAGCTCTGGCTCTGGTCTCCCAGAGTGGCAGGAAGCACCATAGTGATTCACTCCTGTGATCTCAGCTCTGGGGAGACGAAGGCAGGAATATCAGGAAGTCAAGATCATCCTTGGCTACATAGGGAACTCGAGGCCAGTCTGGGCTAGAAACTGTCTCAAAACAAGCAAGCAAGCAAGCAAGCAAGCAAGCAAGCAAGCAAGCAAGCAAGCAAGCAAGCAAGCTAGCAAGCAAGCAAGCTAGCAAGCAAGCAAGCTAGCAAGCAAGCAAGCTAGCAAGCAAGCAAGCAAGCTAGCAAGCAAGCATATCACCACAACAAACAACCATCCTAATGTAAAGTGTTAGTAATGGGAGAAACTGAACGTAGGGTATATGCTAACTGAGAAATCTTCTCAACTTCTCTATACATCCGAAACTGTTCTATAAAGCAAAGTCTCTTACTGGTGAATTAAAACCATCTAGAAGCAGAGCACATAACAGGATTGGCTAGAAGAAAAGTTGAATTGCCATGTAGGTCCAACAAAAACTTTGGCCAGCCCTCTGGGAATCTCTGGAGAGTATTGTCCACCTGTATTTCCCAGGCCAAACCAAGCTGTCCTAGCTTACAGCCTACTGCCTTGCTCAGGCAGTAAATGCAGACCATTCTGAGAAGGCACCATCTTGGCAAAGTTCTACTGGAGGGTGACTATGAAAATGCCAACAGCTGGCAGCCATCTGTGTCTACAGTTCTTGTATCTGGAAAGTAAGTACGTCCATGGCAGGGGATCTGAGAGGTGCCATTCTGTGCCCGTTGTACTCATAGGTCTTCCTCTGTGAGCTCTGTGGCGGGTGTGTGTGTGTGTGTGTGTGTGTGTGTGTGTGTGTGTGCGCGTGTGTGTGTGTGACTTAGATCTATCTTCAGGAGGGTCTGCTGCAGGGAAAGCCATTCTGACCCTGGAAGAGCAGAGAGGTAAGAGAGCCTTTGGGAAGAGTGCTTGGGCAACTCCCTGCCAACTACGAAAGACTTCTCATAGTCATGGGGTACCTAAGAATACAGGCATGACGTAAGAATTTCCAAGAACTATTCTACAGGGGTCACAGGCGAATACTATTTATGAGTTGCCTTTATTCTAAAATTAGATGCTCTAGTTGGTTGTTCAAAGCCCTAAATACCTTGGTTCTGTGTTTGGAAATAGTGACAGGGTTCCTAGTAAACTCATGAAAACCCACAATCTATCAGAAGTGTCATGTGATTTCAAAGTTATCAAGTACCCTTTTTGCATTAATTAATTAATTAAATTTGTTTATTAGAGGAGCAGGGATTGAACTCAGGGCCTTGCATGCTAGGTAAGTATTCTGTCACTGAGCTGCATCCCTAGTCCTCTACTTCTCTTTAAAATTTTTTCTTTAGAAGAACAATTTACAGTCTTGGCCCTTTATTTCTTTTTGTACATTAAGCCATGAACTCGTGGGGATCATGGTCCAGTAGCTCATGCTTCTTTCTGTTCTCACACAATGTGATGCTCTGGGCGGAGCAGCTGGTGCTTCGCTCAAACCCAGGTGTCTTCTCTTTGGCTTCCTTTTCTCTGGTCATTTTCTTTCACATGTTTCAGGAAGCTGTCTTGGCTCTTGGCGTGTTTGATGTGGTCAATCTGCACATTAATTCTCTCGGTAGGAATCTTGCCCTTAGCTTGCATGTTTACGATCCCACAACCGAGTGATGTTGTAGACTCTTCCGGTTTTGCCATGAAAAATATGGAATGCTTCATGGATTAGATTGTCATCCTCACATGGGGTCTTGCTAATCTTCTTTGTGTTCTAATTTTTAGTATATGTCCTGCTGAAATGACCATTCAACTGTTCGTTATAAAATCATTTCTTCACAGAAGATGCAAAGGGGCATGGCTCCCGCTGTACATAGTTTGGGGTGGCTCTGTTTAGGAGATAGCAATACCTTTTCTCTTTATTTTATAAAAGGATTAAGTAATTTAGCCCTAGATTCCAGTCCAGAGTAATTGCTTTCTTAATATGTTTTAGGGCATGTTTTTTTCTGTTCTCTCAAAAGATGGGTCTCTAATAACCATCTGCAAAGAATCAAGACTCTACCCTCCGAAAACCAGAAAAACAACAATATAAAAAATTATAGTTTTGGAAGCTTTTTATTTTAAAAGAGATTGATTTCTTTAATTCTGTGTGTGCACACACACACGCACACACTCGCACATATACACATTCATGCACAGAGGTCAGAAGAGGGCAGGAGATCCCTAGAGCTGGAATTACAAGTTGTTGTGAACCACCTACCGTGGGCATTGGGAACTGAACTCAAGTCTTCTGCAAGAAAAGGATTAGGTCTTAACCCCTGAGCTATCTACCTCTCTACCTTCTAGAGCCAATAAAAAGAAATCATTTCTGACCCCATAACAATGAACTAAACCTGAATCAAGTTCAATGACACATGTTAAGGTCTCAAGTAGATTCAGGGACATATAACACAGACTAGTGATCAATACATTTTTTGGCTCATATTGATAGCAGACTTTATACTTTGTGAAATTTAGATAGAGTATACATTTTACTTTTCTGAAGCATGGCAGTTCTCTCCAGGTTGCCTGCCCCTAGTAAGTCAGGCAAAGGTAGGGATCACACTCTGAACCAGACTTGGTATGTATCCGTACATTGAAAGTATGACCTAGCTAACTAACTGTTCCTATGTTATATTCAAATCTTAGCCAGTAGTTCCTTCCGTTAAAATGCTTCCTGATCTTCCAGAGGACAGAAGTTTGATTCCTAGGACTCATGTCCATCTCAGCTTCTTGTATGTCCAGCTTCATGGGTCCAGGGGATCCAGTACCCTCTTCTAACTCTGACCTGCACAAATGTGTCCTAACAATTGTACACACACACACACACACACACACACACACACTCATACACACACATACTCACACACTAAATAAATAAATAAAATAAAAATAAAAATGAATCTTAAAAAATATTAAAAGCTAAGCCCACTTTCTTGTAGGAAGGTGGTTGTGTGGCTAAAGAGAAGACTCAGTGAGTGAAGCTTGCCTTGCAAGCTTGAGGACCCGAGTTCAGCTTCCCAGAGCCCACGTAAAAGGCAAGGCACGAGGCTATTCCCCTGTAAGTCTATCACTATGAGATTTGTGGAGGCAGACAGCTATCTTTCTGAAAGCTTTGGGCCAGTTAGTCTTCCTTCCTTGTGAAGTGTAGGCCAGTTAAAGACTCTGTCTCAAACAGAAGAGGAAAGACAGCTGAGGCATGATACTGATGTGGGCTTCTGACCGCTACACACCCACACACTGTACCCCCACCAACACCTCTGTGCATAGTTTCATCCTGCCATAAAGAAAAACTCAAACACATGGGCAACATTCAGCATGATTCCAGGGATGGACCTGACTGGGGTGGCCAGGGAATGAAGAAAAGACAGACAGACAGACAGACAGACTCACACAGACAAAAGATGGAATAAACTTTCTATTCTATAGAAAAAGGTGGTCTAGACTTTTTGTTGGAGAAGTTGCAGCTCCCCAGAAACAGCTCAGTGTTTATTTTATGGATTTGGATAGCAAGGCAGGGTTATTGCACATAGTTTGACAAGGAGTTGGGGTTCTTACACTCAGATAAACAGGGAGGCAGGGTTTGTGGTGTTAGTCTCAGGAGGAGCAGTCTCTGAAGGGGAGCAGTCTTCAGGCCTTAAACAGCCAGGATGGAGAAAGCTCTGGTGGGCATATTCTCCACCCTGAGGAAGGCTTTACCTTGCCTCTGAATCTTACCTCAGGAGAAAGGTTTGTCATTTCTCCTTGGGTCTGAGGACACATTCACCTAGGACTTCAGTCCTCTCTGTGAGCATACAGGCTCTTTCCACACACACACACACACACACACACACACACACACACACACACACACACACACACACACGCCACATACACATACACAAACACACATATACACACATACATATATACATACATACACACATGAACACACATACATTTACATACACTCATGAACATATATACACATACACAGATACACACACACATACATACACACAAATAAAAAACAAAAAAGGGAAGTGATGATGTCAGCTGGGCAGGGCACATGCCTTCAGTCCCAGTGCTTGGGAAACAGAGGATGAAGGATCTTTGAGTTTGACACTAGCCTGGTCTACAGAGTGAGTTCCAGGACAGTCAGGGCTACACAGAGAAACCTCATGTCAAAAATCCAGAAAAAGGAAAGAAGGAAGGAAGGAAGGAAGGAAGGAAGGAAGGAAGGAAGGAAGGAAGGAAGGAAGGAAGGAAAGAAGGAAGGAAGGGAGCGGTGGTGTCTATATTACTCAAGAAAAACCAGCTCTCTGCCTGTCACATTATTTCAATTGTCTAATGCAAAAATCCCCACTGTTACTGTGCTCTAATCAGCGTCTTGGCAAACTCAATGTGGTCTAACAAGCATGCAGAAGGCTGGGGTCTCTCTCTCTCTCTCTCTCTCTCTCTCTCTCTCTCTCTCTCTCTCATTCTCCTGGTGTCAGAATTATTGCTCAACGCACCCTTGAGTCATTTCAAAGGCTTTCCTACCTCCTTCTTGATACAGACTGATGCTCTAAAGACCCATGTGACTAGACCTCCCTTGAGATGAGCCCTGGCTCCTGTGACCCAAGGACTACCAGCAAATGAAGACAAAGGAAGAAAGACGGCACCCTGCCTTCTGTTCTCTGCCTTGAAACCAACTGGAGAGAGGTGACTGGGCTTGAGATGACCACCTCTATGACAGTCAGCATTCTGAGGAGAACAGAACCTGGCATCTCTAAGAGCCTGGCCCCTCCGCCACACAGCATGGATCCCAGGACGGCTTGCACATGACTCTTACGGTGTGAAGGGATTGGCTGTTGGGCTTTCTCTTTTCTCCTTCTTTCTCCTTTCTCTTTCCTTGTTTCTCATTTGCTTCTCATTCTTCTCTCTCTTTCCTCTTCCCCTCTCCTCCCCTCCCTTTTTCCTCCCCGTCCTCTCCCTTCCCCCTCCCCTCTTCTCTTCCTCCTCCTCCTCCCGAGCTGTTCAGTAGGATAGAGCCCAATATCTTGCCCAGAGTCAAGCAATCTGCTATTGAGCTGTATCCCTAGCCTTATATTCTCTCTTTCTAGTGGCCAAAGTCACGTTCTAAACTTCATGTGTCCCAGTATAGCTATAAACGAAGCTCAATACAAAATCATACGATTTCCTAAACATCACACAATTTAAAAAACAAACAAAAACAAACAAACAAACAAACATATTTTGTAGCTTGCCTGAGCACCTCTTGTGTGGGATTCTAGAGATGACAGTGTTTGCCAGATGGTTGAAAGGTGGCACACTCCTTGCAAGGCGTTTGGACTGTGGTAGCATCTTAACAGAGTGATAATCCATAAAGCCACTTAAAAAAAGATCCTTTAAACCAAGTTATCGTGTTATTTATTCCTGTTATGTATCTGGCATGCGTGTGCCTCAGTGCATGTGTGGAAGGCGGGAGTTGCCTTGAATGAGTCATCTCTCTCTTTCTATCATGCGGATGAAACTCAAGCCACCGGACTTGGCGGCAAGCACCTTTACTCACTGAGTCATCTCACCAGCCCCAAAGACTCTCTTACAAAATCGACCAGATAAAATATTTTCTTTATTGCATACTTAGCGGCTTTGTTTCCTGCCCTGGATTCTGTAGCAGAGATGTTAATGGTGAAATAAACAATAAAGTTGGTTAGTAGGAGGAAAAACTCAGGAAGTTACGATTTTGGAATAACTCATGTTTTGATGAGGATGGTGTGGCCATAGACATGGCTCACATATAGGCACTCAAAAGATAATCGTGAAGAAAGTCTGCTGAGAGCAGGAGTCACTGGGGCGGGTGGTCCCCCTTTCCCACGTGATCTAGAAAACTGAGGAGGCACTACATGAACAGGAATGCCCTAGAAGCTCAGTCACAGGCACAGCCCCTCTCTGAGGCAGTTAATGGCTGCTAGAGACAGACATTTTCTTCAGTGATGGTACAGACACTGTAAGTTGTACACACTCCTCTAAATAAACCCTCACATTCCAGGAATGTGGCGACTCTTTACAAAGTCTAGGACAGAGCTGGAGAGACTATGTAGGTCACTGTCTGAAACCATTTTTGAGCTACCCATTTTATTCTGGCTGGTTCTCTGGCAAGTGGTGTTCAGCACCATCAAATCAGATGTATGGTTTCCTGATGATGTCATTGTGCACCATTTTTTACTAACCTTGCTTTCTTTGAATTTCTGTAAATAGTAGGGCTTTCCGTAAACACGCCATGACCACAGATCCCTGTTTGACTAATACAGTTCTCTGCTCTGGGAACCCTTCCTGTCAGTTGCCTCTCTTCTTACTCAGTGTGCAAGAGTCAAAGCCATCTCTCTCTCTCTCTCTCTCTCTCTCCTTCCCTCCCTCCCCCCCTCTCTCTCCCTCGCCCTCCCCCCTCTCTCTCCCTCCCCTCTCTTTTTCTCTCTCGATGTTGTCTCTGACTGGCCTCAAGAATGATTTTGAACTTCTGATCTTCCCATCTCCATTTCTTCATTGCTGGAATTGCAGGCGTGTTCCACCACACCTAGTGCATATGGTGCAGGGAATGGAGCCCAGGGCTTTCTGCCAGGCCAATACTATAATGACTGAGCCACAGCCTCACCACCCGCTATGTATTTTTCACACATGGCTTTTAAGTAACAATTTAAAATATGGATAAAATAGTCAATGACTCAGATCAAGAAAGATTACAGCAGACTGGTTTTTCTCACCGTGCCTGCCCTGAGCTTGCTCTCCCTGGGATTGCTGTCCGTTAGTCTCACACCTCACTTCTCATGGTTTCCTGACCCCTAGTCAGCGAGGAAATGGTAGTGCTTGCTCTTCTGCCATAATGTGTTCTTTAGCAAGGTGCATCTTCAACAACAGCTCTCACTGTCTCCCACTGATGTCAAGTTATATTGAAATAGTGAACCATGCCATTGTGTGGGACAGGAAATCACACTTAGATACTACTGAAGCCAAAGTCTTCATTTTGAAAGGTTGATTTTTTTTATATTTATTCTATCTTATTTTAATTTCAGGATGGCATCTCATGTAGCCCAGGCTGACCTTGAACTCAGTACGTACTGAGGATGACCTCAAACCCTTGAGCTTCTTTCCCTCACAGCTTCAGTGATGGGATCAATGTCATGCCTAGCTCACCTGGTTTATGCAGTGCTGGGGATAAAACCCCATTCATGTTAGATAAGTACTCTGCCAACTGAGCTACGCCCCAGTCCCAGGAATTTCAAATGTGTGCTACAATGCGTATAGTGAAACAGGAATTTGCTTAAAGTATAGACACAATACAAAAATTGTTCTTAGATTTTTCTCACCTATCATTGTCGATTGGTAGAATGTATTGACGTTGTTTACAATAAAGTTTATGAAGCTCATGCCAGCTTGTTGCTGAGGAGTCAGGAATGCTTTCATAGAAAATGAAAAGAATAACTAGTAACTACCATTAAAAAATAAGTTCTGAAGCCGAGCCTCGTGCTACATGCCTGTCATCTGGTATTCAGGTGACAGAGGCCAGAGGGTCCAGAGTTCAAGGTTATCCTTGGTTACAAAGTAAGTTTGAGGGCAGCCTGTGCTATGCAGACCCTGACTCTAAAGCAAAGGGAAAAAAAGACCTAGCCTTGTACCAAGTACTTTACAGAATACACACACCACACACACACACACACACACACACACACAGAGACAGAGACAGAGAGAGAGACAGAGAGACAGAGAGACAGAGAGAGACAGAGACAGAGACAGAGACAGAGACAGAGATGGGGGGCAGAGCTAATTATGATGGAGGTAGTGATGGTGAAAATTTCTATGTCAATCAAATACTTACCATGTTCCAGATAATTGTCACACGTGTCATTGCTTCTGATTTCTACAAGGATGAGAAGAAAACTTCATCAGCCCAATTTCACAAGTAAAGAAATTGGTACTCAGACATGCTACGGGGGAACATTGGTATTTGGGTACGTGTGTGCTGGGGGTCCTTTTTGTCTATGGTGCCATTCTAAGAAGCATTTATGATAATTGCTTTTGAAAAGAACCCCAAATCACCATTGTATATTAAGGCGGGCTCTTGGATGCAAGGGAAGCAAAGCAAAGGAGCAGGAGCCTGTGGGAAAGCTTCATGTTAGTGAAAAGATAAATGTTAAAAGAGGGGGGAGATGCTGGTCAAAATGGCTAAGACTGTGGGGTGTAGAGTGCTAAGAGTCTGACGGAGAGCAATGTCTTAGTTAGGGTTTTACTGCTATGAAGAGATACCATGACCAAGGCAACTCTTAAAAAGAACATTTAATTGGGGCTGGCTTACAGGTTCAGAGGTTCAGTCCATTATCATCAAGGCAGGAACATGGCAGCATCCAGGCAGGCATGGTGCAGGAGGAGCTGAGAGTTCTGCATCTTCATCTGAAGGCTGCTGGTGGAAGACTCACTTCCAGGCAGCTAGGATGGGTCTTAAAGTCCATGCCCACAATGACACACCTACTCCAACAAGGCCATACCTTCTAATAGTGCCACTCCCTGGGCCAAGCATATACAAACCATCACAAGCAACACATTTAAAGTCATAAGGACTTCATAGGGTAGGTGCTGTCATGACCACCTTGGCTTTCCAGATTAAGAAACAGACATAGAGTGGGGGATGGCTTGGTTGGCTAAGTGCTTGCTGTGCAATCATGGAGACCTGAGTTCAGGCCCTAAACCCATGTAAAAGGGTTGGGCATGGTAGTATGCTGGCTTCCCATCCTTAAAAAGATGGAATCTGTACCCTGATCTCCACACACATACACACACACACATACATACATTCATACATACATACATACATACATACATACATACATACATACATACATACATACATATATAGGCCAGGGACAACCTTGAGTGTCATTCTTCAGGCACTTCATAGTTTTTGATGGAGATGGGATCTCTCATTGACCTAAGCTTCACCAAGGAGGCTAGGCTGGCTGTTAGCAAGCTCTAGAGATCTGTCCATCCTCTCTTCTTACCTCACTGTCACTGGGTTACAGGTATGTGATGACATACTGGCTTTTTACATGTTTTTTACAAAGTAAGTACTTTACTGATGGGACCATCTCTTCAGCTCTTCTAGTGAGGGGTGTGTGAGTGTGTGTGTGTGTGTGTGTGTGTGTGTGTGTGTGTGTGTGTGTGTGTAACCTATTGTGTGTGTGGATAGCATGTGTGTGATGTATGCGAGAGCAGGAGATGCAAGTCACAGCATGCATGTGGAGGTCAGAGGACAACTGTTGGGGGTTACTTCTCTCCTTCTACCTTGGGATCTGGGGTTTGAACTCAGGTTGTCAGGCCTGTGCAGCTGAGACCTCTTGCTGGCCCAACCCTTGGTGAGTCCTTTTTCTTTTTAAAAAACTGTTTGCTTGTGTGTGTATGACTGCATACCACATGTGTGGCTAGTGCCTGTGGAGGCCAAAAGAGGGCATTGGATCCCTGGAACTGTGGTCACAGATGGTTATGGGCCACCATGTGGATGCTGTGAACTGAACCTGCGTCTTTCTTAATACAGCCAGTGCTCTTTTTTTTTTTTTTTTTTAGATTTATTTGTTTGTTTATGTATGTGAGTACACTATCACTGTCTTCATACACACCAGAAGAGGGCATCAGATCCCATTACAGATTGCTGTAAGCCACCATGTGGTTGCTGGAACTTGAACTCAGGACCTCTGGAAAAGCAGTCGATGTTCTTAACTGTTGAGCCATCTCTCCAGCCTCTTTAGTGAGTCTTATAGCAGTTATTAGGTACACACAGGCATAAGCTATTATCCTTACCCTTTGGAAGTCAAGGAAAGGAAGGGAGAGGGGGAATCACAAGGGCTTAGAATGGGCTTCCATTGTGGAGATGAATTAAGCTGGGCCATGAAGAATGATTGTTATTTGGCTTCCCTGGTTGGATAGGAAGAGTGGTTAGACTGTAGAAGGAAAGGAAGAGGGCAGAGAGGCCATGGCTGTAACTTTTGTATCCATCTGGCTTGTGTCTTGCTATTGTTGAGTACCATGATGTACCCTCTGTGGAATCTCAGTCTCTCCTTTGGCTCAAGAAGATGGTTGGATAGCTAACTTATTCCTGTATACCAAATGGACAATCTAGGTCCCAGGCAATATTTGTCTTTTAGAAAATTCTCTATGAAGATAGAGAAACTATATTTGGAGAAAGCCAAGGGCATAGGAGTAGTTACAATACAACCAAATGCTGACACAATGGGATAGTTTGAAACTATAGATCTAGTAGTTATGAAGTGCAATGACATCAACTGGGACAAGGACACAGTGCACAGCTGTACATGAGCATTCCAGGCAGCCCTATGACTCCCTCACAGAACCACACAAAGACCAAGAAGTTTTACAAATAATCTTTCTCATCTGTAAAATGGGCATGATGACTGTGATGGTTTGAATAGGTTTGCCACCCCCCATAGATTCATGTGTTTGAATGCTTGATTATAGGGAGTGGCAGTAGTAGGAAATTTGACCTTACTGGAAAAGGTGTGGCCTTGTTAGAGGAAGTGTGTCACTGGAGAGGCAGAGCTTTCAGGTCTTAAATGCACAAGTCATACCCAACGTAAACTACATCCAGTATCAAGATATATAATTCTCAGCTCCACCGGCACAATGTCTACTTACACGCTGCCATGCTTCCCACCATGATGATAACGGACTAAAGCTCTGAAATGGTAAGCCAGCCCCAATTAAATGTTTTCCTTTATAAGAGATGCCATGATCAAGAGGTCTTTTCACAGCAGTGGAAACCCTTACTAAGATGGAAGTTGGTACCAGGAGTGGGGTATTGCTGTGATAGGCCTGACCATGCTTTTATTTGAAGGAATGTAGATTTGGGGACCTTGGATTAGGAAAGCAATGGAATGCTTTAAGTGGGGCTTAATGGACCAGCTTAGTAGGAACTTGGAGGACAGTGGTGTGGAGGGTGATTTGAACTGTGGAGGCCTGAATCAAGAGGTTTTAAATGAGAGGAATTTTAGTATGTTGCCTAGAAATTTTTCATGTGAAATTTTGGTGAAGAATGTGATTAATTTTTGCTCTTGTCTGAAGAATTTGCCTGAGGCTAAAGTGAAGAGATTTAGATTAATTGTATTGACAAAGGACATTTTAAAACAGTCTAGAATAGACTCTGTGGAATACGCTTATGAAGAGTGTTTTGATCAAACATAGCAAGCTGAGAAAGGAAAAAATACAAAATGTATGGTTCATGGATTAAAGAGGCACCAGGAAGTAGAGTAGAGATAAATCCTGTATTCAAGTAAATAAACAAATTAAAGATATTAAATAGTATTAAGGGAGCAGTAACCTAAGAAGATCCCACCCAGCTAAGCTTCCATCTTGTGAAAAGGATGTTCTCCAAGGGACGTTGCCACCTATTCTAAATTTACAGTGCATTCGTAGTTGTACAAGTGATAGTTATATCATATTAGGTGTTATTATGACCTGATTATTGTTTTCATTCAGACATAAAGAACTATGATTGTGTGTCAAGTTGACAAGGTGTGGATTGTGATGGAAACTCTTCATTGTCAGTTTGACTATATCTAGAATGAACTACAATGCAGAAATGGAAGGCACACCTGATTGGGATCTTGTGGCAAGAAAACAACATGCCTTTGATCTCTATCTTATGGGTGGAAGATACAGGCTTTTGATTAGATCTTAAGGCATAGTGGCCATGCTTATAAATATCTATAAGAAAATAAATTAAAGAAAAGTTTATGTCCAGGTGTGGTGGTACATGACATTAATCCCAGCACTTAGGAGACAGAGGCATATGGATCTCTGAGTTCAAGGCCAGCCTGGTCTACAGAGCAAGTTCTATGACAGTCAAGCTTAGATAGTAAAGGAAACCACCGAAAATAGAAATCTGGTGCAGATGTAATTGAACAAGGTGTCCATGTTCCAGCCCCAGCAAGCAGCTGAACTTGGCAGCTTCAGCCATGTGGCTCTGGCTTTAGAGTTAAGCAGTCTGCCTCCATGACTAAATAAAGTTGCTGAAGCCAGATGTGTGGCAGGGGTGTCCCTGCATGGAGGCCCATAGAGGCCATTGCAGGAAGCTGTGAAGGTGAAGCCTAGATTGCCTTGGAGACTCCGAGATGTTAGAGGTGCCAGAGATGTGGGATACCTTCTGAGGAAAGTTGCTAACAGGGAGAGGAACCAGCCCAAGAGAGAAAAAGTGTGTTTCAGTCAGCAAAGTTGAAAGGAGCTGGAGAGCTGAAGAACATTTGACATCAGACATGGAGATGCAGAGTTGGGAGTTTCACCAGCTAATTTTCAGTTTTGCTTTGGTCCAATATTTCCTCACTATGTTCTCTTTCCTATATTTTAGAAGGGTATTGTGTATGTGACATGATATGTTGGAAGTATGTGATCTGTCTTTTGGTTTTGATTTTATAGAGGATTATAGTTAGGAGATTGCATGAATCTCAGAAGAGAGTTTGAACTTTGGACTTTTAAACATTGTTGAGGCTGTGATAGACTAAGGGGACTTCTGAAGTCGGACTATATGCATTTTGCGTCATGTTATGGCTACAAGCCTATGGGGGCCAAGGAGTGGAATGTGTTGGTTTGAATAAGTATGCCCTACATAGATTCATGTGTTTGAATGCTTGATAATAGCAGGTGGTACTATTAGGAGGTATAGTTTTATTGGAGGAGGTGTGGCCTTGCTAGAGAAAATGTATCACTGTGGAGATGAAGCTATGAGGTCTTAAATGCCCAAGCTCTGCTCATTGTGAAACGCATTTGGTCTCCTTGTTGCCTGCAGATCAAGATGTAGAACTCTCAGCTCTTTCTCCAGCACCATGTCTACCTGCAGGCTGCCTGATGCTTTCCACCATGATGGTAATGGACTGAACCTCTGAAACTGTAAGCCAGCCCCAATTAAATGTTTGCCTCTATAAGAGTTGTCTTGGTCATGGTGTCTCTTCACAGCAATGGAAACCCTAACTAAGACAATAGCTTAGTGGGTAAAGTGCTTGTTGTGTAAGCATGAAGAGCTGAGTTTGGAAATTCAATACTCATGTAAAAGCCAGGCATGGTAGAACATGCCTATAATCTTAGCACTGGGGAGGCAGAGACAGGACGCCCATCAATACCTCACTGGCCAGTTAGTTTGGCTGAAAGGATCAGCTCTAGGTCCAATGAAAGAGTCTCAAAAATTAAGGTGGAGAGTAATTGAGGTAGACACCCAAAGTCCACCTCTGGTCTCCATGTGTGTATGCATGGGTAAGTGCACAACTGACCTACATAAATACACATTCATGCATGCACTACATGAGTGCATGTATGCGCCCATACGTGCATGCATGTGCACACACACAAATGGAAATAATAATTGGATCTATTCAAATTAGGGCTGTAGAGATGAAATGGGTTAGTGTGCATGCAGCATATAGGCAGATCCCTTTTGACTTATGTGACTTAAGGTGAGAGAAGCTCTTAGTGGGAGGTATTCGCTAGCTTCAAAAGTGATACAGGCCACAAGGAAACAATGTCTGTTGAAGGAGGAGAGGCTCAGAAATGGGGCCCAGAGCAGCAGTAAAACAAGCATCCCTCCATCTGAAGCGGCCCAGAGAGGGACTTTACTTGTTCACTGTGGGTCTACAGGAAATGAAATTTGCTTCATTTCCCATTTTTAAAGAGGCAAATAGATGCTTGGGATAACTTTATCGCATTTTGACACGAAGCAAGAACCACCACAAAGTTACACACACAACAACCTTCAGGCCGAAGACTGAGTGTCGTAACTCTTATTTTTGAAAATGTTGGCATTTCACAGAGGGGGAGATGGGGAACTCGAGACCAAAATATCAAAAAGCAGTCTTCACCTCGTGTCTCTCTTCCCCCTCCCCTCCCTCCCCACCTCTCACCCTTTTTCTTTTCTGAGGCGAGACTTGAGTAGCTCAGGCTGACCTTGAGCTTGCCATACAGGCAAGAATGATCTTGAACATCTGATCCTCGAAGCAGCACTTCTTGAGCTGAGCTGACCAGCATTCATCATGACACCCCGCTCTATGAGGTGTGGGGACAGGAATCCAGTACCTGCTAGGTGAGCACTCCAATAACTGAGCTATGCCCTCAGACCTCTTCTTTTTTTCTCTTCTCTCCTCTCCTGTCCTTCCCTCCTTGCCCCTCTCCTCTCCCCTTTCCGGGTCCTCCCCTCCCCTCCCTTCCCCTCCCCTCCCCTCCCCTCCCTTCTGCTCCCTTCCCCTCCCCTCCGCTCTCCTCTGCTCTCCTCTCTTCTTCCCCCCTCCTCTCATTTCTCTTCCCTTTCTCCCCCCCCTCCAATTTCCCTCCAGAAGGGTCTTATGTAGCTCAGGCTAGCCTGAACTCTCTCTCCTTCTGTCTCAGCCTCCTGACTACTGCACTACAGGCACGATCACACCTGATTACCATGTTTCTTTAAAGGACTTGGAGAAAACAGTAGGCATAACATTTCATCTGGGCATTATTAGGTTATTCCCTTCATTAATTTACAGGCTCGAAAATTTTTATTTTTCATCTAAAGGGATATAGTCTTCACATTTTCCTTTCACCCTAGAATTAATTTTGCATTGTGCTCTTGAGCCTGCATCTGCTTTGGTTCCAAAGATCTCTCTATCCTTGCTAGAAACAGTATGCTTTGCATCTTTCTCTTTGGGGATTTCCACTTCAGCCTGCCCAGTTTCAGTAAATGCTAATCCCATTTCCCGGTCCACCTCAGCCGAGCTGCTAGGCAGCAAGGGTTCACAGGGCGTCTTTCTGAGGGTCAGAAGTGCGAGACATGCAGACACAGCCCTAGTGAAAGTGAAATAAGGTGGCTTTGCTCAGCCTGAGGGCCAGCTTAAGGGACAGCAGTGCTATGGACAGGGCCAAGTAGTCAGAAGGGAATGGGTGAGGAAACTATCAGGAAACAGATGCAGTTATCCTGTTGCCTTGATGATAGGCAGATAAGGCTGGAGGCAGCGTGTTGATTGGATAAGAGCCGCTGAGAGAATTTGTCAATGCAGCTGGCTTTCCATCTGAAACTGACTTGCATTAACTTGCGTCTAGCTTCTTGGTTTCTATAAAGAAATGGGATCCCACGAGCTGTAGCCCAAGGGGACCATTCTACTCTACTGGCAAATCCAAACATTGAACCAGAACAGAGTGGGTCCTGCTCAAAGCTTGTTGATTGACTTGTTGACTGTCATCTGTTTTGTGATGTTATAGCAGAATATCACAGATTGGGTAATTCATTTTACTTCAAATTAATATATATTTGAGACAGGGTCTCATGTAGCCCAGGCTTGCCTCCAACTTAATATAGCTGAGCATGATCTTGAACTTCTGATCCTCCTGTCTCCATCTTCTTAGTGCCAAGATTGCAGAGGTATATTACTCTACTGGGTTTATGCATGCTGTCTTAGTTGGGTTTACTGCTGTGAACGGACACCATGACCAAGGCAACTCTTATAAGGACAACATTTAATTGGGGCTGGCTTACAGGTTCAGAGGTTCAGTCCATTAACATCAAGATGGGATCATGGCAGCATCCAGGCAGGCATGGTGCAGGATTTGCTGAGAGTTCTACATCTTGATCCAAAGGCAAACAGGAAAAGTCTGGCTTCCAGGCAGCTAGGATGAGGGTCTTAAAGCCCAAGCCCACAGTGGCACACCCACTCTAACAAGGCCACACCTCCTAATAGTGCCACTCCCTGGGCTAGGCACACTCAGACAGCATGCATGCATCAACAAACCTGGTTTTATGCAAAAGTGGGGATGGATCCCAGGACCCTGTGCATGCCAGGCAAGCACTCTACCAGCTGAGGAGTATCCTCAGCTCCACACTGAGCAGGTTATGATGAGCAGAGATGTGTTGGTTAATAGTTCTGGACGCTTAGAAGTTCATATGAGGGGCTGGCATGTGGTAAGTGCTCTCTTGGTAGAGCATCTTGTAGCAGGACAGAAAGGGAGGAAAGGGGAATGTAATTTTGTTTTATTTATTTTTTTGATACTTTATTTACATTTCAAATGTTTTCCCCTTTCCAGGTGGGGAATGTAATTTTTAAAACCCCACACATTTTTTACAGCATTTATTTATTTAATGTGTGTGTGTGTGTGTGTGTGTGTGTGTGTGTGTGTGCGCGCGCGCGCGCGCGCGTGTGCGCATGTGTGTGTTGGTCAGAAAACAACCTAAGGAAGTTGATTCTCTTCTTCAGGCCTGGGGTCTGAACTCAGCTTGTCAGGCTTGGTGGCAAGTGCTTTTACCTACTGAGCCATTTCATCAACTCAGACGTGTTCTCTAACAAGGTGAGTCTAGCAATAATAGTGTTAATGTAGTCATGAGTTTCGGAGAGTCTTCTGGTCTAATCATCTCTTAAAAGTCCTTCTTCTTGAAGCTGGAGAGATGGCTCAGCAGTTAAGAGCACTGACTACTCTTCCAAAAGACCTAGGTTCGATTCCCAGTACCCACCCACATGGGGACTCACAACTCTGTAACTCCAGTTCCAGGATCCAACATCCTCGCACAGATATAGATGCAGGCAAAACACCAATGAACATTAAAAACAACAACAAAAAAGTTCTTCCTCTTAATATGATTGCAGGGAGGGATTCCATTTTAATACAAGTCTGGGAAGGGACAAGTATTCAAACCAGAGCATGGCCATTCTAATACTGAGGTTACAGAGTAGCCTGTCAGTCCACTGAGCCTTATTAGTGTCTCTTTTCTCTGTTACTGCTGAGTGGTGAGAGTGTGCTCCCCAGTTGAATGCAGAATGAGCGAAGGAATGCCCCAGCATGGGTGTCAACCTACAGCCCGCAGGCCGCATGTACCCCAGGATATACCCAGAATGTGGCCCAGCACAAAACTGTCAACCTACTCAGAGCATTAGGGTTTTTTTTTTTTTTTTTTTTCAATTTGTGTGTGTGCGCGGGTGTTTGTGTACACACGTGTGTATGTGGGTGTGAAGGCCAGAGGACAACTGTGGGTGTCAGTTCATAGGCACCATCTACCTTTTTCTTTCACACAGAGTCTCTCACTTGCCTAGGTAGGTCTGGCTTGGCTGGTCAGTGAGCACCAGGGGTCTGCCTGACTCTATCTGCCTGTCCCAGATCTGGGACTCCAAATGTGGCGACCACATATGGCTCTTTTATATGGCATCTGGGGGCTTGACCTAAGTTTCTTAGGATTGCAAGTCAAGCACCTCTGTGTGTGTGTGTGTGTGTGTGTGTGTGAGTGTGTGTGCGTGACTTGATTCACAGTTCTTGGGCGTGCACTTTAACTTAGAGAAGCCAGAAGATTGGATATCCTGCATCTCCTTAGCAGGCCAGCTTCTCATGGCATCTGGATGAATACCTCTTTAAACTGCCAGGACCTGGGGGCTTTCAACAAAGGCTTTGATGAGTTCCAGTTGGCTGGCAGATATGACAAACAGCTGTGCTTTCCGAAGAGCAGCCCCTTTGACTGTCGAAATGTTATCTCTGCCTCTGCTTGTCTTTTATCTCTTCCTTGAGATAACAGGCTTTACTGTTTTGCACTTCACAGTCAAATAAACTAATTAAAGATCACCCTTTGACTGCTTTGTGCGTTTGAGTTGGGCTTTTAAATGGTTTGTGTCCAGGGTTTTAACTAGAAGTCTCAAACACATCTTAAAATTGCTTTGGAAAGTTGAAAAGGCTCTTTTTAAAAACAAAACAAAATAAAACAAAACAAAATCTAAAACATAGGAATTGTGACTCATTGATTTATTGCTTACAAATCTTTCTTCCTCTGGTCCCTACATTGTAAAATAGAATTCACAGTAGAACTTATTGTTACAGGTTACCATACAGATTAAATGCTTAACATAAAATAATTTGCCCTCAGGAATCCGACCATTGCTCTGGAGATGTGGCTCAGTTGGTAGGGAGGCTCTGGGTTTGATCCTCAGCACCAACTGGGCATGGTAGCTTGTGCCTGTAACCCCAGCACTTGGGAAGCAGAAGCAGGAGGGTTGCAAGTTTAAGGTTATCTTTGGCTACATAGTGAACTTGAAGCCAGCTCAGGTTATACTAGACCCTGTCTCAACAAAGGAAAAAACATCTCTGTCACTTTACCACTCAAGTATGTACATATGTACTAGGTATGGATCTATCTATCTATCTATCTATCTATCTATCTATCTATCTATCTATCTATCTATCTAT
>CM052711.1:59251111-59366138 GCA_028551405.1 Uromys caudimaculatus | reverse complement strand
CCCTCTCCCTCTCCCTCTCCCTCTCCCTCTCCCTCTCCCTCTCCCTCCCCTCCCCCTCCCTTCCCTCCTTCCCCTTCCCCTCCACCTCTGTCTCCCTTCCCCTCCCCCTCCCTCTCCCTCTCCCTCTCTCCTTCTCTGTCTCTCTGTTCTTCATTCAGTCCTATCTCAAAAGCTACATTCTCACTTCATGTCTCCTTTGGTTCTTACATCAGGCTAAGCCTCTGTCAGGGCTCCCCTGGCTAACTCCCTCTTCTGCCTTTCGTTTTTTATCGTAGGCAACAATCTTAGCCAAGCGCTGAGCTCCAAAGTTGGCAAATGACTTTCTTCTCACTTCTTCTCTAAGGCAAATGCCTCCTTCCTCCTATTTGGACTTAAGGCTTGTCCAGTGAGAAAGTTCTTGAATACTATCTCCTCCAACCACAAAAGGCTCCAGAGAAGGCAGCGGATAATTAACCTGAGAGAGGGAGGGGGAGGGAGGGGAGCAGAGACAAAGAGACAGAGACAGAAACAGAGAGACAGAGATGGAGAGAGACAGAGATGGAGAGGTTGTAGTTAAAGAGGGTATCATCACTTCTCTGGTAGGCAAAGGATCATTGGCTTTGGCATTAGACAGAAAGTGGTCTCCTTTATATTCAAATTTATTTAATCTAAATGCATCTTAGTCTTTTCTTTTGGTTTTGTCTTTAAAGTTACAATTTCACATTTACTTAGTTTGTTTGTCCTTTAAAACCAAATAATGTCAATTGTATGTATTCACTTCCATTTCCTTTGCCTGGCAAGTCAAATTATTCCCCATGGGAGTCCTAAACACTCCTTCAGTAATCTTTAATGCTAACCCTGGGCCATATTTTATTGTTTGCTGCTGTGCAATTTCTGCCACCCCCTGAAACTTACAAAATAATCTGTGGAATTTCAGATGACAAGTGAGTTTATCTCTGGGAAGCATCGGAAAGGGAAACGAGTAATCGGCACAACCTAAAAATTAAAACGTGTGTGGCACATGGCTTTCCAGTATAGCTCAGAGAGGGGGCGTGGTCTTTCCCATAGTGCCTGTCACTCAACTAACTCTGAAACAAATTACACTCTTCTTACTTATTACAGTTTTCAGACGGGGTCACATGTAGCCCAGACTGGCCTCAAGGCTTTCAAAAGTCCTTGAATTTCTGATTCTCTTACCTCCACCTCTCCCATGCTAGGATTCAGGCCCGTGTCACCACATCGGGTTTTTGTTGTTGTTTGTTTGGTTGGTTGGTTTGGTTTGGTTTGGTTTTTTGTTTTTTTAAACAGGATCTTGCCATGTATCACTGGCTGGCCTCAAAATCACAGAGATTCCTTTGCATCTGGGATTAAAGGTGTTTGGCCATGCCCAGATCCACATCCGGTTAATTGGATGCTGGGGGTGCAACCCAGGGATTTATGAAGGCCAAAGCATTGTGCCATCTGAGCTACACACCCAGCTCTTCTTCCCACTTATCAAACAGACAAAATAAGCTAGTGTCTACCCTAGCCGTAGCCATCCAAAATAGAGATAATGTACACATCTAAGGGTTTCAGGAACCGGAAGGAGGCGGTCTGTCCTGAGAAAGAGAGAGGGACTGAATCTTTCCATTGCTAACTCCTCCATCCCAAATATGGGCAAACGTTGGTTAAGACAAGCAGCAAGTGCAAAGAAGTCTCAAAAAGGAAAAGAATTGAGAAGAATGGGCAAATGCTCCCGTACCCAGCTGCCTGGGAGGAGGGGCTCAGGGAAGGAGGAGGTGGTAGCAGCCGCGTTTGAGTAGCTGCTTCTTTCTTCTCTGCAGATCTCCGTAGGAGGTCTGGACTCGGGACAGTCAACTTCACATATTTTGACAGGGTGTGTCATTTCAAAGGCATAGGGCTGAGCTGTAGCCCGGAGAGGAAATTGAGCTCATTGACATATTTCGAGATGTAGCTGAGAACCCACAAGACGATATGCAGGTCTTGGGAAGGTTCCCGCCGCCTTTGTAGATGTTGATTGAGCCAACTCCTGAACTGTCTTTTTCAATTTATGTATAATTGTGTGTGTGTGTGTGTGTGTGTGTGTGTGTGTGTGTGTGTGTATGCACGTGTCCGTGCGAGCGCGCTCGCTGGTCATTCTCATGACGCCAAGCCTTTCCTGCCTTTCATTGCTGATCCCGGCTGAACTGTTATTCATAATTTCAGCCCTGAGCGTGCTCCTGGTCAAGGGGGCTTAGCTCTTTCCCGGTTCTCCTCTAACATAACACATAAATGGAATGGCACTCCTAGGGAAGGCCAACACCTCTCCACTTCACACTTGCCTTCCTGTTGCCATTTTCTCTCTTAGCCTCTCCAGCCTGCAAATCAAAACACAATGGAACCTTCTTTGGCCTGATGGCTCCGCTGGCTACATCTTTGTAGCTGTCCTTTTTTGTAACAGAACTTCCAAAAGAGTTGTATTTCATCCTTGCCTTCCTTTCTTTTCTTCTCATCTGCTTCTTAAACTCCTTTAAACAAGACTCCATCTTTACTATCCACCAAAAAAGTTCCCTTTCAGTACCCCTTCTCTTCTCTCTGTGCACACACATGTGCACATATGAATGTGTATGCATGCAGGAGCTCCAGGGTTATGGATGTGTGCTATGCACATCTGGCTTTACCTGGATTCTGCAGATCCACGCTCAGGTTCTCACACACTTGTCCTTGGAAGTACTTTATCCATTGAGGCATCTCTCCAGCCCCTATTTTTTTTTTTTTTTTTTTTATTTATAGAATGCGCTTTATTTATTCTTTGATACTTTTAAAATATATATGCACCCCAATTCTCCCCTCACAACTTTTTTTTTTTTTTTTGGTTTTTCGAGACAGGTTTTCTCTGTATAGCCCTGGCTGTCCTGGAACTCAGGCTGTAGACCAGGCTGGCCTCGAACTCAGAAATCCACCTGTCTCTGCCTCCCAAGTGCTGGGATTAAAGGCGTGCGCCACCACTGCCCTGCTCCCCTCACACCTTTTAAATGCTCTCCCACACATCCCCCTCCCACCCTCACATCTTTTCCTCTTTTTTCTTTCTTACAACCTGCTGAGTTCCATTAGCTCTGCCTGTTGGATTGTTGACTGGCCTTGCTGGCTTGACCTTGTGTGTGTCTTGTGCCAACCTCTGTAGCTTCAGTGAGGCCATGAGTGCACCAGCCAGGCCATCAGTCTACAGCACTCCTCCCGTTCTCCAGCTCCTATCTTATTTCCACGATGTTCCCTGAGCCTTGGTGGAGCAGGGGTGGGGGTGGGAATGGGGGTTGGGGTGGGGGTGGGGGTGAGGAAAGGGGTAGTACTGATATAGATGTCCTATTTAGGGCTAAGCACTCAATCCTAATTTTAGTTTTGTTTTAAGATAGGGTCTCTTGGAGCTCAGGCTAGCCTGGAACTTGATATGTAGCTGAGAATGTCCTTGTACTCCTGACTTTCCTAACATAACCTCCCAAGTACTGAGATTCAGGCTGCGCCACTGCACTCAGCCTGAAACACTTTGCCGATTTAAACCCTGAGACCATGTTGAATCCTCTCCTCCCTAATACAGTCTCTTTACTGGAGTCTCTGAATCCTGAGGGGGTGGCGGTTTCTTTATCTCCAAAGATATTAAATCACAAAATGATGTCATCCAGTTTCATGACTTCAGAGACTATTTATAGATGGATAATTCTCTAGTCTAGTCTGTAATTCTCATCATGATTTCTGAAAACCCTGAGGCTGAGAGCCCCTTGCTTTGTCGTCCCCTCAGATGTAGAATAAACATCAGAAATGAACATTTGCTGAAACAAACCCCTGGCTTTGCACTGCCTCCCTGTGTCTGAGTTCTCTCATTTGTAATGGGTTCCCTGCTTCTGGGTTGGCCTTTTCTTTTCTCATGTTTCTCATGTGTGGTATGCACATATATGTGTCTGCATGTTCACATGCATGTGAATGCACTTGTATGCTGGAACCTATGGAGGCAGGGGATTGACATCGGGTGTCTTCCTCGATTACTCACCAGAGTCCAAGTGAAAACCGAACAGGCATGGCGGCCCACTGTAATTCCACTAGAGGAGAGGCAGAGAAAGAGGACCCCCAGGGCAAGCTGGCTAGCTAGATTAGCTGGAATCGATGAGCTCCAGGTTCAGCACGGACGTTAGTGCCTGTGGAGGCAGGAGGCTGATACCGGGTGCCAACCTCTTCTGGCTACAGTCCATCTTTATTTCCATCCCTGTCTCTGCTCCATCCCCACACATTTGACTTCTTGTGGATACTGCAGGGCCTTTGTACCTGTTGTTCTGCCTGTCATAGTGTCGTCCTGCTCCACAGTTGCGGAAGTCACGCCCTGTGCCACCCGGTACTCTGCTCAAATGCGGGTGCTCTTGAGACAGGGTTTCTCTGTATAGCCCTGGCTGTCTTGGAACTTGCTTTGTAGACCAGGCTGGCTTCGAACTCAACTAGGTCTACCTGCTTCTGCCACCCACCCCCCCACCCCACCCCCCACGCACACCTGAAACACCATAGACACACAAAGAAATGTGCATGTGGCATGATAACCAGAAGGGGACTATTTTAGAGAAGATGGAGACAGCAGAAACAGGGAAAGGAAACAAGGCAAAGCACTGAGACATGAATATGAACAAAGTACAGTGATACAGATGATGACAATGACATAATTAAACCCATTTTTTTGGATGTTAACTAAAAACATCAATAAAAAGAAAGTGTTCCCGAATTGCTTTGTACTCAAGATTACTCTATTCTATGTTGCTCAGAGCCCACAGAGACCAACCTTGGTTTATCCCTCATCTGTGGTTCCTTGATCTCTGTCTTCTGAGGAACATCAGTGGGTGACAGAGGTCAGAATGGTGTCTCTCTACCAGGTGGCAGTCATCATAATTTTCTGCTAAAGGTTATGTCTCATGATAAAGTCTTCTCTACCATGATTTCACTATGTCTGCTTTCCAATATCAATTCCATTTCCTTGTCATTTTAAGGCTATTTAGGTGTGTGTGTGTGTGTGTGTGTGTGTGTGTGTTGTATGTACATATGTGTGTGTTCATGCAGAGGCCAGATGCTTTCGTTTTGAATCTTCTCCACTTATTCTCTTGAAACAGATTTTGCTCACTGAACCCAGGAACGCTCTTATGTCTGCCTCCTCATCCGTGTGCACCACTACACTAGGCTTTGTGTGAATGCTGGGTTGGGATTCAGAGCCTCATTAGCAGGACAGATTCTTTACTGACTGAGCCATCTCCCCAGCCCTAGGTTTCTTTAAAATAGTTTCCCGTAGGCAGAAGATGCAGCCTGGTTGGCAGAGTGCTTGCCTAGCATGCATGATACCTAGGGTTTCACCCCCAACACTGCTTAAATTGATGCCACGGTTCACTCCTCTAATCCCAGCATAAGGCAGGTCAAGGCAGAAGAATC
This sequence comes from Uromys caudimaculatus, assembly GCA_028551405.1. Lineage (NCBI taxonomy): Eukaryota > Metazoa > Chordata > Mammalia > Rodentia > Muridae > Uromys > Uromys caudimaculatus. Next base: position 59,360,723 of record CM052711.1, on the reverse strand, counting down.
AGAAATTCAAATCAGGATGCCAGCATGTTCTTTATCTGTTTACCAGTGAGGATAGTTTCCCCTCACTAGATTGTAAGCCCCACAGAAGTGGGAACTAAAACAAAAATCCTACTTTAGAAACAATTTAAATGAATGGATATGTGACAGAGGGTGCATGGTCGAGTGGGTACCAGGTGAGAAAGAACCAGACGCACAAGGTTGGGATGCTGAGAGCACTGGGTTAAAGGTCACTTAGAGCTGGCAAGGCTGGAGACTGTCTCGTTCGTGTGCATGAGACTGTGGGTTTGATTCCCAATACCATAGAAAGGAGATGAAATTGAATAGCATCTTCGAGGACTAATGATCAAAAATAGACACAAAGAACAGCCCAGAGTAGCTTCACAAAGGAAACAGCCAAGTTCAGCGTTCCACAGGGCACACAAATATGCTGAGGCTGTAAGAAGCCTCCAGCTGCAGCAGCACAGGCAGGGCAGAGAAATGATTGCCAGCGGAGAGAGGGTGCTCTTGCATTACAATCACTAGACACTGGAAAACAAGGAGAGCCTCCGAGAGCCCTGTAGTTGTCCAGAGAAACTATCATGGAGAAGGACAACGGAGAAGCAGAATAAAACCATGTGCGTTTATTGCTGTGGTGCACAGGTCTTCCTTGCTTTGTGAGTTGTGTGTTGTGGGCATCACAACAGCTGGCAGGCGGACATTTGCCATTTCAACCTCATCATATTGACGCTTTGTGGATCTTTAAATTAAATATAGTATTTCATTGATTCTTTGAGAATGCCATACGTGCACACAATGACTTTTGATGGCACTCACTCTCCACGCGCCTCTCCTTAACGCCTCCCAAATCCCCAGCCCATCCCCTACCCCGTCAACTTCACATCCTGCTTTCTAACTCACCAAGTCCACTTTATTCTGTGCACACACTCCTGTGTCTATGTGCCCATCCATTGGAGGTCTTCCAGCAGCCACGCCCTTAAAGAAATCTGATTCTTTCTCCTTCAGAAGGCATCAACTGTCAGTGGCTCCTCAGCTAGGGGTGAGACCTCAGCAGCCCCGCCCGCTTCCCCATCTGACAGTTGCTTGGCTTGGCGCAGGTTTTGTGCAGGCAACCTCAGCTGCTCTGAGTTCATGAGCACAGCAAACCTGCCATGCCCTGGTCCTCATTCACTCTGGGTCTCCCCAATCTCTGGCTTGTAGCATCTTTCCTCCCCCTCTTTTGCAATGATTCCTGAACCTTGTGGGGGGATGGAGGGTGTGGCATGATGTCTTATCTGTGGATGAACACTCTATAGATTCTTATTCCCTGTTGTGAGCTTTTGCATTGACTGCTATCCACTGCACAAAGAAACTTCTCTGCTGAGATTTAAAAGCTGCACTAGAGCCTGACAAATACAGAGACGGATGCTCTCAGCCAGCTGTTGGACTGAGTTTGAGGGTCTGTGATGAAGGAGTTGGAGAAGGGACTGAAGGAGCTGAAGGGGTTTGCAGCCCCATGGAGGGAGCAACAGTGTCAATTGGCCTGACCCCCAGAGCTCCAGGAGACTGGACCACCAACAAAAGAATACACATGGCCATGGCGCTGACCACATATGTGACAAAGGAGAGTCTTGCTAGCCATCAGTGGGAGGAGAGGCCCTTAGGCCTGAGGATGTTTGATGCCCCAGTGTAGGGGATTGCCAGGGAGGGAAGACAGGAGTGGGTGGGTGGGTGGGTGAGTACCCGCATAGATGCAGGGGGAAGGGAGAATGGGATAAGGGGTTTCTGGAGGGGAGGCCTGGAAACGGGAAAACATTTGAAATGTAAATAAAGAAAATATATATAAAAAAAGAACAACAAAAGAAGAGAAAGGTTTCAAATAAAAAGTATCCCTTTAAGATATAAATTTATTGGGGGAAATGGACTTTTAAAAAAAAGAAAATTTAGAGCATGGTTTGATATTCCTTTTAGCACAATATTAGTAGTAGGTTTATCCCTGGGCCTCGTGAGCCAACCATGCATTCTTGGCTAGATTAATACTACAAGATAGGTTTCCTTTTGTGGAGTGAGCCTCAAATAATGTTTTAAAAAGCAATTAGTTACCCGCATAACATTCAGGCCACTATTTTGCTCACGGGCATGGTTGGCCACGGCCGTGTTATTTAGCTCCTAGAGTCATAGCTGGGTGACACTGCTGGTGACATTTGCCTCCTAGAGTCATAGCTGGGTGACACTGCTGGTGACGTTTGCCTCCAGCAGCATACACACTACCTTTCAATACTATGAAAGCAAGCCTGGCCTCCTGGCACACAGCTTTAGTCCCAGCACTTGAGAGACAGAGGCAGACAGATCTCTGTGCATTCAAGGCTAACCTGCTCTACATAGTGAGTTCCAGGCTAGTCAAGGTTACATGGTGAGATCTTGTCTCAAACAAAACAATAAATCAGTGCTAGCAGAGCTAAGCAGCAGGGAGGAACCCTCTGGGTCAGTACTAACTTGATTTCTCCATGCGCTGTCACCAAACTGTGTGTTGTCTTTAACAACAGTCTTACCACCAGGTCCTGGTGGGGAACTAAGAGTGATGACAATGTCCTGTGTTGTTTTGGTGGTCTCTGGGATACCTCTGACAACAGCTCAGGAGATGTAGCCTATATTTTCTTTTGGGCATTTTACTTGGCAACCTATGTTTTCTGAGAGGAGCATAATCCTCCACGTAGGGAATATATATATATATACAATAAAACATGTATATATGAAGTTTATAAAATTGTGTGTTTCCTATGTCCTTTGCAAGCATCTCTCGTGTTAGCTAACTTTCCCTCACCCCCTCTCTACCCTACCTCTCCAGCCTTCTCCCCACTTAAACTCCCTTTCCATTGTTCCCTTATTTGTCCTTTTGGGAGACAGGTTCTCACTAAGTAGCTGAGGTTGGTTTTGAATCTTAATTTTCTTGCCTCTGCTTTCTTATTGGGAGTGTGGATTGCAAGTATTTACCACCATCCATAGCCAATTTAAAAAGAAAAAGAAAAAGGACTCTATGGTGGCTCAGTCAGTAAAGTGCCCAAGCATGAGGGAGGACCTGAGTTCAGTCCCCAGCACCCGTGTAAAAAGCTGGTCTGGTGTTTATGTCTGTTACGCTAGCACGGGGGAGGCGGTCAGCAGAATCCCTGGGTCTTCCCCGCCATCCAACCAAATTAGTATACTCTGGGTATACTCCAGGTTCAATGAGAGACCTTGTTTAAAACACAAACAACAGTAGCAGCAGCAGCAGCAGCAGCAGCAGCAAGTGGAGCGTGAGTGAGGAAGACACCTGTCACCCTCTCCAGGCCTCCACATACAGCTGCATACATGCACATGTGCAGCCATTCGCCCACTCACACACGTGCACACACAAGAACACACTAAGACGGGTTTGCGTAAACAGGGACACAATTTATTTGGCATACAGCACAGCAACAACTGCAAGTATAGTTGTCAGGCAAATTTATCTAAAACTCCCCTCCAACTCTCCCCTATTTCCATCAGATGCCTCGGCTTTCCAGTGCTTCAGAGAACACTGACAGCTGCTGGAGGATCCTCTAAGATCCTACTTTTAAACTGTAAGAAGTAAGTAAGTATTTCTCCAAGTACTTGCATAGTCTTCCTCACAGGAGGACTCTCTTGGTATCTTCCCACACTCGTATACGCAGGACAGTCATCCAGGGAAGCAGGAGGGTGACAACAGAGGCACAGGTCAGCCGTGCTTTCTGTTTGGTCCTTTACATGTTTGGTGTTAGTGCATCTTTGATGTGTGTGTGTGTGTGTGTGTGTGTGTGTGTGTGTGAACGTGTACATGCACGCATATGTGGGTGTGCACTGGTAAAGATATATGAAGACCAGAGGAGAACTTCAGGGGCCTCCCACATTATGTTTGACACAGGGTCTCTTCTTGGCCCAGACTAGAGTGAGTAGTCAGTGAGTTCCCAGGGACTCCCTGTCTGGGGCTCTCATCTCCCCCGAGCTGGAATTGTAAGTGTGGACTTCTACACGAGTTCTCCGGATGTAACTCAGGTCCTTACACTTGGAGAGCAAGTCCCTTATCAACTGAGTTTTTGTCCCTATCCCTAATATTTTTGTTTCTAGAATCTAGAATTAGGGAAGGCTCTCACACAGCATCATCCAGACTTCCAAAACGCAGCAGACTGAACTTGCCACCCACCATCAATGGACAGCTGTGCAGAGGCAGGATGACTCTGATCTGTTTTCCAGATGCTGCAGGTTGCTCAGATGCAAGCTGGGTTACACTCTAGCTGGGCCTGGGAATATGGCAAGATGCCTCATTTTGTATCCTCCTCTTGTCAGAGCCTTTAGCCTCTCTTCAGGATCAGCCTGGAGGAAGACGAGTGAAGGAAGCTATGTGTGTGTAAGAAGGAACTGTTTCTTGGAATCTCTGAGTCACAGGACTGAAGATACAGCATTTGGGGATGGAGATATGGCCCGGCTGGCAGAGTGCTCGCCTGGCGTGCCTAAAGTCCTGTGTTTGATCCCCTAGCACATTGTTTAAACTGGCCTGCAATTCCAGTACTTGGCAGGGGGAGGCAGGAGGATCAGAAGTTCAAGGTTAATTTTGGCTATTTAAAAACTTTGAGACCAGCCTGACTACATAAGACTCCGTCTTTAAAAAGAAAAAGAAAAAGAAAAAAAAAAAAAAAAAAAAGGAAGAAGGTTTCTCCCTTCCCACCATTGTGAGGTTCCCAGGAGGAAGCATCTACCTCTGGATTAGGAATTAAGTCATTACCAGATACTGAATCTCTGGCTCTCTGACCGTAGACTTACTGGGCCCCTGAACAGTGGGAGAAATTCCTGTTGTTTATAAGAGACCACACGTCTGCATTTCAGTATGGCTTACTGCCACCAAACTCAGGAGGCTTGACTGCTGAGGGTTGCTATTTTTTGGGGGGGGGAGTGAGATGATAGAAAATGTGGTGGTGGTGGGGTACCTTTGGTGGGCCGTGCCAAGGTGTACCCCTGAGAATTTGCACCATGCAACAGATCTGGTGTAAGAAGTTTATTGAGGGGAGGGGAGGGCAAGCTAGAGGCAGTTAGAGAGACAGGAAGACAGGGAGACAGGGAGACTGAGAGAGGGGGCAGAGAGAGGGAGGCACAGGAGAAGGCAGACGGGGGGGGGGGTGCTGGGGACCCTTTTATCCGTAGCACACACCTGCCACATGCTTGGTCTACCGCAGGACCTAAGCAGCTGCTAGGTCCCTGTGAGCAGGCCAGTGGGATCACCTGCATACCTACAAAGGGTTTAAACAAAGTTGGGTTAGTAGATGCTTAATTTCCATTTGTTTGTTTACACAGAGTTTCACGTGCGTCAGGCTGTCCTTGAACTTGTTCTATAGCTGAGAGTGACATCTGGTCCTGTTCCTATCTCCTGAGTGCTGGGATAGCAGGCACATGCCTGGTATATATGTTGCACTTGCCTTTGTGAGACTGAATTAGGCACTAAGAAGCCAGACTGTTATAAAGTGGGTTTGGTTTTCTACTGCTGTCTGTCATAGGTGCTCGGATTATCTCTCTCATGTTAAAGCTATACAATACTCTTACTGGGAACTAGGCAGATGGCAGCACCTTTCCAGCCTCCAGAACAGACTCAAACAAGGCTATTTTGGTAAAAATTACCTAGGACTTTGTTGTCGGGCAGGAACTGTGTTAAAGGGTCTCAGCATTAGGAAGGTTGAGAACCACTGCTCTAGATGAACATGGGCCAGGCAGAGAGCCACAGACTGCTGAGTTCAGGGGAGCCAAGTCCCCTTAGGATGTAATGCTTTATTCTCCAAACAGCACTGGAGAGTCTGAACTTGGCCTGGGAGACACGTTCTCACTACGTTTCAGTGAACTCCTTTGACCTGCCTGGGAATGTCAGAGGCAGCTGGACAGGCACTCAGTCGATTGACTTGGTTGTGAGAAATTTCCAAACTCTGCCCTGCACATGACTGCTTTAGCACAGCCCAGCTGCTTTGGATAGGGGAAAAATAATAATAACAATAATTAAATACTACAAGGCCCATGTGTTTGAGCTTCTCTTCCCCTCCTGCTCCAACGCGGCTCCCACTGGTATGTGGCAGTCCAGGGCAGCTCTTTGAGTTTCTACTTTGTTCAAGGTTCCTTTGAAGCCAGGACTCAGCTTACGCCAGGACAGGTTGTTGCTTGATTTTGTTTTTCTGAAAGGGACTCACGTCTTCCAGGCTGGACTCCAGTTCTCTTTGTGGGCAGGAAACACTTCTGATCCTCCTGGCCCTACTCTCCCAGTGCTGGGGTGACATTTTTGGTTCCTTTGGTTTGAACCCAGGACTGTGTGCACACTAGTCCAGCACTCTACAACTGAACTACATTCACAAAGGATGCTTAAAAAGAAAGCCAGAGGCTGGACAGACAGACAGCTCAGTGTATAAAGCTTGCGCTGTAAGCATGAAGACACCACTCAATTCCCAGGACCCTAGTAAAAAGCAGGGCAGGGTGACACTTGCTTGTGACCCCCAGTGCCGGGGAGACTGACTCGGGCAGTTCCTTAGGGCTGGTTGCTCCCTGAGCAAGTTTCCAGAGACCCGTCTAAAACAGACAAGGCAGCCGGTTCTGGAGAAGGCACTCAAGCAAGACAGCCTGTGGTGTGCAGACTCACGCGCACCTACATATGTACACAGCCTCACAGACATATACTAAAGAAGAGAGTAAAAGAAAGAATGAGTGAGAAACAGAAGAAAGGAAGGGCTGACGGATGGGAGGGAGGGAAGAAGGACGGACAGGAGGGAGGGAGGACAGATGGGAGGGAGGGAGGGAGGGAGGGGAGGAAGGAGGGACAGAAGGCAGCTGTAGCGCCCCCAACATCTAGGGGACCCAAAAGCTGCCTCTGCTGCACTCTACCAACTCCTTGCAGCCTTCTTTCCCCCTTCTTTCCTTCTCTCCTTCCTGTTCTCTTAGCTGCATACTCTGCATCAGGTCTGACCCTGCCATTCTCACAGATGCGATTCCTTCAAACGGATCCTTCACTCTCCCCAGCTGCTGGTTTTAAATGCAGAATATATATATATATATATATCCAAAAACTCAAAAACCCAAACTGCCATGAAAAAGAAAGGAAGAAAAGAAAAAGAAAAGAACAAAAACCCGACCAGCAACAGTTGAGTGCTGAATGCAGAGCCCCACAATTTGCTCAGCTCCCGCCTGCCGCGTGTCTGGCTTATAATTAAAGGCGTAAGAAATATGTGCTGCTCCCACCCCCCCAATTTGGACCCTGTTTTTCCTTTTTACAAAAACATCTGAATCCTGCCTTTGGAGTGATCTTGCATTATTTTGCTGGCAGGGCCACAATAGTGACTTACGTGGAGACTGCGGAGAAGCCAGCCATTCCCCTGCCAGGGAAAATGCATTCCGGAACCTGACATCTGGATCTTGCAGCTGGAAGGAGGAGGGGCTCCACAAAGCACCAGTCCTGGTGTCATCAAAGGCAGTTGATGGTGCCAAGCGCGTATGGAAATTACACAGAGCAGATGCTGTCTCTAGCATTAGATGGATAATGCAGCTATTTAGGAAAAACAAAGATGTGCTTAGAGTTTGATCACCCATGGTACGTGCAGCGAAGGATTCGGAGCTGTCAGTGTGACACCGATGGGCCCATACATGTCCCAAAGGTTCGCACTCTTTAGATTTTATTATTTATTTCATTTAATTAATGTGTGTATGTATTTGTATGCATTCTTGTGTGTTTATACATGCAGAGGCCAGAGGGCTGTCTCTGTTCTCCACCTTATTATTTTATTTTATTTTCAATTGTGTATATGTATGCATCTGTGTGTGGGAATGTCCGCACCTGAGTGCAGGAGCCAGAAGAGGCCAGAAGAGGGTGTAGGTGGCTACTATGGCCCTGCCAGCAAAATAATGCAAGATCACTCCAAAGACAGGATTCAGATGTTTTTACAAAAGGGAAAAACAAAAGATAGAAGAGACTAGAAGAGAGCATCACATCCCCTGGAGCTAGGGCTACAGGAGTTGTGAGCCTTCCAGTGTGGGTGCTGGGAACTGAACTCAGGTCTTCTGGGAGAGCATCCGGCACTTTTAACTGTTCACTCATCTTTCTGGCTCCTTTCACCTAGCTTTTGAGATAGTTTCTGACTGGACCCAGAGTTTACTGTATTTGAATAAATACTCTTTCTGCTCCCTGAGCCCAGGGATCCTCACGTCTCAGCCTCCTCGGCTCTGGGATTACAAGCGTACACGGGACATGCCCCCTCCCACTTTTTATGTGGGCGATGATGATTGAGGTTAGATTTTCATGCCTGTGGGACAAATTGTTTTAACAACTGAACCTTCTCTCCAGCATCCAAATGGTTCCCATTCCCTTTTGTGACTCTAAAGAGTAAGGTTGAGGAAGCCAGGGTTACTTCTTCCTTTATGAAAGCTGGAGGAAGCAAGCATCTGGAAAGGAAAGCACGATCTGTGGATATTTAAGATGTTCTTCGGGTTCAGCCATCTTCTGTCTAAGCAGCATTTGGAATACTTTGTGTGATGGACAGGAGAATATGAAAGCAAGAAAGCCCAGCCGGTTATCTGCAAGCAGTGATCCATCAGATCCATCAGGAAGAATTAGCTCATTGTGGTGAGAGGAAGGGAGCAGGAAGAGGGCTGGAAAAGGAAATTGAAAATGCTAATGAGCGTGAAAGCACCTTGGCCCCCTTTCCCTTTCTTTCCTTTTTCAGATCTTCCTAAGATTAGGGCCCTGCAGAGAGCGCAGGCTCCATTCGCACTCAAGTTGGAGGCACTCAGAGTCGCTGGCTTCACACAGGAAGTGTGGGTTAAGTGTCAGCAGCAAGGCCTGGACACAATGTTTCACAAAGATCTCTTTCTATCTTTTGTTCTTTGCAAAGCAAGCAGTCAGGAAAAGGGCTCTTCTGTCAAAAGTGCCTTTTCTTTGGGGAAGTCTGGAAAAAGATAGGATTCCTCTCACCTAAAAGAGGACTTGAGGGCTAGGGAGATGCCTGAGCTGAGTTTGCCTAGCATACCTGAGGCTCTGGGTTTGATCTCCGATATCACATAAACCACAAATGGGGCTATGGACTTGTGATTCCGTTCTCTGGAGGTGTAGGCGGGAAGATCAGAAGTTCAAGGTCATCCTCAGTTATTTAGTTTGAAGTCAGCCTGGGTTACATGAGACCTGGACCCTCCTCAAACTCCCAAGCTAAAAGAGATGACCTCTGCTGGAGAGGTACCTCAGCAATTAAGAGCTTACTTCTCCTGAAGAGGATTGGGGTTCGTGCCTCAGAAAAAAAGATTCCAGAAAACAACAAACCACAGGCATCTCAGAGCTGCCCGTAACTCCAGCTCCAGAGGATCCCACACTCTCTGCAGATACTTGTGTGTGTGTGGTGCACATAGCAGGTACACATAGCACAGATATACACATAAAATGGAAAATAAATCTTTTTTTTTTTTTTTTTTTAAAGAGAGAGGGCTTAATGATTGCAGTCTCCTGTTTCTGTTGGAACAGCATAGAACAAACCTGCTAGCCTGGTGTGCACAGTGATGGACAAGAACAGGGGCGCCCTTACTCATGCAAGGTAGAAGGCAAAGACCTACACCCAAGGCTGTCCTCTGGCTTCTATACACACAGCATGGCATGTGTATTCTTGCACTGACACACACGAGCACGTACACACAAAGCATTTTTAAAAAGTCCTATTTCTAACTATCCCTTTATAGAAAGCTGTGCTTGCCGGTGTTTAGAGGAAGACACAACTTGCACTTGAGCGGGACCATCGTCTGGAACTTTCGAGTGTTGAGTTACACCTCCTCCATGGAAGCTCCAGAATCTGTAGTATCAGGTGTTGAGAGGTGGCCGTTTGATAGAGCAGTGGTGGCTAGGGACTTAACTTGGAGCCATGTGTATGTATTAAGCACATTGTTGCTGTTTAGAGTGTACCGTTGTTTGTAGTGGCTTGGTGAACTGTCAGTGCTGCAGTCCTCTACCTCCCTAACACTCTAAAAATCACGTTGAGAGCCCAAGGTTCTCTCTGTGTCTCTGTCTCCCTGCAACCCCATCTCCCTTGTGTGTGTGTGTGTGTGTGTGTGTGTGTGTGTGTGTGTGTGTGTGTGTGGTTTTAACCATAACAGTGTGTGAGCTTATGTGAGCTACATGAAGCAGTCAAATTCACAGAAACAGAAAGCAGGCGGGTGGTTTCCTGGGACCAAGGAGAAGAGAAAAAGGGTGAGTCACTGTTTAATGAGTGTGGCACTTCAGATTTTCGAGATGAGAAAGTTCTAGAAATCCTATCCTATGCTCATCTGCTGAACTATGGACAAGAATGTTGTGGTGATATTTTCTATACTTTGTACTAAAGGGAAAGAAAGAGCAACAGAGACAGAGGTGTTTGCTGTGGTTTGTACATGCTTAGTCCAACCAAGGTTTATGTCCTGGAACTTGGTTCTCAGGGTGACAGAGCTAAAGGTCTGCTGAGAGATGTTTAGATTAGTAGGGTTTGCTGCCCTGAGGGCAGGCTCTTAGGAGAGAGCAAACCTGACCCCACAGTGGCTTCCTGGCCTCCTGTTTTGTCCTGTATTCTCATGTATTCTCTCTTTCTTGCCATGATGTCACCCACTATGATGTGATCCAGTCCAAGGAGACTTTTACCAGAGGCTGAACCAACGGTACTGCCCAATTGTGGATGTCTAGCATTCCACATTTCAAGCTAAATAAACCTCATTTCCTCTGTGAGAGAGAGAGAGAGAGAGAGAGAGAGAGAGAGAGAGAGAGAGAGAGAGAGACACTACTGTGGTTTTTAAGATCACACCTCTTACTGGCCTGGAACCTCAGTAAGCTGGGTGTGCTTGCCCATGAGCCCCAGGGGTCCATCTGTCTCTGCTTCCATCTGTCTCTGCTTCCTCATACTATAATTTTAGCCATGATCATCACATCTGACCTTTTTTTTTTTTTTTTTTTTTTTTTTTTTTTTTTTTTTTTTAAACATAGGTTCCTCGAGTTTGCCAGGAGAGCACTTCACTGACTGAGCCATCTACCCATCTCCTAGATCTACTTCTCAGTCCCTTAAACAGTATGCCTCAGCTGTAGCTTAATTCTTGTTCACTAGGGCTAAGTGCAAGCCTGCCACAGACTCTGTGTTATTAAGACGTTCAGAACTGGACTCTCAGAGTTTATTCCTCGTGTGACTTCTCTATTTCCCTGTCATTATCAGTTTCTAGCCACTGCATTCTCAGTTTGAGACCCGACTCTCTGCTGTCACCCCCACATCTAATTAGTCACTAAATCCTCTTTTATCTTAATCTGTGAGAATCTTGAGTTAGTTCGTAGAGCTTCCTCTACCACTTCCTTATAACTGAGGGAAATGCATTTCAGCTAGAGTTTGATGTATGATTTTTTAAAAAAATTACAATAGATGTATGTATATGTATATATGTATGTATATCTGCATGTGTACCTGTAGAAATCCATGTGCCACAGTGCTCACATGGAGGCCAGAGAACAATTTACAGGGGTTGGCTCTCTCCTTCTGCCAGGTGGGTTTTGAGACTTGAACTCAGGTTACCAGGCTTTGGTGGCAAGTTCTTTAACCCTATAAGCCACCTCACTGGTCTCAGATATAAATTTTTGTGGGGACCATGTATCTGCCACACTGGGGCCAGGTGTCAGTCCAGGAATTAGGGAAGATGTAATCTACCATGATTTTTGTTATTATGATGAAATACTAGAGACAAGCTAGCTTTACGGGAGACAAAGTTTATGTATCTCATTGTTTCAGGGGTTCAAAGGTTCACATGGTTCTGATGAGGGCTCTTTGGTATTGACTTGGTTCTGCCAGGGCTCTTTGGCTGTGTTTCATCATAGTAGATGGCACCAAAAGGAGTGTGCTGAGGAGACAATGACCCTCACCAGACAGGAGGTGGTCAGAGCGCTGGGTGATCACGCTTGGGTATTTATAACCATCTTTTGTTGAGAGCAGGTAGTGAGTAGCAAGAGAATTGGCTGGTTGGCATAGCAGGGCATGCTAGGAGGTTCAGGAGTTCAAGGCTACCCTCAGCTACAGGCTGTGTTCTCTAAGGCCAAGCTGGGACTAAAAGAAAGGAAGGAAGAAAGGAAGGAAGAAAGGAAGAAAGGAAGGAAGGAAGGAAGGAAGGAGAGAAAGAGAGAGAGAGAGAGAGAGAGAGAGAGAGAGAGAGAGAGAGAGAAAGAAAGAAAGAAAGAAAGAAAGAAAGAAAGAAAGAAAGAAAGAGAGAAGACAAAGTTGGAAAGGACAACGAAAAGGCCTGAGAGACAGTTCAGCTGGTAAAAGGTACTTGCTGCAAAGCCTGACAATCTGACTTTGATTCTAGGAACCCACAAGGTGTAGAAGGAAAGAACTGACTCCCACAAGTTGTCCATTGCTGTAAACACACACACACACACACACACACACACACACACACACACACACACTCACACACACACACACACACATTCACACACACACCCCTCACACAAAGGAATGTTTTTAAAAACAAAGAAGCAAAAAGCCCACCTCTCTGACAGACACTACTCCTCCAAACCAGAGCAGCTGGTGCCCTGTTCTGCAAACGGTGGGCTCTGAGTTTTTGTTTGTTTGTTTATTGCTGCTGTGGGAAACATGTTCTCCTCAACATTTTGTTGAATGCATTTTTAAGTATACAAGAAGGTTACAAGCCTTGTACCCTGAGCACTCACATACGAACTATCAAATTTCTTCAACTAAAAGTTTACTGAGTTTGCTTTATCGTGCATTTTCCCATTGATAGTTTAGGCCATTTATAATCAATCCACTACATTGAGGCATCTAGCTTGTGTTCTTTTTCTTTTGTTTGTGAGACGAAGTCTTATGAAGGCTGAGACTGGCCTTGAACTCCCTTTGTAGGACAGGATGACCTTGGATCTCTGGTTGTCTTGCCTCTACTTCCTGAATGTGGAGACTTCAGATGTGCACTACCACATCTGGTTTTATGCTATGCTGGGATCAAACCAAAGGAAGTGCTGGGGTTTTGGATACCTGACGACCTTGTTCTTTCTCATGGAGAAGCTGCTGTCTGGGGCAGTGAGTTTCCTCTGAAGTTGAGTGAGGAGATCCTGAGCCTCAGCCTTGGCAGTACCTCAGCTCTCCTCACTGGGTGCCTGTGTGTGAAGCTGGCTGAATTCACTTTTCATTGTGCTGTGAGCATCACCCATTGCTCCTCCCCTTTGCAGCCCTGTGCTCCCCTTTGACAGCTCTCTCCTTGCATCCAGGGAGAATTGGGCCATTGTTTCATGGGGTTTCTTTTAGGCTGGTCTGAGGAGTGTGAAAGAACCCATTTAAAGGAGTCTGATTAAGAAGAGCAAAATAAAGATCAAACTCCAGCACAGTCAAAAGCCACTTGTTAACAGACAAGCTGTGCTTCAAAGCCTTTATCGGGAGCAAAGGAAACTTATCTGGAAGCACTATGTGGAGAAAGTGGGCGGATTTGGGAACATCCATTTGAAGTTCTAAGCAGACCACTGCCTGCCTGGCAGCTGCAGCTTGGACTTATCAGTCAGACTCTGGGAGTTAAGTGGGCAGCTCTGGCAGATGCTAGTCTATAGAAGAGAACAAGTCACCGGTAGTCGGTAGTGTTTATTGGAGACACCCTCCAGACCCTCTTGTGCTTTTATCCCCTCCTAGGATAGAGACACAGACACAGACACACAGGCACACACAGGCACACACAGACACAGACAGACAGACAGACACACACACACACAGTGAGAGAGAGAGAGAGAGAGAGAGCGAGAGAGAGAGCGCCAAGTTACTCTTTATTCTGGATCTCTGTTTCCAGAAACTTGAGTTATCCTGGGGTCATAGAAACCAGGCATAACCACTTCTCAGATGATAAACCAGTCTTAGAGGCAGAGACTCCCTTAAGCCTACACCCTAACGAAGGAATACTATTGCCTTCAAGGCTGGTTTCTCTAATGTCTGCTATTAATGATAAGAGACGACACTTATGACTTAACTGTCCTATGCCAGGTTGGCAGTGTGCTCTCTTTTGATCCCTACCACACCCTACAGTCCTTTTATCCCCGGTTAACACATGTAGGACCTGAGTTTCTGAGAGGTTGGTATCCTTCACTTAAGATCTTCCAGTAAATACGCAGAAAACCTGGGAATTGAATGGCTTGCCACATCTGAAGCCTGTGCTCGGAGCGCTTATCTTACTGTGCTTCCTACAGATCCAGAGGACTGTGTCACCTTTTCCTCAGGAGATAGGGACTGAGGAACTGGAGATACAGCTCAGTTGGTGGAATGTCTAGCTCACAGCCCTGGGTTTGATCCCCAACACTGCAGGATCTGGAATGGCGGTACATATCTGTAATCCTAGCACATAGGAAGTGCTGGGAGAAGGCTTAGAAGTCCAAGGTCAGGCTGAGAATGTGGTTCAGTAGGTAAAGCACTTGCCTTGCAAGCCTGGGTACTGACTGGAGTTTGGCTCCCCAGAATCCGTGTCGAATTCATAAAAGCTGGGTGGGCGTGGTAGCTGCTTATGATGCCAGCACTTGGGAGGGAGAGACAGGGGGTATTCAGGACAAGCTAGCCAGACCAACCAGAACTGGGGTCTGGGTTCAATAAGAGACCCTACCTCAATAGATGGAATGAAGATTGACTGGGAAAGACACTAGAAATCAGTAACATCCTTCTACAAGCACGTACACACATGTGGGTCTGCATCCCTACACGCATACATGCAATGCATGCAAATATGCATACATATACACAGGCAAAACCAAAACCCCAACCCAACCACATGAGCAACAGCAAGGTACAAGGTCATCCTAGGCTACACAGTGATTTCAATGACAAGACTTTGTCTCTGTACAAGATGTTCCAATCACTGCAGACTTCAGTTCTAGATAGAAAGATGGAGCCACACAGATATTAAAGTGACCTACTCAGAGCTGTTCATGGAATTGGCTATATGGGATGTATTTTTTTAAATTACATTTATTTATGTCAGAGGACAACTTGCAAGAGTTGGTTCACTTCCTCTACCCCGTGGATCAGGCTTGGTGCAAGCGACTTAACTCACTGAGCCATCTCGCTGGCCTGACTGTTTTCCTTATTATAAAATGAAAGCTTGAGTAAACACAAGCAGATTTAAACATATAGGGAAGAAAAAAGTGGTTGTGTCGGGAACCTAGGAGCCAGAATTACCCAGAAGCCATTTGAGTCGATCCATGCCATGGTACCTGTCAGTACTCAAGCGCATGTTACCAACACTCTAATAGCAGACACAGGTCATCCCATCATGAAAGAGGATCCTACAAGGTGGTGCTTTCAAAACCCTTCCCTGTGAGGCTACAGACATACCTCAACTGGTAAAGTGCTTGCCTTGGACGTATGAGGCTTGAGTTCTATCCCTAGAATCCATGTGAAAAAGCTGACATGGATTGTGCTTGTAATTCCATTACTGAAGGCAGGGATGAGAAGCCCTGGAGCTGGCTGAGCAGTCAAGTATTCCAGACCAGTGAGACTGTGTCTCCAAGAACATGGTAGACTGTGCATGAAGAAACAAATCCAGTCTACGCACGCACGCACGCACGCACGCTTTCTCGCGCTCACACATGCATGTGCATGCATGCACACGTACACGCACTTTCCAGGACCCAAGCTCCCTGGCAGTGGATATACTATATCTTTGCTGTTCTTTACGGCAAATCTCCCTCTAAGAGCCATCTCTGCTTTTGTCTGCATCTCTTATGTTCCACTTGGATGTTTGCAGCAGCCACCACTGAATTCTCTCCTGCCATAGTCACCAATGATCCACTTTTCCTGAAACCTGATGAGCTTTCCCTCTGAATCCCCTTGGCCAAGGAGTTTGAAGTCCTCTGATGGTTTTACACCAGACCTTTAACAAAATCTTAATTGTCTCTGTAGACTTAAAGCTTTGCATGAGTTATCATTAGCTCCTCCCTCCCTCTGAGGTAGATTTATTTTAAATAAATCAATTTCCTATTAATGAATTGTTAACACATCATTTCAATTGATTAAGATTTAAAAATTAAGGTTTTTGTTGTTGTTGCTGTTTTGTTTTGTTGTTTTGAAGCAGGTTCTCGCTATGTATCTCTAGCCATCCTGGAACTCACTCTGTAGACCAGGCTAGCCTCAAACCCACATAAATCTGCCCGCGTCTGCCTCCCAAGTGCTGGGACTAAAGGCAAGCATCACTATGTCTTGCAAAATCTAATAACTAACTTTTTATTTGTGTGTGTACATACACCATACTCTTGCATGCAATTGCCCATAGTGGCCAAAAGAGGATGTCGGATTCCTTGGAGTTGAAGTTACAGATGGTGAACCACCCTGTTGTGGGTGTGGGGATCTGAACATCGATCTTCCGGAAGAGCAGCAAGCACTTGGAACTGCTGAGCCATCTCTCCCGGCCCTAACTAACTTCCCATGGCCAGGCCATCTATTCTGGCTCACAGCTTTTGGAAGGACCGCTTCCCTCCGTTCCTTTCTCATCACTTGGGTCTCAAGTGTCATCGCTGTGAAAGAGGACCCATTGGTCCTCATCCTGTGCTGTTTAATCTGTTCTATCTTATCTCTCCTCATTTGTGTATGTTTTGTGTTCTCCTCAGATCTGGGAGGCAAGGCCTCTGTCGCTTTGGCTCCCTGCTGTCCTTAGTACTTAACAAAGTATGTGTGTGTGTGTGTGTGTGTGTGTGTGTGTGTGTTTATGCAGAGGTCACTCTTGAGGTATATATTAAATATTATACACATTGTTTGTTTTGGGAGGGGATACACTCACGCATGTGTCTCAGGACATGTATGTAGAGGTCAGAGGAGAACTTGAGGGGTCGGTTCTTCCCTTCCACATCTGGCTTCTAGGGATGAAACTCAAGTCACTGAGCTTTTCAGTAAGTCCTTTTATCCACTGGGCCATCTTGCTGACCCCTCCATCTTGTTTATTTGAGTCAAAGCCTCTAACAACTTTTACCGGAAACTCCCTGATTCAGCCAAGGCTGTCTGGCCACTGAGCCCAAGTGATTCCCCTGTCTCAGTCTTCTCAGATTGGGGTTACAGGCCCACAATGACACCCCTGGCCTTTTCGTCTGGGTCCTAGTGATTAAACTCACACCCTCACGCCTGCGTGCAAGCACTTTGCTGGGCAACCACCTCCAGCGCGTATCAGCACGTACTCAACTAAAACTTCCTGACTGAAAATGTTTTCTGACTAACAGTTTGGCTAGCAGTTAGCTATGAAATTATAGTGACTCTCCTGAGAGCCAGGCTTATACGGTTACTGGGAAAAGAACCATGTGTAGCTTCATGGAAGGCTTCGCTGAATGAACCTCTTGCCCTTGGCCAGAATGCACAGCCCACATCTTAAACCAGTGTCTTTGTATTTTGTGTTTTAAGAATGACGGTTTTCCTTAAATTAGTTTTCTAATTTCTTCTAAAAAAAATGTTAATCCAGGGCCTTTGAGATGGCTCAGTGGGTAAAGGAGCTTGCTGCTGAGGCTGATGACTTGAGTTGAAGTTCAGAACCTACATGGTAGAAAGAAAGAAAAAAAAAATCAACTTATTTATGTATGTATGTATGTATGTATGTATGTATGTATGTATGTATGTATTTATTTATTTATTTATTTATTTATTTATTTATTTATTTATTGTTATTTTTGAGACAGGTTCTCACTATGTAGCCCTGGCTGTCCTGGAACTCACTCTGTAGATCAGGCTGGCCTCGAACTCACAGAGATCTGATTGCTTCCATCTCCAGGGTTCTGGGGTTAAAGCTGTACACCACGATATCTAGCTGTGAAAACTAACTTTTGGAAGTTGTCTTTGGACATCTTCAGATGTTCCGTGACAAATATGCACCCCCATACTCAGACCCAAAATAGACATAAAAATCAAAACAACAAGAAAAAAAAAAGTGTTAATTTAATCTATCAGTATGACTTTGGACAAAACATTTCAGGTCTTGGTCTCCCCATCTGTAAAGTGATTTTGTTTTGGTAGACATTGAACTACAATTTCCTTCAATGCTGTTTGTATTTATTTATAATAACTTTTATATTTGCTTATTTAGTGTGTGTGAGCAGGTGCACGCGTGCATGGCACACGTGGAACTCAGAGGACAGTTTGTCAGCGCCTGTTTTTTCCTTCAGCACGTGAGTCCCAGGTGTCATTGCCAAGCTCAGGTCACATGTGCTTTATCCACTAAGCCACCCCACCAGCCCTTATATTACTTTAAAGAACCTCAGGTTACTGCTCTTTCAGGAATAAAATTACTTAGTTACTGTTAAATTGTCATTTTAAGCCCACAGAAACCCAACTGTAAATTGTAGCTTATTTTATTCTAGAAAAAAATACAGCTCAAAAATTGAAGAAAGATTTATTCACAACCATGTTGCCCCTAGTACATTTATTGATAATCAAAAAGTTACAAAGCACATAGTCAATTTTTTTAAAGGGCAAATAACTCAGGATACTTATGTGTGTTTGAATATTGGAATATATTTGACCTTTGGGATAGAAATTACAAGAACTATTAGAAATGCAATTTTTTAAAAAATGGATTTTTAAATAATTCAGTCTTATTTGGAATCTCAGTGTATAAAATGTATATTTACAGAGAAGAGAAGCTGGAGCGGAATACACTAAAATGTAACTTGTAATTATCTCTGGTCATCTGCCTGGCCTATTTTTATTTTATATTTGACACTATTTTTCAGTTGTTGTATGATTCTTCCAGGGGAAATGCAAAAAAAGCCTGTTCACCCAGATAGGGTACCAAACAGCAGCCAAGTTTAGCGCTGCGCAAACTAAGACTTTCTTGGGGTTAGGATGTGAGTGACGGAAAGGCAGCTGGCTCACCCCAGCATGGGCAACAAGTCACCGAAGCTCAACCCCAGAGCTCCTATCGACTGGTGGGTTTTGTAACTCTCCAAGCTCCCAGAGCACGAGTGTTAGGAGCCTCCCCACTCCCTCAGAGGGAGAGTTTCAATTGCCAGGAAATAGCTGCACAACATTGGCTTCTACAACACCATTTGGCTCCCTGCCATTTACTCTTGGGAGCAAGAAAGGATTCTGATGCTATGAGCTCAAAGTCATGTCTTGGGTTCAGTACAGTTTCCGTCCACAAATACTGCATACCTTGTCTGACACTGTGCCATAAACTGAGGATTAACCTACGCGAGGCAAAGTCTGCCTTTGGAGACTAAAAGCTGTATCACGGAGATGAACTCAGAGTGCCATGGGACACCAGGGAGAAGTGGGGATTGGGCGGGAGGGGAGTGGTTGGGACACTGCCTTCAGAACTGTGCCTTGCAGGTACCTGTGCAGCAGGAGGGCAGGAATGGATGTAGCCTCAAGATTAATGTGGGGAAGAAGAGTCTCACTCTTACCTGGGCTTTTCCTATGGAACTGGGCATGTGATACAGAACCTTGGCAGATGTGTGTGCTTTTGTGAATGTCCTAGTCGTGGTCACTGTGTGGTCCAGCACTCTTTGGGTCTCTACTCAGCCAATTGTCATTCTTGGCGATGCTTTCCCTTTCTTAGTAAGCTGCCTCTGTATTTCTTACCTTCCCTCTATTAAAGGGGAATATATATATGTATATATATAATATGTATATATAATATCCTATTACATATAATATGATATATCATATAATATATGCTAGTTACAGTTTCCCTTCCCTATCCTCCACCCAGTCTCTCCCTACTTCTCCTCCCATCTGGACACACTCCTTTTCTGTTTCCCATTAGAAAAGAACAGGCTTCTAAGAGATAACGACAAAGCCTAACAAAATAAAACAAAAGCCACCACATTGCAGTTGGACGCGGCAAACCAACAGGGGCCAGAGAAAAGAAGGCACAAGAACTAGAGACCCCCACTTGTGCACGCACCCAGGGGTCCTATGAAAACACTAGACTGGAAACCATCATATACACACAGATGACCTGGTGCAGACCTGTGCAGACCTTGTGCTTGCTGCTTCCGGCTCTGTGGCCCGCTTGACTCTGAAGACCTTGCTCTCCTGGTGTTCTCTGTCCCCTCTGACTCTTACACTCTTTCTGCTTCTTCTTTCATGGGGTTCCCTGCGTTCTGAGGGGAGAGATTTGATGGAGACATCTTATTTGGAGCTGTGGGTTTCAAGGTCTCTCTCTCTCTCTCTCTCTCTCTCTCTCTCTCTCTCTCTCTCATCCCCCAGGGGAAGCTTCTCTGATGATGACTGAATAAGGCACCCGGTACAATCCTTTGCCCTGAGAGCAGGAGCCTGGAATTTGGTGCCCTCTGAACTCAGATCTGTAGCTTGGTGCTCCTCAGCATGGTTTCCCTCACACACTGGGCTCTCTGTTTCTCTGACTTATGCCTATCTAAGAGCTATGATTTTCTCCTATTTCCTTCCTTGGTAACAGTAAGGATTTTCAGCTTGTCTCTCCTATTATTTTTTCTCTCAAACTTCAATAAAATTACCCTTTAGCTTCCTTGGAGTCTGTTTTTTATTATTATTATTATTATTATTATTATTATTATTATTATTATTATTAATTTATTTTATCAATGAGCCTGAGAATCCAAAGTGGGAACCCCAGTTTCCCCAGCCTAGAACATCGGGCCAGTCATTTAAGTTCTCATCTCAGCATCACCTCTGTAAAAGGAAAACACAACCCAGGCTCTCTGCTAAGCCACGCTGTAATTTGTGAAGGTTGTGTTGAGACTTTGTGTACTCGAGACACACTTAGGGGCATACGGGTGTAACCTACAGAGAGCACGAAGAAGCCAGTGGGACAGCTTAGTGATTGACAGAGGGATGAGGCTTGGGCCAGCGGGATGACAGTCTGCTACTGTCTTGGGTGAGCTTGCCCCTTTCCTTTCAGTGTTGTGTGATGAGGGGTCCTTGCTAAAAGAAGTTAAGAAGCTGACTGAAGAGAAAATGGAACTCTGTGGGAAGTCTCAGCTTTGACAGCCCAGTATCTCCTCCTGCGCCAGTTCTGTTTCAGCTCTGGAGCCATCATGTTTGACGCCCCCCCAGAGGAAACCTCCTCCCTGTTGCTTTGAAATAAGCAAATTTGGGTACCATCTGGTGTTAAGTAGGGGTGGAGGGAGGTTATGGGACTGGTGGCATTGAGGCTTGGTTTGTGGCTGTTTCTGATCTCTCTCTCTCTCTCTCCCTCCCTCCCTCTGTGTGTGTGTGTGTGTGTGTGTGTGTGTGTGTGTATGTGTACAAAAATAGCACAGAAGAAGAGTACTACAGTGAATGTGGATGTCAGAGCTTGTTCTCTCTTTCCACCATATGGGTCCTGAGGATATAACTCAGGTCTTCAAATTTGGTGCCTCTATCCAGTGAGCTCTTTTGCTGGCCTTCCACCTTATCTTTCGAGACAGGGTGCCTCACTGAACCTAGAGCTCACTGATTGGCTAGGTTGACAGGCCAGGTCTGCCTCACTCTGTCCTTCCCAGTGCCAGGGTTGTAGATAGGCAAGTCTACTCCCAGCTTCCAGGAGGGTGCTGTAGATCTGATCTCAGGTCCTCACGATTACGAAGCAACGACTTTACTGACAAAGTCATCCTATGGCGAATCATAGAATCTGTTGATTGACAGAGCCAATTGAACAAAAGCGGAAGTACTTTTGTGCATATTGAGCCTGAAGAGAAAGCACATTCTCCAGGAGGGGAAATCGAGACACAGCTCACAAAGTTTGGCCCAGCCTTTTTCCTCCAGAATCTGGAAAGTTTCTCAGTTTTGGCCCTGTGGAGAGCTCTGTCTTGGCAAAGCAGGTCCCATCATGTCTGCCACATGGCTGCTCCCCTGCTGAGCCACAGGATGAGGCTGTTTGAGACAATCACCTTCTGTCTCTGGGCTCTGACATCTGGGAGGTGGATGGCCAACAGGCCTTGGCTAGGCCTCCTGGCTCTCAGTTTGCTATGTGTTTGTTGGAGGTTGATTTTCAAGCGAAAGCCATGGTGGTGAAGGTCACCTTCTGGACAAATGATTCTGGTCCAGGGGCACCAGATGCAACTGAGAGTCTGAGGCAAAGAACAAATGACTCTGTCTTAAAACAGGATTTCGACAGAATTGTAAATGTGCTTTGTTCAATAGTGTTGGCATTGTAGTGGCTGAGAGAAGTGGCTGAGGGTGGCTTGATTGCAATCCAATTTTAGTAATTAGTTCTATTCATAATAAGGCGTGTTAATAGGTCCCATGTTGAGCTCGAAGAATCCCCTGTCTCAGGTGCCAAGTGCCAATTAATAGAGTCAACATTAGTGTCCCGCAGGTAAACAGTCATTCTACACCCATTGTCTTAGAGCTCTAGTCAGGTGTGCTTCCTTTAGTGGGGGCTTAGCCAGTAGGTCTTGGCCATAGACAATAGCTCATAGCTTCCAGGAAAATGGGTGTTATATGTCAGTCTCTCTCATGGCTCTCTTATCAATGCCTAACTCACCCCTGGGTAGCTGGATTGGGCTAGGACAGCCCTAGTAATTCTTCTTTTACTTCTGTGCTCAGCTTTTGTGAATTAGCTCTGCAATTCCTGGCCTGTGACCTGTGTTGGCCATAGAAATCCACAGATGGCTTGTGATGTCAGCTCTGAGCCTCGGCATTCATTCTTCAGCCTTGTATGTGAACGCAGTAGGGTAGACTGCAGAGGGTGAGAAACAGACTGCTCACCTTCACTGTCAACAGCCAGACCTGCCTCCCCCAGAGGTACTTTGTCTATGTGGTGAGTGGCAGGCCACAGGTACATGAATGAAACCAGAAGAATTGTCCATCTGGGTCCATCCCCAAAGATCATCTAAAGAATTGCCAACTGCCTAGATGTGGTGGCACATACCTTTAATTCCAGCACTTGGCCCTTGGGAAACAGAGGCAGGTGGATCTCTGTGAGTTCAGTGCAGGCTTGATCTACAAAGGGAGTCCCAGGATAGCCTGAGGCTTCACAGTAAGACAAAAAACCAACCAACCAACCAACCAACCAGAAAACCAAAAACAACAACAACAAAAAGCAGCCAACTAAAGAAATGGTGACTGGGGCTGGGGTTCAGTTGACTGGACTGGAGCTGGGGTTCAGTTGACTGGACTGGGCCTGGGGTTCAGTTGATAGAGTTTTTGTCCAGCATACACAAAGACTGGAGTTCTATTCCCAGCACTACATAAAATCAGTCACGTTGGTGAATGCCTGTGATTCCTTTACTGTGGGAGATGGCGGGGAGGATCAGAAGTTCATTGTTATCCTGGGCTACACAGCAAGTTTGAGTCTAGCTTAGGCTACATGAGATCCTGTCTCTACAAAGGGGGAGGGGGAGGAGGAGGAGAGGAGGAGGAGGAGGAGGGGGGGGAAATTGTGACTGTCTAAGTTACTAAGTTTGGGATGGTTTGTTGTTGGACAAGTTCATTGATTAAGTGCCCACTATATATTTGCTGAAGAGTGGATGAATCATCAATTAGATGTCATCCAGTTGTAAGCAGCTCGCCAGTTACTCCTAAGAAATGTTCTTGCTGGTTGGGTTGTTGTTTTCTCTGTTTGTTGTCTTGGTTGGATTGCTGTTTTCTCTATTTGTTGTCTTGGTTGGGTTGTTGCTTTCTCTGTTTGTTGTCTTGGTTGGGTTGTTGTTTTCTCTGTTTGTTGTCTTGGTTGGGTTGTTTCTTTCTCTGCTGTCTTGGTTGGACTGTTGCTTTCTCTGTTTGTTGTCTTGTTTTCTCTACAGGCAGATAGAAGGCCTTGCTGCTCTCTCACTTTCAAATTCCCACAGCTGGCTGAGGAGACGGCTCAGCAGGTGAAGAGCTGGCCGTATAAACACAAAGACCCACTTAAGAGAAAGCCAGGTGGGGTGGTATACACTTGTGTATCAGTGCTGGACAGGCAAAGCCAGAGAGGTCCCTGGGGCTCACTGACCACCAACAGGCCTATGAGAGACCAGTTCTCAAAACACAAGTTGGATGGCTTCTGAGGAACAATTCGACCTCTGGCCTACACATGCATACCCACACACACACACACACACACACACACACACACACACTAACACAAATACTCACACACAGATTAAATTCTTATAGCCCGTGTAGTCTTTGAGTTCTCCATAAAATGTTTTATTTAGTGAAAGTGTGCATAAATACTGTTGATATAACGGATAGTGAGGCTAGTTGAGCAAAGACTTTGGGAAGTGATTATTGCCATGTTGGCTAAGATGTCCTCTGCTTTTTGTGTGTTGTCTTTAATTTTTTAATTTGTGAATTAGCACTTATGAAAACCTGGAATGTATGGACCCTACACCAATGGAGATATTTTTATCTTTTACTTCTCTCTCTCTCTCTCTCTCTCTCTCTCTCTCTCTCTCTCCCTCCCTCTCTCTCTCTCCCTCTCTCGTGTGTGTGTGTGTATATGTGCGTATGTGTGTGTATGTGTGCACAAGTCCATGTATATGGATACAAGTGCATGCATGTCAAAGCCTGTCTGTGGTCAGAGGATAACCGGCCTTTCTCTTCTACCTTGCTTGAGACAGGTTCTTTCTTGTTATTCATCCCTGAGTATACCAGGGTAGCGGTTCATGGGCTTCTGCGCGTCCAGCGGTCCCTTGCCTCCCATCTCTCCACAGACCTCGGGTTATAAGTATGTGCACTTTTGCATCCATCTGCTACGTGCTGTCTTAGTCAGGGTTTCTATCGCTGTGATAAAACACCACGACCAAAGGCAACTTGACGTTATTTCAGCTTAGAACTCTCAGGTCACACTCCTTCACGGAGAGAAGTCAAGGCAGGAACCTGGAGGCAGGAACTGAAATAGAAGTGATGGGAAAACGCTGTTTATTGGCTTGTTGCTCAGCCTGCTTTCTTATACAACCCAGACCCACCTAACCAGGGATGGCACCGCCCACAATGGGGTGGGGCCTCCCAAATCAATCATCAGTCATGAAAACGCTCCACAGGCTTGCCCACAGGACAATCTGGTAGGAGCATTCTTTCATTTGAGGTTCCTTCTTCCCAAATGACTGTATCTTGTGTCAGTTTGACAAAAAAAAAAAAAAAAAAAAAAAAAAAAAAAAAAAAAAAAAAACTAACCAACACACACAGGGTCTAAGGATCTGAACTCAGGTCGTTAGATCTTGCAGGACAAACTCTTTATCTACTGAGAGCCATCTCTAATCTGCTTTCATTTCTTCTGCCTCAATATTTAATCCCATTCCTCACTCCTTAATAATTTGCAATTTTTCTGCATTAATGTGGTCAAGCTTTTTTTTGTTTATTTGAGTTTCCTCCATTAAAAACTACCACTGTTAAAACTGGACCTGTTTGTGCTTACTTATAATCCCAGTGTGCAAAGATTGAATCAGGAGGATTGCCAGGAATCTGAGGCTGTCGTGGTCTATTTAGTGAGTTTTGGGCTAGCCTGGGCTAAATAGAAGGATGGTTTCAAACAAAATAATCACTATTAATAATATTGACATTATCATCAAAACCCACAGCAATGGCAGGTAAGCTTTGTTTCTTACATTTTTTTTCTCTTCTTTTGCCTCCACTAATGCAAGTATTTATTTTGGCCTTCTGGTATTCACCCCTAACATTTTCTTTCTTTCTTTCTTCTTGGGTTTTTTTTTTTTAATCTCAGCTCTAAATGGGCAGAGAATTACACACAGAATAATAAAGACATGATCTGTACTTTAAAAATCAAATTTCTACTGACTCACTAAAATAGAAAAACATCATTTTCTAATGGAGTGTACTCTTTCATATGTCTCACAAGTTAGCATTACTAAGCTATTCTTTAGGCTTTGTCAAGGACAAGATAGATCAGGAACATTTTATATCACAGCTTCATTTTTAGTGTGTTTGTATACAGGTGCGTGTACATGTGTGAGGTGTATGAATTCAGGTGCATGTGCGTGTATGTGGAGTGTGTGTGTGCAGGTGTGTGTTCAGATGCATGTGTGTGTATGTGTGAGTGTGTGTATGTATGTGTATGCGTGTGCAGGTGCATGTGTGTATGAATTCAGATGCATGTGTGTGGTGTATGAATTCAGATGCATGTGCGTGTGTGCGTGTGTGTGTGTGTGTGTGTGTGTTTGGGTGCATGTGTATGTGTGTGCATGTGGAGACCAGAGGTCAGCCTTCAGTGTTAATCATCAGGCACAATCTCATCTTGTGCTTTGAGACAGAATCTCTTACTGACTTGGAATTCAACAAGTAAGATAGGCAGAATGGTCAGTGAGTCCCAGAGACCCCCTGTCTGTCTCTCTACAGATGGGATTATGAACATGAGCAACTATGCCCAACTTTTTCTTTTTAACATGGGCTGTAAGAATAAAACCCGGGTCCTCATTGTTAGCAAGGCCAGAGCTTCACTATCTGAGTCGGCTCCCCCATCGCTATCATTTTGAACGATGCTTTCATATTTCATATTTGGGCTTCGTTTGGAGTCTTATTAGAAAACGGGCAAACAAATGATAGACTTCTTTTGCCTTTGGCCAGGAACTGCGTTATCTAAGGTCAGTCAGAAGCAGGAGATGGCCTAGGCTTTCCCAGAGAGCTTTTGGACACTTTGTGTCTATTGCTATCATTTAAGGCTGAAGAAACATGGGAGTTAAAGGAACTGGCGACTTTCTACTGGAGTTTTGGCATTGTGATGGATTAGGACAGGCGTTTTTATTTCAGGAAAGAAGTGATGGGGTAGAAAGAACCTTCCTCTTTGCTACTCAGATTATACACCCCCGCCCCCGCCAGGGACTGGGGACATAGCCTAGTTGGTACAGTGTTTGCCTAGCATGCACGAAGCCCTGGATTCAACCCTAGCATGATGTAATGTGGGCATGGTGGTGTGTGCTTAGAGCCCCAGCTAGCACTTGGGAGTTAGATGTAGGAGGACAGGAGGGGGGAGAACAAGAATATTGACACTCCCATATAACTGCCCACCTGGCATCCCCTCAGGCCCTGTTGTCACAAGCCAAATGTGGTTGGCGGGGTTCCCAACATCCAGAAAAGTCTCACGTGGAGGGTTTCAGCTGGGTCTGTTGAATTGCACCAGTTCTATGGGAAATGTGTTTTACCGTTCTCTCTCTTTCCCCTCCACCTTTCCACATACGACGTTCTCACTGGGGTTTCTTCCTTACTGTCTGTGAGGCTATTTCTTTGCCTTTTCAAATCAGTCTTTCAGGGCATTGACTTTAGGGGAGAGGGAGGGGAAGTGAAAAGAAAGGAATCCAGGGCGGCCCCACCCGCACCTCCTCCTGTCAGGGTGTTCACTGAGGCACATTTATTAAGCAGATTTGTGCCCCATCTGCCCTGGACTCTACATTTATCATTGAGAAATATCATACCTTCATGCGTTTCCATGGACTCAGATTCTCCTGCAGGCAAACCAGAACACACAAGTCACATACCCAAGTCAGTTCCCATACCCTCCTCATGAGTTTAGTCAACTATTACTTGTTATTAATGGCCTTATAAATTGAGTGTAGTTGTGTGTGTGTGTTGAGGCACACTTGTGTGTACATTTGAGCCAGAGGGCAATCTAAAGGCTTGTTTCTTGGGTACCATCCACCTTGATTTTTGAGACAGAATCTCTCATTAGCCTGGAGTTACCAATTCAGCTAGGCTGGTTGGCCAGTGAGCCCCAGGATCCACCTGTATCTACCTCACCAACATTGACATTACAAATGTGTGCCAACACTCCTATTTTGTGTTTTTAAAAAATTTATTTGTGTTTTAAAAAAGACTTTATGTGTATGTGTGTCTACATGTGGACTTAGGCACATGAATACAGGTACCCTATGAGGCCAGAAGAAGGCGTTGGATCTCCTGGAGCTGGGGTTGTGATCTGCTTAACTGGGGTGCTGGGAACTGAACTCCAGTCCTCCGCTAGAGCAGTATGTGCTAACCACTGAGCTGTCTCTCCAAAACCACACCTGACTACTTCTTCTTCTTCTTCTTCTTCTCCTTCTTCTTCTTCTTCTTCTTCTTCTTCTTCTTCTTCTTCTTCTTCTTCTTCTTCTTCTTCTTCTTCTTCTTCTTCTTCTTCTCCTCCTCCTCCTCCTCCTCCTCCTCCTCCTCCTCCTCCTCCTCCTCCTCCTCCTCCTCCTCTTCTTCTTCTTCTTCTTCTTCTTTTGATACTTTATTTACATTTCAAATGTTTTCCCCTTTCCAGGTCTCTCCTTTGGAAACCCCCTATCCCACTCCCCCTCCCCCTGCCTCTATGAGGGTGCTCCCCTACCCACCCACCCACTCACTCCCGTCTTCCCTCCTTGGCATTCCCCCATACTGGGGCCTCTAACACCCTCAGGCCCAAGGGCCTCTCCTCCCCCTGATGGCCAAAAAGGCCCTCCTTTGCCACATATGTGGCCAGCACCATGGGCCCCTCCTTATGCATTCTTTGGTTGGTGGTCCAGTCTCTGGGAGCACGGGGGGGGGGGGGCTGACCAGTTGACACTGTTGCGCCCTCCATGGGGATGCAACCCCCCTCAGCTCCTTCAGTCCCTTCTCCAGCTCCTCCACCTGGGACCCCACGCTCAGTCCAACAGTTGCTGCGTATTGAATCATGGGTGTTCCAAACTTTTGTGCTAATATCCACTTATCAGTGAGTACATACCGTGTTCATTCTTTTGTGACTGAGTTACTTCACTCATGATGATATTTTCAAGTTCTATCCATTTGCCTGTGAATTTCATGAAGTCATTGTTTTTAATAGCTGAGTAGTATTCCATTGTGTAAATGTACCACATTTTCTGTATCCATTCCTCTGATGAGTGACATCTGGGTTGTTTCTAGCTTCTGGCTATTATAAATATGGCTGCTATGAACATAGTGGAGCATGTGTCTTTATTACATGTTGGAGCATCTTCTGGGTATATGCCCAGGAGTGGTATAGCTGGGTCCTCAGGTAGTATTATGTCCATTTTCCTGAGGGTCTGCCAAACTGATTTCCAGAGTGGTTGTACCAGCTTGCAATCCGACCAACAATGGAGGAGTGTTCCTCTTTCTCCACATCCTCACCAGCATTTGCTGTCACCTGAGTTTTTGATCTTAGCCATTCTGAGTGGTATGAGGTGGAATCTCAGGGTTGTTTTGATTTGCATTTCCTTGATGACTAAAGATGTTGAACATTTCTTTAGGTGCTTCTTAGCCTTTCGAGTTTCCTCAGTTCACAATTCTCTGTTTAGCTCTGTTCTCCATTTTTTGATAGGGTTATTTGGTTCTCTGGAGTCTAACTTCTTGAGTTCTTTGTATATATTGGATATTCGCCCTCTATTGGATGTAGGATTGGTAAAGATCTTTTCCCAATCTGTTGGTTGCCGTTTTGTCCTATTTGTCCTTTGCCTTACAGAAGCTTTGCAATTTTATGAGGTCCCATTTGTCGATTCTTGATCTTAGAGCATAAGCCATTGGTGTTCTGTTCAGGAACTTTTCCCCTGTGCCCATGTGTTCGAGACTTTTCCCCACTTTCTCTTCTATTAGATTCAGTGTATCTGGTTTTATGTGGAGGTCCTTGATCCACTTGGACTTGCGCTTTGTACAGGGAGATAGGAGTGGATCAATTTGCATTCTTCTACATGTTGACCTTCAGTTGAGCCAGCACCATTTGTTGAAAATGCTGTCTTTTTTCCACTGGATGGTTTTAGCTCCTTTGTCAAAGATCAAGTGATGTCACACCTGACTTCTTAATATGGGGCTGTAACTCAAGAGCTTATGCTTGTACAACTAGCACTTTGCTGACAATGGTCTCCTTAGCCCCATTGAGGCAATTTTTTTTTTTAAAATAAAGGTCTCAGTCTAGAAAATCTTCATAGGCATGGGCGGCTTCTCGAAGCTAGCTCTTCCGTTCCCGACAATACACCAGCCTCAGCTCACATCTGCTCCTGTCTGTGCTCTAAGCCTCTCTGGTGTGGAGCTGGAAGATCACACCCCACAAAACCTGATGACACAGCATCATGTGTTGGATGACAGGGGGCTCAGCAGGGGGATATTAACACTCATTAAGATACTTTTTCCCGATCATAGATAATGATGCTCTTCTTTGTTCGACATCCCCAGTCAATTCATTCACTGCAGATTTCCAGACTCAGGACCGGATCTGAGCATCTGTGTAGGAACTGCTTGGGCGGCTGAATTAGCCATTTCAATTATGGAAAGTGGGGGTGGGGTGGGGGTGTGAGTGTCTCTTTTCCTTCATCATCTGTGATTGCTGCTTTGAGGGGATGTATGGAACGGCACATAGAAGGAAGCAGCATGAGCTGTGACATAACCTATTAAGCAGAAGTTGTGAGCTTGGGAAGGGCAGGGCACACACAGGATTTTAAAGTGACACTTCATATCCTTCCCCCGTACCCCACGTTGACTCTGTGCTGGACTAATTCCATCTTTATCTGCTTCTAAATAAAAATTTATGGATGGCAGCTGAGGTCCTATGTAGGGTCTTTGTGATTTGTGATTAAGATCCTTCAGTGCCCAAGTACCTCATTAGTGTGTGCACAGTAGCCACTTGTGGGTAGTCAGGGGATGAGGAAACCAGGGAGAAAGATGAAATGGGGGGAGGGGGAGGGGAGGGTCGGACAAAGGAAGAACAGATGTTTTAAGATAACAATAGTCACATGGCAGTAAAAATTGTTGTGATGTTTTACTTTTATACTTTTTTTATGTGTGTGAGGTTCTTGCTTCATGAGTGTGTGTCTACCACTCGTATGCTTGGTACTGCTGAAGGTCAGAAGAAGACACCAGGGACTGGCTCAGTGTTGAAGAGCACTGGCTGCTCTTTCAGATTCTCAGCATTGGAATGGTGGCTCACAGCTGTCTGCAACTCCAGTTCTAGAGGATTCAATTTCTCTTCTGGCTTCTTTGGACACTGTACACATACATCTATGCAGAAAAAAGACACACACACTCATCTCTCTCTCACCCCGCCCCCCCCCTCTCTCTGTGTGTGTGTGTGTGTGTGTGTGTGTGTGTGTGTGTATTACTGAGGATGAAACCCGAGGCCTTGGGCAAGCTAGACAAGCACTGAGCTACGTCCCCAGTCCTTAGAACGTTGTATTTTGATGACAAAACAATCTTATCAGCCCTGGGTCTTTTATCTATGGCTTATTATATGAAAAAAAGAATGTCTCTGCTTTATTTGAACTCATTTCTTGGGGACCAGTTAATATAGTAGTTGGCAGAATGGATTGCATGAAGCCCTGAGTTTGATTCCTAGCACTTCATAAAACTGGGTGAGATGACACACATTTGCAATCTGAATATTGGGAGGTAGGCAGGAGGAGTAGAATTTTAAGGTCATCTTTCATTACATAGGAAATTGGAGTATCTATCTATCATCATTTATCTATCTACCATCTATCTATGTATTGTCTGTCTATCTATCTATCTATCTATCTATCTATCTATCTATCTATCTATCTATCCATCATCTTATCTCTATCCCCCTAATTAATACATGGCATCTTCCCCATATTGGTAAAAGACATATTCATCTACCTAATTTTTAGCATTTATTTTATTTTTATTTATGTGTATATGTATATCTGTGTGTGAGTTTATACACGAGTGCCATGCCTGAGGAGGCTGGAGGAGGGTGTCAGATCTTTTGGAGCTAGAATTACAGGTGATTGCGAGCTACCCCACACGGTATTGGTAACTGAACTCTGGTTCTCTGCAAGAGCAGCGAGCACTCTGATCTTCTGCACCATCTCTCCAGACAGCCACTTAATTTCATAAGTCAGAAACTTGTTTATCTCCACATCCTGTCAGTTATACCTAAAAGGTCTACCTCACAAATACCCACAAGCCAAACTCAGATCTAGCTAGTAGGGTGTCTCTGATGGCCATCGATAGTCTGGCTTTGACCCCATCCAGTTGTCTCCTGACCACAGACATAAACTTTAACGAGTCATTCCACCTGTCTGGTTCAACCCAGCATCCTAAACTAGGTCCTCCAGATCCCAGCGGTCTTGCTTTCTCCTCTAATCTCACCTCCCATTACTCTCCTTAGCTTCTCCCGTCACTCTCCCTAGCTTCCCAGTCTTCAGACACAGCAACAGACTCCTTTATAGCCCACTCTCTCCAACCGCTGAGCTTATTACCACATAGGCTGCTGTTTTGACATCTCCAAGTCTGTTCCTTCCTACTTTG
The DNA here is from genome assembly GCA_028551405.1 of Uromys caudimaculatus. NCBI lineage: Eukaryota > Metazoa > Chordata > Mammalia > Rodentia > Muridae > Uromys > Uromys caudimaculatus. The sequence continues at coordinate 59,328,612 of CM052711.1, read as the reverse complement.
TCATTTTGGCTCCTGTCGGTTCTTCTGGCAACAGCCTTCTAATTTTGTTTCATAGCAGCTTATTCTTTTATGTTTTTAATGTAAAATTAAAATATATTCTTTGTGAAATTCATGCCATAAACAATGTCTTTCAATCATATTGACCCCCTTACTCTCCCTCCAATTCCTCCTGGGGGTTCCCCCATTTCACCCTCTAAACTTCATGTCCTCTCTCTTTTTTAGTAATCTATTGAGTGCAATTGAGCTGTTCATATACACATGGTCATCAGATCATCTTTGGGGCATAGTTGACCAACCAGAGGGCATTAAAGAATACTAACTATGAGTCCACTAGAAGTCACCAATTGTCAATAGCTCACGGGTATGAGCTCATGAATTTCTTCCTGTTCTATGCTGGATTGTTAACTACTTGATCCTGTGCAGGTCTCATGCAGACAATTACAGTTGCTGTGAGTTCATGAGTGCAATGGTTCGATCATGTACAGAAGACACTATAACTCTCTCTCTCTCTCTCTCTCTCTCTCTCTCTCTCTCTCTCTCTCTCTCTGTGTGTGTGTGTGTGTGTGTGATTTGAGACAAGGTCTCCTATAGCCCAGACTGGCCTGTACCTTCCTATGGGAATGGAGATGTCTTATCTTGTTGTGTCCACCTCCCCAATGTTTCATGACAGCTGTAGGCCACCCTGCCTGACACAGGCCATGCTTGGATTGTACTCGAGGTTTTCGTGCGTGCCAGACAAGACTACTGATGCATCCCCAGCCCTCCCAAGGGACTCCTCCACATAAGACTTTATTTGAAAATTGGTGTTGCTATCAGGTTTTTAAAAATCTCTTATTTTCCGGGTTAGAAAACTATCCATTTGAAGAATAGGAGCAAAGGAGTTAGCTCAGTGGGTAAAGAACACTTGTTTCTGCAAACGTGAAAATTTGAGTTCAAATTCTTAGCACTTACCTAAACTGCTGGGCATGGGTGCTTATGCTTATAACCCCAACATTGTGGACAGAGACAGACAGATCCCCAGAGCTTGGTGAGCAGGCAGCCTAGCTGAAAGGAATCAGTGAGAGCCCTTCTTCTGAGACAATAAAGAGCAATGGAGAACAATACATAACAGACCTGGCTTGGACTGGCTTCTGGAAGTGCACACATTGCTGAGCTGTGTCCACATGCACACATGAGCATACGCGCACACACGTGTGCACACTCACACAGATACAAACACAATACACACGTACATATTACACTCACACCCCCACACTCACCCGCACACACAAATACACACAATAAACGCATACATACTACACTCACACATACCACACACATACACACATACACACTCACACATGCACACATTGGGGAGGGCAGGACAGTGATTCAAAGAACACACACACTCACACACTACGTGGACTCTGGGATTTGAGAGCCTGGGGAAAGGAAACCTGGCAGCACAGGAAACTTTCACAAAGGAGAAACTTGCACCTTATGAAATTCAGTGAGGAAATACACTTCAAGTGTGTCTGTAGCGGGACATGGGATGAGGTCAAAGGAGCCGGACAATCTGCATGCAGGTTCCTCCAGCCTGGTTCGTTCAGCTATGGTGGACCACAGATGAAGTCAGAGAATTGCCATGAGGGATTTCCAGGGTTCACACAAAAAGTTTAAGAATGTGTGGTGGATAGGAGAGAGGGAGAGACGGTGTCTGGATCTACTTTGATCTACTGGGTCTGAATGACAGGGAGAAAGAAAGCTTCAGCAAGTAAATCTTGAGAAATTTAGTTTTTTTATGTGTCTGTTTTGTAGCCCATGTGACATTTGAACTTTTATCTTTTTCTTTTTAATTTTGAGATAGGGTCTCATGTATTCAAGCTGACTTCCAACTCACCGGGCAGCTGCAGATAACCTTTATCTCTGCTGGTCTTGCCTCTCTCTGCCTACTGAGTGCTGGGATCATCACTGTTCTTTGGTAACAATGGAGTGTCTGTGTTTCAGGGCATCTCCCAGAGTGCCTGTTTTGAAGCAGGGATGGTGGAGGAAATGTTGAGGGGATGAGGATGTATTTCGGGTTGATAGCGTATTTGCCTAGCACGTAACAAGCCCTGGGCTCCTTCCCCACAACCAACTCCATATCCCCAACACCTGGGAGCTGGAGGCTCGAGGATCTGAAGTTTAAAGTTATCCTTGGCTACCTACAGAGTTCCAGCCCAGTGGCAGCCCTGTGAAGCACTATCTCAAAAACAAATAAGTGGACAAATTAACAAACAGAAATGTTGACTTATGGGGACCATTTAATAGGTGCCACACTTTCTCGAGTATAAATCTTTCCATGTGAACCTAGGCTCCTTCTCATTTTTTCTTCACATTGCAGCCAGAGTTGTTCTTCTAAGTCACAACTCATTGTGCTGTTCATCCTGCTTAAACATTTGATGTTATTCTTTATTATTATTTTTTAAATTTTGGTACTTGAATGTTTTGTCTGCATGAATACCTACCTGTGTACCACATGTGTACCCGATCACCTGGAACTGGAGTTACAGACAGTTGTGAGCTACCATGTGGGTGCTGCGGATCAAACCTGGGTCTTCTGGGAAATCAGCCAGTGCTTGTACCCACTTAACTCTACAGCCCTATCCTTAGAGTAAAGATCAGAGAGCTCAGGGTGAGCCTCAGTGCGTCTGTTGGGTGCTCTTCAGAGAGCCAGCCAAGAAAGAACTCTCTGAGTTCATTTGTGTTGAAGACCTCAAGATACTCTTTCCAGAAGAGCAAATATGAAGAGGGCACATGATGCCATCTATAACAGCACCCATCAAATGCCACTAAAGGCTGGAGAGATAGCTCAGTGGTTAAAGCACTCGCCACAGAAGCATGAGGACCAGAGTTCAGAACCCCAGAACCCACCTAAGTGCTGGTGGGCGTGGCAGCCCACCTGTAATCCCAGCCTCAAAAGACAGAGGCAGGGGCGTGGCAAGAATGAGGCTGGGTAGCAAGACTCATGATATAGGCAAGCTTTAGGTTTCATTGGGAGACCTTGCCTCGATGACTAATGTGGACAGGCCGTGGAGGGTGACTCCTGACATCAGCCTCAAGTCTCCATGTGTGCATGTGTGCATGTGAACACCCCTCAAGGTGTACTCACATACATGAAAAAATATGCACACACACACGCACACACACACACACACACACACACGCTGGAAAGAAAAAATAAACTAAAAGCTCAAATCACGACTCTTTGGTGTATTTTATGCTGTAAGATACTAATGGAAATAGAGTTAAAATACAATATGAAAAAATAAAACTATACTAAAGAAGAAAAGAAAGAAAGAAAACTATCTGTTTATAGCCAGAAAGTTAAGTGAGTATACCTAAAAAGAACAGACAAGACGGATTAGGCCAAAAGTTCTTGGTAATTCCTAGTTTGGCACTGCGCAACGGATAAAGTCATCCATCATAACAAGGGAACGAGTTTCAGGATATGAGACCATCTATCAAAGACAGCGGTGTAGATTCCAGTGTCTATGGCCTTCAGATCTAAATCATATCATAGAACGTCCTCCCCATTAAAACGCGTGTTGGTGTGCATGTGGAAGCCTGTGGAGCCAGAGGATAGCCTTCCTGTCGGTCCTTGTCACAGTCCACCTTGTTTTTACAGACCAGGTCTCTTGCTGGCCTGAAACTCACCAGAAAGTCCCACGTATCCTCCTGCCTCCACCTCCCCAGTGCTGGGTTTACAAATGCACTCCAATACACTCAGCTTTATCTGTCTGTCTGTCTATCTATATCTGTCTGTCTGTCTATTATTAAGTTATTTATTTACTTTAATCCCTGTGGCAGCTTCCTCTCCCTCTCCCCTCCTCCTCCCCTTTTCTTCATAAAGGGGAGGCCTCCCCATACATCCAGTTTTTAAACACAGGTTCTGAGGCTCGAACTCTGGTCCTCATACCTGCAAGCACTTTACTGCCTGGGCTGTCTCTACAGCCCATGTGCCCCCCCTACCCCATTTGTCAAGGGGACTTTGTTTTTACAGTCAGACCATCTGTTTTCCAGAATGATAATTAAAATTAGTAAATCTATTATTTGTCAATATACTCTTTAGTTTTGACCTAGGAGGAAAGTGCTAGTTTTTCCTCTCCCATCTTTGGTTTTTTTCCTGTGATCCCCAAGGTTGCAGTATCTTCTGTATAAGGGTGCACATTGTTCTTTCTTGGCTGGGGTTTCCTACCCCAGAGCCTGCATTGTGTGACTTACCACCCGCCATTGTTGCATGCTGCTGTGGTTGGGGGAGCTTATTAGGATGAAGGAAGTTCTTCCCCAACATGACATTTCCTTTCCATTACAATACAAATGTGGAATACTTAGGGCTGCACTTACACACTGTCCTGCCTTCAGGCCCTGGACAATGGCTGTTCCCTGTGAACGCCTATCCCTTTCAGAGATTTCCTTTAGGGTTTCTATAGCATGTTTACTTCCAGATGGATTTGGGAAGTACAGACCTCTGTGTAGAAGGCCTTGAAGAGACCTCAGATCTGCATTGCCTCCACGAAGGTTTCACTGGACTATCCTTATAAGCCTGGTGTCATGACGAGTTATCAATTTGGAACAGGCCACTGTCATGAGCACAGCCTGGTCTGTAGCTACTGTCACAGAGCCAAGTTTGAGTTTCTTGTAGTTTGGGGATTCTCTTGGTTCTTTGCCTAAGACTTAAGGATGTAATGGCGTTATTTCTGCAGATGGTGGATTCTGTCACTAGATTCTCAATATCTTGAGGGTGATCTGTGTGTGTCTGATTCTTTTTCTTTAAATATCCCACAAATGTCTCCTTCAGCCTGACAACCATTTAGCCAGTATCTTCTTGGCTTATTTAAATCTTATTTAAAAACAAAGAGGAGGCACAGTGTATAAAGTACTTCCTGTGCAAATTTCAGCTCCTGACCTTGGATACTTGATAACCTGTGTAATCCCAGCACCAGGAGGAGGAGATAGGAGCATTTCTGGAGCTTTCTGGGCCAGCCAGTCTAGTAAATGAATGAACTCTGGATTCAGTGAAAGACTTTGTCTCTAAAAGATAAGGCGGAAAGTGGCAGAGGTAGGCTTTCAGTGTTAACCTCTGGTTTCCTTACATACTCACGCATGCATGCGCTCCCACCACGCAGTACACACACACACACACACACACACACACACACACACACACACTCAATAAAAGTAAAAAACAAAAACAAAGGAAATAAAGTGAGCATGGAGAACTGTAAAACAGGAAGCACCTTAGGTCTTTTAAACATCTTCCCTCCCCCGCCCCAAACCTGTTAAAATAAGCTGATTATCTTTTTGCATTTTATTCTACTGTTTGGAAATGTAGATAAAATTAAAAAAAAAAATAACCCCAAATCTGTAACTCAAACAACCACTGGAATTACATTTAATCTTCTTTTAAAGAAAATACACACTAGGATGGGAGCTGTTTCTCAGCTGATAGAGGGTTTGCCTTGCATGCATGAAGCCCTGGCTTTGATCCCTAGAAACTCATAAACCAGAGGCGGAGATGTCTACCTGCAACCCCAACACTTGGGACACAGAAGCACGAGGGTTAGAAGTTCAAGGTCATCCTCAATGTCTTAGTTAGGGTTTCTACTGCTGTGACAAAACACTATGACCAAAAGCAACCTGAGGAGGAAAGTTGTATTCCGCTCTATACTTCCATATCACGGTTCATCCTCAGAAGGCAGTCAGGGTAGAGATGGAACCTGGAGATGGAGCTGATGCAGAGGCCATGGTGGGGTACTGCTCACTGACTTGCTCCCCATGGCTTGCTCAGCCTGCCTTCTTATAGGCCACAGGACCACCAAGCCAGGGTGGTGCCACCCACGATAGGCAGGGCCCTCAGTCATCAACCACTAATTAAGAAAAGGCTATGCAGACTAATCTTATGGAGGCATTTTCTTCCCATTGAGGTTCCCTCCTCCTCTTGGATGACTCTAGCTGGGGTTGGGTTGATGTAAAACTAGCCTGCACATTCAGCTAGCTAGGAATTCAAGGTTGGAATGGGCCACACGAAACCCTGTCTCAAAAAGAAATAAAAGGTTCTGACTTAAAAACATTTTTTTTTTCCTTCAAGATAGGGTTTCTTTGAATAACAGAGTCCTGGCTGTCCTGGAATTCCTTTGATAGATCAGGCTAGCCTTGAACTCAGATATACATTTGCCTCTGCCTCCTGAGTGCTGGGATTAAATCAGTGTACTACAACGCCAGCTTTAAAAATATATAGAATTAGCTGTCATGTACTATCTTGTAATCTACATCTTTCATTTCACAATCCTAAACACTTTCTAGTGGTCTTTACAAACACTACTTGAGAAGCTGGCTACACTGGAGAAGGAGAAAACTGACTTTGGCAAGTGGTTCCCTGACCTTACATTCACACAGTGACATGTGCACACCCACATAACACACACACACACACACACACACACACACACACACACACGTACACACAATAAAAATAAATAAATGTAATAAAGAAAACAAAGAAGCTAGCTAATATCTCATTGTGTGCACTCACTACAGTTTCCTTAATTCTAATTTTATTAATTTGCTTTTATTTTTATTTAGGTGTATGTATTTGTCTGTGTCTATAGAATGAATTTGTGCTCCTGAATACAGTTGCCTGTAGAGATCAGAAGATTCCCTGACCTCCATCTGTGGATATCAGATTCCCTGGAGCCAGTTATAGGCAGTTGTGAGTAGCCCAACATGGGTGCTGGGAACTGAACTTGTGTCCTCTGATAGAGGAACAAGAGCTCTTAACTACAGAGCTGTCTATCTCTCTATCCCATCTGAATCCTGATTCTGCCATTAGGTTTGAAATTTCTTTCTAGATGTCCACCCATGGCCTCTTGGGGTCAAAGGGACAAGAGACCCTCAGGGCAGTTGCCTCTGGCTTTGTTGGGACAGACCAGCTTCAGTCTGACCAGTTGTACTCACTGGTGTGTGAGACTGATCTGTACCCTGGCATCGTGGCCAGCACTTCTTTGAAAATGTTTGCAAGTTTGACATGTGAGAAGCAGCGGGGTTGTGGTTTTGAATTTTATTAATTTGGTTGCTAGTGAGGCTGAACATTTCTTCCTGGTTTTGTTTGTCAATATTGTTTCCTCTTTTGTGAACTTTCTCTCCCTGTATCTTTTCTTATGTTCTCTCTCTCTCTCTCTCTCTCTCTCTCTCTCTCTCTCTCTCTCTCTGTGTGTGTGTGTGTGTGTCTTCCGGTACCCTGTGATCTTTGCCTTCCTGGTACTGGGTTTATAGACACATGCTGCCACATCTGGCTTTTACTTGTGTGTTGGGAATCAGAATTCAGGCCCTCATGCTTGCTAACACTTTACTGATTGAGCATCTCTTCAGCCCTTTTCCTGTCTTACAGCATGGCACCCACACCAGCCTCCTCCTTTTCGCTCCTTACTAGTGATGAATTCACTCACACTGTTAGTCCAGACGGCTAGCCTTCCTTTGCTTGGAGCTGTGCTCACCGAGTTTACATTTTCCCATTGCCATAGATATCTTACAGAGGACCACCGATGCAGGATACACTGCACCATTTCTTCAGCCTCTCCTCCAGTCTTCTCTTCTCACCTTGGGAAGAATGTTGTAGAAGGTAATAAAACTTGCCTGGAGATACTTTCAGCAAGAAATACATCGTGGCAGTCCTTCAGAGATTAATTTTGACATTCCCACAAGGCACTGAAAGCTAAAAGGAAATAGAATTATCTGCACCTCCTCCTCCCCACCCCCACCCCAAACTGGGGTCAGATCAAAAATTCTGTCCGCACTGTTGCTTTTTCCTGGGCTTTTGTGGCTCAGCTTGTGGCTGGGAAACACTATTCATCACCAGGGATTGAAGCTTTTACTTTTGTCTTACTTACTGACCGCCTGGGGAGTCTCTGCCAAAAGTTGTGACTGGTGATCATCACCACGAGGAGCCCAGCTTGTGCAGTAACCCGAGGACAGTTAGGTTGTATGCCTTGATGGCTTTTTATTAGGGATGGCAGGGTACTTTCACCAGCACTTTGGGAAATGAGAGACATGTAGCTGCACAAATGTGCCTTGAAGAGCCAACTGTCTCCTAATGCAGCCATAGCAACCTGGTTCACAGACCCACCTTGAGGAATTGTAAAGGTGTGTGCGCATGTGCGTGTGCGTGTGCGTGTGTGTGTGTGTGTGTGTGTGTGTGTGTGTGCATGTATTTGTGTAGGCCAGAAGTCAACCTTAGGTGACATTCCTCAGGAGCTGTCTATCACTGGCCTGGAACTCATCAAGTAGGCTAGACTGGCCTACCCTACCATCGAGCCCAAGAGATCTATCTACCTGTCTCTTCCTCCCCTGTACTGGGATTTCTGGCACATGTAACCAAAACTGGATTTTTTTTTTTAATTGTGTGTTCTGGGGATCTAACTCAGGTCATCTACTGTCATGGCAAACACTTTGCCAACTGCGTTGTCTCCTAAAACCAAAATGCGTTATAAATGGAAAGTCATTCTTTTGGGGGGATCTTGAGTCTCTTAAACTTAAAAGAATAAACTCACCTGTATTTATAGTTCTGCTACTCTGTTTGAATGTATTGAATTTCTGCCGCCTTTTAAAGTACGATGTAAACCAGGAATCAATAGGTGATTGTGTGCAGAACCTGCTGCTTGTAGCCTAGGATCAAGGAGTGGTTTTCATACTTAAAAATATCAGCCAAACATCCATCAGTGAATTGGTGTGTCTGCACACCATTTGGTGTGGTTACACTGACTGTGCCTGAGCACTTGGAGGTCAGAGGTTGACACCGAGTGCCTTCCTCTACTGTTCTTCTTCTCTCTAGGGTCTCTCACTGAGCCTGGAGCTCACCAATTAACTAGACTGGCTGGCCAGCAAGCCCAAGGGACCCCCTGGGTATCCCTCCTGGGGCTGGAATTATAGACACACGCCACTGCCACTGACTTTCAATGTGGCAGCTGGAGACCCAAATTCAGGCCCCTCACGTTTGTGTAGAAAGCACCTTAACCACTAAATCATCTTCCCAGCCCATTTTTATATCTTTACGTTTTGAAGGATGAAAAATAGTAAAAAGAAAAACATATTTTTATGACAAGAAAATTCTACGAAGCTCAAGTTTCAGCTTCCATAAATGAGGTTTTATGGGAGCAGGCCCACACTCAATTACTTCTGTGTGATCGGTAGATGTTTTCTCGTCGTGACAGCAGACGTTAGCCAGCAGCCTTATGAAAGCTTCTTACATTAATTAACCATGCCAGGCTGTAAAGGTCTTACCACTTAGGATACAGACTTAGTTTAGAGGTAAAATTCACTTTCAAAGAGAATTGTGGTGTCTTGTGCAATAGCTGCTTTTCACGTTCCCAAAGCCTTTTGTTCACATGAGCTCACATGTCCCAGACGTCATAAGTTAAGAACTGAAGATGGAAAAGCTTACCCAGACTGATAGAACCTAGAGGAAGTGGGCTGTGGCCCAAAGTGATGGCCTCCACTTCCTTCTTCAGTCCCAAGGGATCCTAACGAGTTGCCTCCTGTAGACAGAAGGCTGAAAAACTGCTCAGGGGCATGTTCCCATATCCCAGGATTTGGCCCAATTCCTGCTCTTTATCTTCAAGGCATGACTAGTTTCCCCAGGACTGGCTAAGTAGAAAGGATGACGTTGTCTCGATGCACCCAATGAGCTGGCCTGGATCCAACCCCCTTTCATAGTGGTGAGCAGAAGACTGAGAAGATACTAAGTCTTTCTTGTGTATCAACAGGAGTTTGGCTTCAGAACCCTCTATGGATACCCTAATCCATGGATGCTCAAGTCTCTCATATAGATTGATATAACACCTGCTTTTAGCCTACACAAATCATCCTTTCAACTGTAAATCATCTCTGGGTTCCTTATAATACATCATTTAATAGAAATTCTATGTAGGTGATTGTTATGCTATATTATTTGGAAGAATACACAGGGGAAAAAATCAGGAAATGCTCAGTAAGAATGCAACTTTTTCTCTGAATAGTTCATTTATTATCAAATTTATTTATTCATGTATATGTGTATGTGTGCTGTAACATGTGTGGAGGTCAGAGGGCAACTTGCAAGAGTTGATAATCTCCTTCTGTTAAGTGGACCCTGGAGATTGAACTCAGAGCACTGGGCTTGGCAGGAATCACCTTTACCTAGTTTGCATCTCACCACAGTTGATTGAGTTTGTGGATACGGGCCTCATAGATTTATAAGACTACCTCCATAACCATGGTCTAGTGGCTAGGATACAGAAGGTAGACTGCAGTAGGAAATTTGAAAGATTGGTGGTGTATTATTCATTTCTTGTTTCATTACTGCGACAACAATTCCTGAAAACAGCAGCTTAAGGAAGGAGGGCTTTATTTTGGCTTACAGTTCCAGGGGATACAGTCAGTCAAGGTGACAGCCAAGGTGAGGAAGGCATAGAACTTGAGACCGTCAGTCAACCACGGCACATTTGCAGTCAGGAAGCAGAGAAGGATGGACGTGAATGCTCAGCTCGCTTTCTCCGTTTTAGGAAGTCCAGGCCCCCAGCCCATGGGATGGTGCTGCCCACATTTAGGTAGGATCCTCCCATCTCAGTTAACCTAATCCGGAAGTTTGTCTCCTAGAGATTCTAGATTTTGTCAAGCTGGAGATCAGTATAAACCATCACAGCTGAATGGAAACTTGTTTTCTTAAAATGTTGAAGATAGGACAGTCTGAAAGTCCTGGAGAGAATTCCCAGCATGTCCAGGCCGCTAGAGGGTGCCCTTTCTTCTGGAGCAGCTTTCACATTTGCCTGATTAAGAGTGTTGATCAACAATAGAGAGCTCAATAAATGAACGCTTGGGAAGAGATCAGAGCACGCAAGCAAGCACTAATCACGGCATGTACTTGGAGAACGACATGCCCTCACAAGTAGAGCCCTATCGTGCTCTTTCTTAAGTTCACTGACGATCACATCATCACCGAGTCCGGACCATACGCCCGACACTAGGCTAACTTGAAACCCATCGCCTTACAAGAAGCAACATTGAAAATCTAAATTTTAAAAATCTCTCAAAGTTCATTATCTGCTTTGTTGCTTTAGAAAGTAAAACTGGAGGCTGGAGAGATGGCTCAGCAGTAACTCTGGCTGCTATTCCAGAGGACCTGGGTTCAATTCCCAGCACTCACATGGTAGCTCACAGCTGTTTATACTACAGTCTCAGGGGAGCTGAAACCTTCTTCTGGCCTCTGAAGGAAGTCCATGCATGTTGTGCACAGACAGATACAGGCAAGACACTTGTACACATAAAAATAAAATAAAATAAAAATGTAAAGTGGAAGTAAGACCAGGTAAATGTCTACTGTCTAAACCTGAAAAATATCAAAGAGGATAAATGACTTTTTGTTTTTTATTATTTTGAGGCAGTAATCTTGTGTAGTCTAGACTGGTCTGGAACACCTAAGCCTCTTGCCTCTTCTCAACACCCCCAGCTCTATAAAAGATCTATTTGACCTCATGGTTAGTTCTGTGAATACCGAATGACACAAGGGAGTTAACCAGTCTCCGAAGTGATGAAGAAGCTTGCTGCAGGTTAGACTGCCTTGTCCAGATCCAGATTTTAGTTAGCATTTACTAAGTATGTGACCTAGGGCTAGCTTTAGACAGTGTTCTATGATTCTGCTTCTCTGTCTATACAATGGTAATAATAACTACTGTGCAGAGTTTCTGTTAAAGATGAAATAATCAAAGTCCTTGGTGTCTGTCATTGGCAAGTGGTGGGAACCGTTACTTTTATTATCATCTAGGACTGGAGAGAAATGGCAAATTAACTTGGATTAATAAAGATAGGAGGTGGCTCAGTCAGGAGAATGCTTGCCTAGTATGCACAAAGACCTGGATATGGTTCCCAACACACATACACGGGGCAAAGTGGTTCAAATATACAATTCCAGAACTTAGGAGGGAGAGCTTAGCCTTGGCTGGTTGAGGCTAGACTGGACTACATGAAGCCCTATCTCAAACATACAAATGTATGTGTGTGTGTGTGTGTGTGTGTGTGTGTGTGTGTGTGTGAGAGAGAGAGAGAGAGAGAGAGAGAGAGAGGGAGAGAGGGACTGACAGACACAGAGAGACACAGACAACAGAGGCATAGACAGAGAGACAGAACATATACCATACACATACACACACACAGACACACACACAGATACACACACACACACAGACAGATACACACACACACACACACACACACACACACACACACACACACACACTGACTATTATAAGAACTTGAGAATATGCCCCCAGAACTTAGAGAGTCAATTCCAATGCCATCTCTACTGTACGGAGTGGTAAAACATGGCCTTTCATTTGTTGTCTAATTTCCTTTGCAGTGAAGACAGAGATAGGAATATCTATCTGGTGTGACTCTTGTATCCTGAGTAAGAGTGCCTGGGATCCAGTGGATCTCAGTGTGTATGACAGAGTCGCATATGAGGAAGTAATTTTCTTTAATGAAGAGTGTTGATGAGCTGGGTTCTGGTTAGTTGAACTGCAGTATGTAAATCAACTTAATCACGCACCGGCTCAGTCAGATAAACACTAGCACCTGGCATAGTTTGGCTGAACACCTTTGTTTGTTTGGTTTTGAAAAATTCTTTCCCCTTACGTGGCCTCTTCTCAGAGCAGATCCCTGAAGTTAGTCTGCAGCTAGCAGGCATTTACAGTTGAAGTCCCCACCCCTCCCCAAGAAGGTTTACAAGATTTTAATTGTCTGACTTAACAGGGCTTTTTAAAAAAGACTCGGAATCAATGGCAGTCAGTGGAAGAATGGGCTGATCCCTTGTCATTCCGGCTTGTCTTAAAAGAAGAAAACCAGGAAGTGTTGTAAACTCTTAGGATGGATAGTGAGGACTGTGTGAGTTGAGGATCAGGGAAGAGACGTGGTGCCTTGAAGTGAAATCCAGTAGCCAAGGCTAGAGGAAGAAATTGGAATCCTGTCTAATGAAAACTCTCCATCTGCTGAGCTGCTGTAACAACATATACTAGGCTGGATTCCTTAGCAACAACAGAAGCTTAATTCTCAGGAGGCTGGGAAAGTGGAGATTAAGGCACTAACAGATTCGGTATGTGGTGAGGGCCTGCTTTGTGCTTCCCAGACGATGGGCTTTGAACTGAGTTCTCTGTGATCTAAGAGACTGGCTCGGTTCCTAGGGCACTGATTCTGATCAGGAATCCTATCTCCTATGACCTGTCTCTTCCCAGAGGTCCCACTTCAAGGCCATCCCCTTAAGGTGGTGGGATTTCAACTTCCGGATTTTGATTGAGCAAAGCATTCAATAGCCTTCATGGATTCATTTTATTTTGTGAAATTATTCTGGTTTGGAGCTGGCAACATGGCTGAGTGGGTAACACTGGCAGCCTAGCTGGCAACCCGAGTTTGATCCCAGGGGCCACATGTTGAAAGGAGAGAACCAACTCCTTTAAATTGTCTTCTGACTTCCACACTCATGCCTTGGCACACACACACACTCTCTCACACACACACACACACACACTAAAATAAATAAAGTTATTTATATAAAGACAGATCATACTGGTTGTATACATCCTTATTGTATAGCACTTATTTTCATAAGTGCTATAAGTCGAAAAAGTATTCTTTGTGTGAGTGTGTGTGCATGCATGTGTTTGTGTGTGAGTATTTGTGCATGACTGTGCAGGTGCCTGTATGTGTATTCATGTGCACGTGTGTGTGTGTGTGTGTATGAGAGAGAGAGAGAGAGAGAGAGAGAGAGAGAGAGAGAGAGAGAGAGAGAGAGGGAGACAACCATGGCTGTCATTCTTCAGATGTCATCTACATTTTTTGTTGTTTATTTTGAGATAGGGTCTCTCCTAGGCCTGAACTCACCAAGTAGGGAATGGCTGCTGTGATGGTTTGTATATGCTCGGCCCAGGCAGTGGCACTATTAGAAGGTGTGGCCCTGTTGGAGTAGGTGTGTCATTGTGGGTGTGGGCTTTATGACCCTCACCCTAGCTGCCTGGAAGCCAGTATTCTGTTTGCAGCCTTCAGGTGATGTAGAACTCTCAGCTCCTCCTGCACCATGCCTCCCTGGAGGCTGCCATGTTCCCGCCTTGATGATACTGGACTGAACCTCTGACCCTGTAAGCCAGCCCCAATTAAATGTTGTCCTTATAAGACTTGCCTTGGTCATGGGGTCTGCTCACAGCAGTGAAACCCTAACTAAGTGCTGTGGATCAGCCTGTCTCCACCCCCTCCTCTGTGAATGAGTTACTTACTGATGGAGTTACTGCCCTTAAAAAGGGTTTCTGAAGTTGGAATACCATTGATATTCTGGGTCAGCTAGTTCTTTGAGGCAGATAGTTTTGTGAATATTACAGCATATGAAGTAACATATCTGGTCTCTAGCTCCAGCTTCCTGCTCTCTTCAGTAGGATCTCTCAGAATACGTCCAGAACCGGTCAGAATGTTACCTGGAGGGCGATACGGCACCAGGGCCATTTCATTTAAAGAATTCATTTCCTTTACTCTGGGCCCCAGAACACTGGTATTCCTCTGACGGTGTCCTCTTGGGAATGTTATTGTCCCTTCTAGGGAATTTCTCTAGCACTAACTGACAAAAGAGCCCCTCCATGAGAGTTGTGTGCACTCTTAGGATACTAGGTTGTAAGAACGCGTTTCTAAGTTGTGGGGATACTGGGTTGCTTTCTGTGGTAATTTGAATTTTGTCTCTAGGGGTCCTTGGTTCTCCTAAATGATCATCACATTGAACAATAAATGCCCAATTGTTTGTGGAGCTTTTATTTAGCATCTGAATATCAGGTGGGAGAAAAACCACAGACCCTTGGTTCAATTATTAAAACAAAGCCCATTTTCTTCTAAAAGAGCACCCTGGAATGAATCTGTTCATATACATATAACCATGAAAGTGGGCTGGGAAGCCCAGAGGCCTGAAAGATAGATCATCTAGTGGCATTTTAGGAAAACAAAAGTTTGTCAAGATGAAAACCATCTAGGTTCCTGCCCAGTTAGAGACCTGCCATCATTAGTAAGTCAAATGTCATGCTCTCGCCGTTATTGGCAGCATGCATACAATTTAAATATTTTACCTTCATTATACAATTGTAGCTATATTGCTGACCTCCAAGAGCCCCATTCATGGGGGAGGAGCCCAAGGAACAATCAGTTGCTTCATGTGAGGGCTGGCCAGCAGACTGGGTTTCCTCACATTGCCAGGCCAACCAGGACACAGGGAAGGCGTTGGAAGAGTTCGTCATGAGAGAGTTGGGGCAGAGAATGACTCGGGTGGAGGCACCCTTTTGGAGGAGGGAGTAAAGACTTTTTTTTTTTTTTTTTAAATTCTTTTCTTTTTTGAGAAGGAGCTATCTGCCTTTGTTCCCAGGGAGGCTGCAATATCCATGGAGACTGGCAGTGCTGGGAATTTTGTTCTGACTAAGTTCCTTTTGTTGAGGCTCCAAGGCAAAGGAGAGGAATCTGGGGTGAGGAGGTTTCAAGCCAAGATGAGAAAAGAAAAAGAATTCCTCCCAAGGATTTCTCCTATTGTCTCCCCGCGAATAAATTATAGAGCAGGTTCGAGGGAAGCCTGTCACAATGGTCACAGCTTTAAGACCAAACCTTCCAGCGGGCACATCGAAAACTATGTCTGAGCATGATCCAATTAAGACTCCCCAGAGGAAGGCAAGAAATCTCAAGATAATTTCCTACTGAAAATCTAATTGTGTCCTCAAGTGGAATAGGAACACCGGCATGAATTACTCCAGATCCATAGGCTGTTGCAAAAACGTACAGCTAAATTAGATTCTATTTTAAGTAATTAAGTTATTTCCCTTCACGGGATCTATAATTTGTCTTGAACAAATGTGATTTGCCTAAGAAAGATAAGGCCTTGCAATTTTTCCTTCCCAAACGGATTTTCTGTGCCAGAAACAATTACTAAAAGACCAAATATTGTCTTAATTATATATTGCTTACTCTCTGGGTGCATGCCTACAGCACCCTGTTTATGTTCTGAGAGGTAAAGCCAGTATAGATGAGAAGTTATCTTCTCCGGTCTCCAGGAGACCGGACCTGCAATTTACTCAAGAGTTTGAGGCTTGCACAATGTCAGTGTAAATAGCTCTGGGTTATTACATAAGGTTCTCAAATCTTGTGCAAAATCAGGCAATAGAGAGCTTGCTTCAATAGCGCTTTGAACCCTAAAAAAAATTTAAAAATCTCACCAGCACTAATCTTTAAGTGATTTAGTTGAGTCCTTCAGGAGATGCTGGGTGTTGTAATACAGGTCAGGATAAAGGTGCTGAGATTTGCATAGAAGATACTGCAAGGAGGATATTTTGGGCATGGCTAATTTTATGAAGAAAACATTCACTTTTGGCCTCGTGTTCAGTAACTACTCAGCCAGCATCTGACCAGGTGTTCTGGGGTGGCAATACTGGGTGAGATGGATAAACGGTCTCAAGTTTGGGTTGTGTAAGCTGAAAACAAAAGTTATTACAGGTTTCTGAGCCTCAGGTCCTACCTTTGAAAAAGAAGGGTGATGCCTTCTACGCCAGATGACACACAGTGCCTAGCCTGACTTCCCTCTGGACAGGACAGATGGAAAGCTGCAGCAAAGTGCAAGCACCATTGCTTACACGTATCCTGTGTTGTGCACAGACATCTGAGAAACAGTCCTTCATGGGAATGCCTCAGAGTCCCTGAGTTGAAAGTGTAAGGGCTTCAACTTCTTGACACAGGCTTTGAAACACTGGCTGTAGCTATCCCTCATCTTAGAACTAGTCAGTTAAGCTTTCTGTCCCTGAGCTCCCTTAATAGTAGAAGCAGAAAGTATGCTTCTTAAGGTAAAGCTTAAGTAAATATACTTAAGACAGGGGCTGGGGAGATGGTTCAGTTCACAGAGTGCTTGCTGTTGGAAGCATGAGAACGTCATTCTGATTCCCAGATGCCAGTGAAAAGCTGGGCACCCTGGAGCAGGCTTTAATCCCAGCTCTGGAGAGGAAGACAGCTGGATCCTTGGGGCTTGCTGGCTAGCCAGCCTTGTCTACTTAATCCAGTTCTAGGCTGGTGAGAGACCCTGTCTCAAAAACAAAACAAACAAAACAAGGCATAACAGGTCCTGAGGAACATCTGAAGTCGACCACCAAATGCATAATGCATTTGTGTACATATGTGAGCTCACATAGACACACCCAGGAGGGTCTCTGGTAGGCCTTATAGGTGTATATTACTCTACTTTTCCAAACATATTATTACTGATAGCCAGCAGAAATACAACATAGCACACCACCAAGTAAGTTTATCAATGACTTTTATTAACAACGTAATACAAGACTGTACATTTGTAGGTACTGAAATCAATCCACTCTTGAAAACTGAAAACAAAACAAAACAACAACAACAACAAAAAACCAATCCAGCATTTCTATACCATTTCAGGCTTTGGTTTTAAGTGCCATCTTTTACAGAAAAATCAAACAGCATAACCGAACAATTAAAGAATGGGGTGGGGTGGGGTTGGGAGTGGGGTGCTCCTCGGAATGAAGAGATTATGCAGCAACAGCTGAGGATCACTTGTAGCTTTATTCGATTTACCACACATTCTGGAATGTTCAGTTCCTTCCTCTACAGTCCTACACACAGACACATAGCTACTAAGAACTTGGCCACAGGTCCTGCCTAGACACTCATTCACATGAAACTAACAAACGAAAACCAATATTTATATAAATTAAGTCAAACCTCACAAAAACTAGAGAAACATAAACTCCAACAGTCAATTAAAAAAAAAAAACAACTGTACAAGATTGGTCAGTCTTTTATATCTGGAAAATGTGTAACATAAAAAGTCTTTATCATATATATATATATATTATATGTCTGCATAAGTGTTAGCTGGAGTGAAAACTGGACGATTCTGACTCTGTTGAGACAGAAGAGTGTCCACCCCGCTTTCCTTTGGAAAGGATCTTGAGGCTGGAGCCTCTGCTCATGGAATTGAGTGCATGTTGCGCAGAGCTTTTGAATTTGGCCCCGAGGAAGGCGTAGAGGATGGGATTCAGGCAACAGTGGAAGAAAGCGAGAGCCTCCGTGATGGAGATCCACTTGTGCACGACGCTCTCGAACTCACATCCTTGCTTGATGACCTCCAGCAGGATGAAGGAGTCGATGCTGATGCCCACGTAATACGGCAGCCAGCAGGCAAAGAAGGCGAGGATGAGGATGACTGTAGTCTTGAGGGCCTTGCGCTTCTGGTGGCCCTTGGAGTGTGACAGCTTGGAGATGATGACGCAGTAGCAGGATAGGATGACGATGCCGGGCAGGATGAGACCCACCATGATGTGCTGGAACTGGAATACCACCATCCACAGGCTGTCAGGGTAAAGGCGGTCACAGATGTACCTGTCGTCTCCCTGGCTGACGTCGGCAAAGATCAAGTCAGGGATAGTCAGGAGGACAGCGGGGATCCAGACGCCCACGTAGACTGCCTTTTCTGCCAGCAGCTTCCTCGGCCTTTGACTGTTGGTAGCATGGACAATGGCAAGGTACCGGTCCAGGCTGATGAAGGCCAGGATGAGAACACTGCTGTAGAGGTTGACAGTGTAGATGACATGGACAGCCTTACACAAAAATTTCCCAAAGTACCAGTCAGCCATGGCATCAACAGCCCAGAAGGGGAGTGTGATGACAAAGAGGAGGTCAGCCACTGACAGGTGCAGCCGGTACTTGTCCGTCATGCTCCTTAGCTTCTTCTGGTAACCCATGACCAGGATCACCAATCCATTGCCCACTATGCCAGTCAAGAAGATGATAAAGTAGACGGTGGGCAGGAAGATCCTATTGAAATGGACGTTTTCATCCCGGAAGCAGGGTTCCTTGTTGGAGTCATAGTCTCCAGACCCTATTTCTTCGGAGTAGTTATCTGAAGTGTATATCTGCAAAGGAAATAGGGACAGGCACGTCACTCCAAGGTCAACAAGCCTTTCCCAAGTTTTAAGTGTTTCTTCTGTTGCCTAAAATGCTAGTATTGATTGCAGGTTTTAACCCAACCTTTCCCAGGAAACTCCAAAGGGCTGGCTAAGGTCCAGAGAGAATACAGAATCCTGCAACCAATGGTGTTCTCCATCTTCCACCAGTTACTTTGTTATATGCCCTCTTCAGTGGAACCAATTAGGAGGGTCTTTGCTTAGAACAAAAGGACCTTGAGAGTCTAAGGACTTCAGAGCTTAGTCTTGAATAGCTCTCCTGCCCCGCCCACGAGAGAAAAAGAAAAAAAACTCGGAGGAAAAAAAAGTAAAGCCCCAACCAACCCCTAAACCACAAACAAACAAAACCCAAACCAAAAAAAAAAAAAAATAAAAAAATAAAAAAAATAAAAAAAATAAAAAAAAATAAAAAAAATAAAAAAAACCACCCACAAACAAAACAAAACAAACAAATCCTCCATTCACACAAAGAAGTCACTCTCAAAGCAGTGTGCGGTGGGAGCCAGTGGCGTGGGGTTAAAGTCTGCGTGAAAGAGATGGGATTAAGTTTCTGTGTGAGTATTAGCCAAAGGAGGAAAGAAAGAAAAAACGGAGCTTGACGGTGGGGGTCCCCCAAAGACTCTTAGCTTTTTAGGCGCAAAACCTTGTTTTTCTCACGTCTGTCTAACACAAACCATTACATTTCAAGTCATACGTAGTGAAGAAAGCGGGATAATACGAAGGTCTTTGGGGGTTTAGGGTCATCAGAGTGTTAGAAATGAGCAAACAGCACTCTTCTACTCCATCCCATACCCGGTGCTTCTCTGGAAGGTGGGTTTCTCTCGCTAACCCCATGTTTATCACTGGGTGTATCTGGAACGTTAGAGTCACACTGTCCTGGGTGGGGAAAGTCACGGGGTCTGCACCCCGTGGTTTTCGCCCCAAGTTTCACTTCCTCACTTTTCCAGTCGCTTCTCATCCTGCAGCGGACCCAGTTAGCTACTGGAATCCGAGGTAGGCAGCTGGAGGGGTCCAGACCGTGCGCACCCCGAAGTCGGAGTCACCCACCTAGGGGCTGGCACCGTTGCCCACCACACTCAGGCCTACGACTAACCCGCAGCGGCTCCAGGGGTTCCTCCTGGCTGCGCGCCAGGATCGTCCCTCCGGGTGCGAGCGACAGATTGGGCGGCTCCAGGGCGAGCGCCTTTGAATTGCGCGCCGCCAGAGGAAACGAAAAAAAAAAAAAAAAAAATTACCAAACAACAAAACCCTCCCTAAGTGAGGGGGTTTCAAAAGGCTCAGGAAACCACCGACGGTTAAACACTGGGGCTCAGTCAAACAGTCTCCAAGCTTGCACCTGTTCATCCCTGCGGCGACCGGGCACAACCCAGGTGCAGTCCCAACACACCCTCCTGTCCCCAACCGCCGCCAAGCCCGGCGCACCTCCTGGCCAGCAACTTCATGGTACAGACTTATGACCCTTTCTCATGAAAGATCCTAAAGGCAACCCCGACCTCGGAAGGCTCGTTTGCCACTGCGGGGAAGCGGCGGGTCGGACTCCCGCAAAGTCCTGCTACTCCTTCCCAAAGCGGCCACGTTCGGTCACTTCTCCACGGCTACCACAGTTTGTGCCCCCCCCCCCCCCCCGGGCAAGCAACGCGGCTGACTAGCTCAGTTTTCCCGCCGAAGACCCGCGCCCCTCTGTTTGCAGTACGGAATTTCGGAACCGCGCTCCTAACTCCAAGAACCGCTCCGAGACGCCGCGGTTCAAAGCTCACCCATACTTACGCTTGCCGACTAAAGTCTCTAAATTCACACAATGTAAGAAACTCAAAGAAACTCCTGTTTCCAGGAGGACCAGAGGATGGTCTGAGTCCTGGGGCGGAGCGCAAGCCCTTCTCCTCCGGTGTTTGCAAACAGCGTGCAAGCCGGCGCGCGCCGCGGGACTCAGGGGGACAAGAGCAACCTCAGGAAAGCTCTAATCTGAACCTGTCCCCATCAACTTACTGAGAAAAATATTCCTTTCTTCCTCCCCCTATAGCCATGCTCACACACATTAAAAAAAATTAGTTCACGCTCCCCTTCTTTGTGACCCTAACACCCCTCAAGGTTCTAGTCGCTTCAACCCGCTCCTAGAGGGGCTGGGCTCTTAGTTCACACGTTTGCACGTTTACTACAAAGTAGGATGCAAGTGGACTTACACTTACACTGATAGGTTCCATGGCAACACTCGCTCTCCAGCCGTGGTGGCTACCGGAGCACCAAACGCCTCAGAGGGTCACTGCTACCTGCTGCACCAGGCAACAAAATTGAAGTTTCTGGCCCGAACGGGACTTTTATTCATAGGGTGGCGCATGCGCAGCTCGGACGGGGCGGGAGGAGACTGGCGGGGGCGGGGCGCAGGGCGCGGGCTAACAGAAGTCAGAGAGCGGCTGCTGTTGTGTTTTAAGTCAGTATGGGTCCAGAACCTGGCCGGATAATGTTCTCAAAGTTGGGGAAAGCAGGATGCCAGCCAGGGAGTTTCTGCGGGTCGCGCAGTCATCCTTACCCACGTGGATAGAATTCTAGACCTGGAGTTTACTGGTGGAGACCTTGAGACTAGACTCGGGAGGGAGATGTGTGTGACTTGGAGCCTGCCTAACCAGTAGGCGGCAATGTTGGAAACTCCGCTAGGGTTCCATACCCTGAGCTGTCACAAGCGATTACTACCAAAGCTCTTCCAAGCAAGTGTGTGTTACTGCATATTCATAATAATGACATTAGGGTCAAGTGTGGCAGAAAGCACTTGCGGACCCAGCCAGAAACAGAGAGATACTCCCAGGAAGAAAGTCACAATAGTGGCAACCACTTCGTGAAGAGATGTGTGTGTGTGTGTGTGTGTGTATAAAATGATTAAAATGTGCTTCATTATAAAAAAGAATTTAGTGGCGAGGACTTTGTGTTATCACACCCTGAGAAATCTGCACAGAAACACTGGTTCATTTTCATTTCATAAGCATATAGGGATGCATCTAGTTAACAGATAATTACAGAGTTCCAGCTTTGGGCTACGCGAGCGTTTCTAGGAGCTGGGAAGCTAGCCGTGATCCATGCGCAGCCAGTGGGCGCTCCGCGAGCTCCAAGAGACCAAATGGAGAAGCCTGGGACTGCAAGCCTGGCCTGAGCCCAGAGCTTTCGCTTCACGCCTATCTCGTGTCTCCCACGCAGAACACTAAGATGGGAAGTCTTAGTGAAGAGCTAGTTAGGCTGGGTTGGGGGCGTGGATGGCTAGAGAGTCTCAGACAGGCTGGGGTTATAGTGGGAGCCCAGACAGCTTCCCAGACCCGCGCCAGATCGCCGGCGCCGAGCCTGGGTAGGGCGGGGAGGGAGAAAAGGGTGGGGCCAGAACCGATCAGACCTCCAGCCAGTGACCACGGGATCCAATGCGGGGGGGGGGATTGGGGGTGGTGAAGAGACATCCGGCAGCAGGACCCTGGGTTGCTATGCAACCCAGATACCGCCCCCACCCCCACCTAGGATGGTCCTAAGGATAGGCAGGCCCAGACTGCGTCCTGAACTCCATCCCCGCCTCACTTCTCCCCATTTCCGTTTTTTTTATTTTTTTATTATTTTTTTTTGATTTGAGGCAGTTTTATGTAGTACTGTCTGGCTTCAGGCTCGGTACGTGGTTAAGGATGACCATGAACTTCTTCTGATGGTCCCGTTTGTCACCTGCCTAGTGCTGGGATTACAGTTGTGTGCCACCACGCCCAGTTTTCGCGCTGACAGGGCTTAAATCAGAGCTTTGTGTAGGCTAGGCAAGCAGTCTACTAACTGAACTATGATACATTTGTACCCCCTGCGTTATCTAGTGACGGCTTTTGGTTAGAGGTGCTGGGGAGCTGGTTTGAAGCCTGGAAACTCTTTCTCTGCAAGTTATACACCATCTTCCAGTATGGCCTGGGTACTCTCCCTTAAAGTTTGCCTGTCAAAGTTCTGCCCTGCACTTTACATGATCCCGGAAAGCCAATGATGAAATTAGAAGTACGACCCTCAAACACTGCCAAGTTAGGAGCCAAGAACTTCCACAAGCACTTTTAATTATATATCAAATCATTAATAAAACGTAGGCTCATATTTCCATACACTGGTTAGGACAGACAGAAGAGCTGTTGGGCGGGACCGTCAGACCTGTGAAGAAAGCGCTGGTGTTCAGGGGGGGGTAGCTTGTCTGTAGCAAGCTGGTGAGCTGTGGCGAACCTCCAGACTCCTGCATTCCCAAAGGCTAAAACGGGAGAAGGGGAAATCTTCCAAACCTGTCCCCGAACAACAGAGAGTACAATCGGAGTAAAATGATTTGCATAATTAATATTTGTTGATTGTTGGCAGACAAAAGAAAGCTTCCGTCCAGGGTCTGCACAGGCCTGTTTAGCTCCTGTGAAGTCTATTGGCTGGAGGAAGCAGATAAAACGACAATGAAATGCTATTTGGTGACTATAGAATTAGAAGAAAAAAAAAAGAGGGGATTTTTTTTCCCTTTCAAAGATAATATTTGGCTTCTGGATTGGAAAAGACCAGCTGTCTCTCGCTTGTCAGTGGCAGGAGTGTGTGTGTGTGTGTGTGTGTGTGTGTGTGTGTGTGTGTGTGTGTGCAGCTTCAGTGAAAAGTATTTTGTATGCAGCCAGAGCCTTTTCAGATTAGTAATTCCACCTTTCCTGACGTAGCTCCAAGAGATTGCAGTTATGCTGTAAGGCTCTTATTGCTAACAATAGTGTTAATAACAAAATAGTTAATAATAGCTGAGTAGCCCTTACTGTCCACTGTGAGCAGACTACTTGAGATGGTTTAGTACATCTGTGAATGGGATGTTATGTTGGTGAAGAATTATTAACAGTGTGGGGAAATACTTTTGAAAGAAACTGCACAGGGTGAGGATGAAAACCGTGTTAGTCTATGATTTCAGTTGTGCCTAGCTATGCCTTAGAGGACCAGCATGTAGCTCCATGGGTAGAGAGCTTGCCCAGCATGCTGGAAGCTCTTGCATTACTCAGAGGCAGTGGGTTTCATGTATCTCAGTCTGGCTTCAAATTCCTTGTGAGCTGAGTTCAACTTTGAATCTCCAGCTCCCGAGTGCTAGAACGACAGGTATACAATGCCATGCCCAGTTCATGTGGTACTAGAATTGAACTCAGGGTTCTGTACATGTGAGACAGGCCGTCTGCCTATTTAGTTGTAGCCCCAGCGTTGTGATGCCCTTCAGAAAAACATAGCAAACTCAAATATCTCCTGAAAGCTTGTCCCGTGCATCCAACCTTGGATAAGCCCCTCCACAGTTCTGCCAGGCAGGTCTCCTCATTTGTGTTCCCGGATAAGGAAGCTGAAGTCTACTGAGGGGAAGGAACTGGCTTCCCTCCTTGTATTCATGTAAGGGTCTGTGCCTACCTAGCCTGCCTGGCTCCAGAGCCCAGGTTCTCTCCGCTCCATCACAATGACTGTCTTTTTCTGGCTATTGCAAGTCACCTTCTGAAGACTTCTTCCTCCACAAAGGCATTTACCATTTACTTACTTACTGCTTTGAGTGACATCTCCTGTGATTCAACTTTTTTTTTCTTTCTTTAAAAAAAAGCAAATGTGTCTTACTCCTCTCTCCTTGAAGAGAATGCCCAGATAGCAGTTTTTCACCTAGCCCACTGCTGGCAAACCGAGCTCCTTGGTTGTTTACTGAACCTTCATTTAAAGAATTAACAGCTTTCCCCTGTGACTCTGGCAACAAAGGCCAGGCTTATGAGCTGTCAGGGCTTTGGCGGTGTCCCCAAGTTCTCAGGATGGCTTTAGCCCAGGGAATAACTAGCTTTGGCCAGTTTGTTGGGGATGCTTACAAAGCCAGTGGCACAGTGGTAAGCATCCTGCCACCTCCTGTTGCTTGCTCTGCAGCGGGTTGATTTGCCCGTCCCTGTGTGTGTAATAGAAAGCTCTGCTCTGTCCAAAACAGGATCCAAGTTAGTCGGGAAGAAAGCTTATGCACAGTCCTTTTTCTTGATGGTACCCGGCAGGAGGCATCGGTCAGCATTAAAGGCTTTCTGAATATGAAGGGTCCAGAGATGATTTAGTGCTTGCTTTGTAGCACTCAATCTCCCAGAATCCATGTGAAAAGAAAGAAAGAAAGAAAGAAAGAAAGAAAGAAAGAAAGAAAGAAAGAAAGAAAGAAAGCCAGCCAGGTGAGGTGATATTTGTAATCCCACCACTGGAGAGATAGAGACAGGCAAACTCTGGGGCTTGCTGGTGAGGCCAAGGAGACTATCTCTAAAACCAAAGGAGACAGTGCATCAACACACATACCAATTCCCTCTTCAAACCCCAATGTGTGAGTGAGCTCACACAGACAAGTAAACCCGCACACACACCCGCAGGAAGGAGAAAGAATATAAAGGATTCTTTTGTCCTTTTTTGCAGCAATGGGGATGGAATCCAGGGCTTCATGGATTCGAGGCAAGTATTCTACCGCCTGAGATCCATCTCAGAGAGGGCTTGCTTTGGTTTTGTTTCTGAGAGAAAAAAAAAACCACCACAGACTTTTTAAAAAATGATTGTAGGGTATAATAAAAAGGTGGAGATAATGTTTTCCCAAATGATGGAGAGGGAGAGAGAGAGAGAGAAGAGCAGACTGCTTTCCAAGGGGTGAGTAATCCTGGCAGAGGGTTGAGTTGCAGAGACAGGGCTATCAAATGTCAAGTAGGGAAAACCCGTGCCCCCCTCCCCTGGGTCCTGTGTCTGAGCTTCTGCCTTCAACACTTAACAGGTGAAAATGATTCTGGAAAATAAACGGCAGCCTTCCACCTTGCAGTCCTGTACCAGCTTAGGAAAATCATTACCAGTTCTGAGAAGCACTTTTAGTTTAAGTTTAGCCTGGATTTCTGAAAAGTCTCCCTAACCCCCCCCCCCCAACACACACACACACACACACACACACACACACACACACACACACACACACACACACTAAAATGGGATTAGGAGGGGATTCCCATCAAAGTTGTGTAGCAGGACAAGATTTCCTATCTGAAGAAAATCGGCCAGACGGGTGCATAAACAGAGACAGTTTAGCGGCACCCTGGTAAATTGGCTGAACAAAAGGCCACTCAATTAGCAATGCAATCACCAATACTTGACTAATCCTAGGGCCAGAAGGAAGAATTGTTGGCAAGTTTCTTCGGCTCACATGGCAGTTGCTGTGTGGCTTTGTGGGTGTGAGGCCCAGCAACAAACCTCAGAAGTGAGATGACAAACTGGGAAGGAGGGCAGGACGTTCGGAAATAATCGAGGGAGCAGATTCTGTTCTCCATGGAAAAGACTTGTTGTCCTTTTCCTTAACCCAGTAATTTACCGCTGGTGGTCCTGGGCAGCTGGGGAGCAAGAGGAAGTGCCTAGAGGCCTGTGAACGGTGGATTTCTAAAGAGAGCCCAGCAACCTCTGGCAGAGCTGTAGAGCTCCTGGAAACGGGGCCATGTGATCACTCCACAAATGAGCTACGAGTCTATCAAGAGCAATCTATCATCAGAAAGATGGGGTGGGAAGTGTGTGTGTGTGTGTGTGTGTGTGTGTGTGTGTGTGTGTGTGTGTGAGAGAGAGAGAGAGAGAGAGAGAGAGAGAGAGAGAGAGGGAGGAGGGGATCCATGCAGTGTTTTCTTGGAATATTTTACTAGAGCAATGGGGCCATTAGAGCTACTTATATGTCTAAGGCATAGGGACAAAGGCTGGAAATGAAGGACGGTAAACAAGAGATACATTGGTGAAGGCTGTTGGGTCACTGGAGGGCACGTGCCCTGCCTGCAAATGCCCACTGATGTGTTTATAAAAATGTATAGATATATATATGTTACATGGGGTTATGGGGAGGTAGCTGTGGGGGAAGGGTGTGCCTCAGCAGGCCCAAGCCCAGGCATCCCATCCCCCTGAGGGACCACACACACACACAAAGGTATAGTATAGAAATAGAGTTTATTCAGGGCATGGGGAGGGGAGTTAAGAGGGTAGTAGAGGCAGAGAAAGGCAGAGAGAAGGAGAGAGTAGAGAAGTGGAGACCGGTCATGACCACGTTGGGGGGTGTGTGTGTGTGAAGGGAATGGGGAGAGGTAAGAGATAAGAGATGGAAGGGAGAGAAGAGGAGTAAGAGATAAGAGAGAGAGGAGGGACAAGCAGCCCCTTTTATAGTGGGCCAGGCCCACCTGACTGTTGCCAGGCAACTGTGGGGCAGAGCATACCTGGCTCTTGCCAGGTAACTGTGGGGTGGAGTTTAGACAGAATGGTAACACCCACCACTGCTTCCATCCCTCTATGTGGTCACACCTTCCATTCTAACTAGATGTGTGTGTGTGTGTGTGTGTGTGTGTGTGTGTGTGTGTGTGTGTGTTCATGTGGGTGCCTCCCATGTTTTATCTTAAGAGCCATACACCTTACTTTTTTAAAGACAGGGCCTCTCATTGGCCTGGGCTGCACTGGCCAGCCCCAGATCTACCAAGCTCTATGTCCTCTGTGTTGGGATTCCAAGTGAGCGCCACATTCAGGTGTTTTAGTGGGTTACGTGGAATTGAACTCAGCTCTTCATGTTTGCACAGAAAGTTCTTTATAGACTGACCCATCTTTCGGCCCTTCTGGGTCATTTTAAAACTAAAGCCACTGATCTATGGGAATATGAAGTCTATCAACTTAAAAAAATATTATTTCAGGGCCTAATGGTATATTCCAGTGGTAAATGTTTGTCAACATGTCTAGCTCTGATCCTGATCTCCAGCCAGGAAAATAAAACCAAACTAAACGCCACTCCCTGCTTTCTGATTAAAAGGCAGCAAGAACAAAAGAAAATGAAACAAAGCAACCAAATAGTTGGTTCAAATAAAAGATCGCCCAACCTTCATATCAACTGAGGTATTGGCTAGAGGCTTGAGAGCTGGGGCTGTTGGGACACACCCACGTACCCCAGTAAGATGAAAAATTTAGACTCTGCAGGGAGACCTCTGTGGCTTAATTTCCCTGTCTCTCTCGAGACTAAAATTACTCATTTGGGAATTTTGAGTTGATTCTTCATTTTGGTTCCTGAACAGCTAATTCTTGGGACCCTGAAGAGAATTCCCAAATTCTCTGGGACTAAGATTCTTTGTCCCTTTTCCGTCTCAGCTGCCTTGAAGGTTGGTCCCGTTTTTTGTGCTCCCACGTTTGTGTATGTGTGTGTGTGTGTGTGTGTGTTATCATTTAATTGTCATAAATGACAACTTTCACTCACAGGACATTCTTCTTCCTTCACTTTAAACAGGAGCCACAAGAGAAAGGACTGTAGACCAGGCATGGCTGTGTGGTCGACAACAGGGAGTACTGGGGTTAGCCCAATGAAGTGCAAATGTTCCAACTCTGCACAACTCTGGGCTCCTATAACTCCAAAATTGGACACATTGCAGTGGTCACCTAAAAATGCCACTGTGGCAATATTTACACCATGGATGGAAAGCAGCCAACATGATGTATTTAGGGTTTTTTTGTTTGTTTGTTTGTTTTTAGCTCTCTCCTTGTCTTTAAAAAATGTTTTTATTTTTTATTTTGAGACGGGGAATCTCATGTACCCTAGGCTAGTCTTAGACTCTGTGTGTACATAGAGGATAAGGATGACCTCGAACTTCTAATCCTCTTGAGTGTTGGAATGATGAGCAAGCCATACCAGTTTTTGTGGTGCTGGAGATGGAACTCGAGGCCCTGTGCACTAAGCAAGCCATCTGTTGACTAAGACACATCCCCGGCCTCAGGACTTACTGGGTTTTGAGAACTGATTTACTAGGACATGGTTTTCCAGTTTGGATTCCAAGAATATATATGACTAACTCTGTTTTCTTTGTCATAATATTCATGAAACATTAGCATTTACTTTTTGGATTATTGGGAAGATTAAATATGGCATACATGTAAAATCTTTAGTACCATATAGGGCACAAAGTAAGTACTCAATAAACATGACCTATTTTAATATATCTTTAATTTTGCCCCCTTCCTGGGCATGTGCTCTCTCTCTTTCCATGCCAATGAAGAGCTGTTATTAACAAAGCAAACGGCTTTCCCCACCATTGCCCACATATGTGAGGTAAAGGGATGTGGAGCTTTAAATAACATATGGAATGGTCTCACTTTTAATTTCACGGCAAGAGAGGCAGGTCTGATGAAGGAAAGCCCCCTGTCGTTACAGAGTCTTGGACAGAGGGTTGGAAGGTGTCTCCAGAGCCGTCTGAGACACCTTCATATGAGAAGGAGCTCTGTCCCTAGCACCATGTGGGTGGTTCTGTCTCTGAGCATGTCTGCCTAGGCATGGGCAGTCCATTGCTGCAGAAGGGGACCCTGTCTGCTGCTGGGCAAACCCAAATCGTCACTAGACAGCTCATCTTCTCTGGGTGGCAGCTGTTTCTCCCATTCTCCATCCACGAGATCTAACTCAGCTATCCCTTGACTGCCGAAGTAACTGGGAGACAAAGACAACACCACTGGCAACCAGTATCGTCCCTAGGACCAGGCAGAATGCTTCTCTTTCCAAGACATTTCTCCCAGAAGCTTGGGGCACAAAGGATGGAGCCTTCCTTTTATTAGCAAGTTTGACTGCAGACTAGGGTCAGGTTAAGGTTTCCTTTCAGAAAGGAAATTATCTCCAAACAGGGACATTTTGGGGATTAAGTGACTGAAAAGATTTAGTGCTGAGCTTTTTAAGGCCTCGTGAGACTTGCAGATGTCTTCCAGAGAAAATGTGTAGAAGGAGCAATGTCGGAAACAGGCTCATAACGAAAAATTAACCCCGTCTTTGCTTGGCTTTATAGACAGAACCAGGTTAAAGTGAATACTTAAAATATCGACGAGGGAGGCCTAGGAGTGGGGTTCAGTTGGCAGAGTGCTTGCCCCCAGCTATAAAGTCCTGGGTTCAAGTTCAGGCTTTCCATTAACTGGGCATGGAAGCACATGACTGTAATCGCAGGGCTCTGGAGGTGAAGGCAGGAGGATTAGAAGTTCAAGGTCATCCTCTGCTCCATAGAAAGTTTAAGGTCAGCCTGGGCTACAAGAGACCTTGCTTTTGGTTTGTTTGTTTTAAGTAATAAAGGAAAGTGCCTGTCAAATGAATTTCTCTTTAGCGGGCACCAATTACAGCTTGGAGAAAATATTACTTCATCATTTAGCCACCAGCTGCTGTGCATGCCCTCCAGCCAAAGGCTCAAGGTGGGCTTGAGTTGGGGTTTAGTGGTGGGTACTTGTCTAGCTGTTATGGGGCCGTGAATTTGATCTCCACAGTTCCTTCACTGTGATAAAATGCACAGGGCTTCTCCCGGGACACTGTAAATCAGCTATGACTCTGTTGGAATAGTTTCTTTTGAAATGAAGGAAATGACAATGTCTATAAGACCATTTGAAATTAACAGGGGGATGTGTTTGGGGTTCTCTCTGTTTGCTTTCCCCATTCATTTTTTCCTGCATTTTGCCTGTGCGAGTGGCATGTGCTTGGAGTTGTTTTGAGCCTGCTTTGCCTACATTTGCCCATTGGCATAGACTGCCTTTGAGAGCAAGGCTGGGGCAGCCCCTTAGAGAAGGAGGGCATTGAAGGTCCTGAGTCTGGCCTTATTCATTGCCTCTTGATAGTCTGGAGAGCAGCTCACTGGGATGGTGAGATGGCAGAGTCAGTAAAATGTTTGCCACACAAACACAAGGGTATGAATTCAATCCCCAGAACATGCTTAAAGCAAAACAGGCAAGGCACACTTGTAATCCCGTGGCAAGGGGACTGTGATAGGTAGATATCTGGGCCTTGCCAGACAGCCACGCTAGTCAAATGACCAGCTCTAGGCCAACAAGAGACCATTGCCTCAAAAATACAAGGTAGAAGGCATCTGAGCAATGAGACCAGAGTCTGACCTCTGGCATCTATACAGACAAGCATGTGCACACACATGTACACACATGTACACATGCATAAACACAAAAGCAGCTTCCATGTGGGTGGCGCATGGCTTGTTTGGGATCAGAGCAGGCAGAGTGACCTATGGAGACCATTTTTGAAACACTGGACACTTGGCATTAACCCTTTCCCTACAGGTCTCCACTCACGTGTCGATTCTGATTTTGATCTCTCGTGGTAAACGGGAGGGCACCTCGGCGCAGAATCAGGCTTTGGTTTTTCTTTGTCAGGTCAAATTTCACTTCAGTATAGAATTCTAGCAGCGGGTTACTTTTCTAAGTCTTTTTTTTTTTTTGGTTCCTATTGCCATTCAACCATACAGGGTATAGGAAAGTTTTTGTCATAACCCGGCATCTTGCCAAGATATAAAAAAGAACTACCCCCTCCTACCAAAGCCCTCCTGTGACTTTTCTCACATGTGTGCACTCATACATGCCCACAGTGTCCCCTCCCAAAGACCAACCGCTTGAGAACCACGCGTTCTCAAGTGTTTCTGGCTTCCTTCCTAGTGATGCCCTCTTTTCCTTCGTCTTTATCTCTCCCTCTTCCTTCCTTCCTTCCTTTTCATAGCGTTGGGCATCAAACTCAGGACCTCAGGACTTCATGAATGCTAGCAAGTTCTCTGCCACAGAGCTGAATTCCCAGCCTCTGATTCTGAATCTGAGTCCCAGCAGCTGCCCCTCCCCCTGCTCAGGCCTAGTCACACCTGTCGGCTTCTCTGTAGGGTTCTGGGGTTAAGAGTAGTAGACTGCCTCAGACTGTGATCAGAGCTCCCAGGGCTGGGCCGGGGCCTGGCAGTCTAAACCTTCCCCACCCTTCTATGTTAAACACAATTGTTTAGTTGGCCCTCCTTTCTGACAGGTCCCGGATGGCTTGGCCTCCGTGCCTTTCTTGAAAGCACAAATCTATAGAAGGTGGGCCTGCCATTTATCTATTGTGTAGCAGCCAAGAGAACTTTGCGAGCACCATGCTAGCAGGAAGTTCAGTAGATAAAGTGTTTGTCTAGCTTGCACTAAACTCTGAGTTTGATCCCCAGAGATGTATCAACTGGTTGTAACGGTGTACACAAGTAATCTGAGTGCTCCGGAAGTGGACACAGGAGGATCAGAAGTTCAAGGTCGTTCTCTGGTACAGCATTGGTCACAGGACACACTGCCCCCCTTTTTTCCCAGAAAAGGCCAATGGAGTCTGAGCTCCTCTGCCCCCCACTCTGTTGTCCCTCTTCTGTTCTAAGTGAACAGCCTTGTTTCTTTTCCTCAGAGCGAGGGAAGTGGGTTTAACCAGGCTGCCCTCCCTCCTCTCTGTTGTTGGGGTGGAGTGTGCTGGGGGCAGGTTGTGTGCAAACATAGATGTATTTCTTGACCCACCAAAGGCTATGGGTGGGTCTTCTCATCTCCCCATTCCTGGGTCATCTCCCAGGACTTTCATGGAAACCGATGTAACAGCAACGAACCTGGCATTTCTGTCTGGCTATGGGCTCCTCTCTCTCAAGCAAGTGCCCTAGAGGGTGTGTGTGTGTACGTTCACACGTGCTTGCATGCATGTGCGTGTGTGTGTTTGAGCGCATGTGCACAGAAGCTGGGAGTTGACATTGGGTATCTTAACTGTCTATCTTATGTTTTTGAGACTGAGTCTCTCACTGAACCTGGAGCCAGCTGGTTTAGCTAGACTGTCTGGCCAGCTGGGAACCTGTTTCCTTCCCCCGTCTCTGAGCACAGAGTTACTCATGCATTCTACTGTGGCTGGCTTTTGTGTGGGCGCTTGATGTCTAAGGGCAAGTCTTGACTTTTGTTTAGCAAGTGCTTTACCCACTGAACCATCTCCCCAGTGGCTTACACCCCCCACCCCCCACACAGAGGGGCTCATGGAACCCAGAGTAGCTACAAACTTGCTATGTTGCAGAGGATGCTTTTAAACTTCTGACGCTCCTCCTGAGATGATGGTGCACTGCAATGCCTGGTTTATGAAGTGCTGGGATACGAACACACAGCTTTGTGCCTGATAGATGAGAACGCTACAAATTGAACTATACCCGCAGGCCAAGACCAGGCCTGGAGGTGAAGTTGCTGACGGGTTAAACAAGAACTCTGCCAAGAGAACTTTGTGAATGAAGATATGGGACCGTGCTCGTGAAAAGCGAAGGGAATGGCTTTCCCCCAGTGTGCCAGTCTGAAGGGCGTGGCGGATTGTGGGTGAGTGAGAGACAGGCGCAGAGACCATGCGTTTACCAGGCTCTGACGTTACAGATGATTCTCTGGGAATTCTATTAACCAGATATCCTGAAAGATTAATATGAGGACCATCCAGGGTAATCCATAGGGTCACACTGTAAACCGGAACGGCATTAATTAAAGAGTTCATTATTATAAAGATAAGATATTTTAATTAAATCTAGATTAAGGGAAGGGCAAGGTAAGCTTCTACTCGTTATGACTTTATAAATCACGGGACCAATTTCCAACCTGACCCCAGCCCTTTTGTGAAATGTTGGGATAATCAGAGGATGGGACTGAGGCTGACTGAAACCACGTTGGTGTTAAGCCCTTTCAAGGTGCCAGTTTCCTAGTCTCCCTGGAGAACCTGATGTGAGCGTGCGCATGCACGAGCACACACACACACACACACACACACACACACACACACACACACACACACTACCTCCCCCTCCTCACACCTCATACACACACACACACACACACACACACACAAACACCACCTCCCCCCACTCCCCACACCACACCCCTCCCCCTCCCCCCCACACGCACACACTTCATCATGATCTACCCTCTTCATTGTCTCCTCTTCCTGCTCTGATTTCTCTTCTCTTCCATTTCTGAGACTGTCTCATCATACCCCCTCCCTTTCTTCTTTCCCTTCTCTCCATCCCTCTAGCCTTTTCTTTTTCCCTTCCCACATCCCTTTCTTTCTTCTTGGAACACGATCTTATGTATTCAAGGTTGGCCTCAAACTTGCTGTACGGACAAGGATGACCTTGAACTTCTGATCCTCCCGCCTCCACTTTCTTGGTGCTGGGATTACAGACATGTGCCACCAGGCTTGGTTTATATAGGACCGTGAGGATCGAACTCCAGGGTTCCGTGCATGACAGCCAAGCATCTACTGAGTTACATCCCCAGATCTTTCCCCTTTTCCTTTTTCTATTTGTTTTCTTTTATTCTTTCTCTCTCTTTCTTTTCCTTCCTTCCTTCCTTCCTTCCTTCCTTCCTTCCTTTCTTTCTTTCTTTCTTTCTTTCTTTCTTTCTTTCTTTCTTTCTTTCTTTCTTTCTTCCTTCCTTCCTTCCTTCCCTCCCTCCCTCCCTCCCTCCCTCCCTCCCTCCCTCCCTCCCTCCTTCCTTCCTTCCTTCCTTCCTTCCTTCCTTCCTTTCTCTCCCACTTTTAGTGACAACGTGTGTGTGGTTCTGCTATGCGCCAAGAAAGATTCTAGATGCATAACACATAGCCTTTAGTCTCAAGACCCCAGCCCGGCAAGAGAAAAACATTATGCTGTGCAATAACCCACAAGTAGGATGCAGGCGTTGGTTGTGAAACTAACAGGCAAGCTTTGAGAAATAAAAGGGTAACCTTCAGACTTTCTCTGCCCAGCACCACCTCTCTCCACAGTCTCTCCCTGGTTCTTCATTCATAAACTCTAACTGCAAATGTAGCCCTCCTGATTAGAACATACACGGTCATGACATAAGTAGCATGACCATGGTAT
The DNA here is from genome assembly GCA_028551405.1 of Uromys caudimaculatus. Taxonomy (NCBI): domain Eukaryota; kingdom Metazoa; phylum Chordata; class Mammalia; order Rodentia; family Muridae; genus Uromys; species Uromys caudimaculatus. The sequence goes on along the minus strand of CM052711.1, from coordinate 59,293,925 downwards.
GTCTATGTCTAGGAAAGTGAGAGGTGCTTTTTCATACAGGAGGATAAATATGTGGGGAATAAGGACAGACTCTGAACTTGGAAAGAACTGGACAGGGGGAAGACAAGTGTGCAGAGGAGGGTGGAGCCTTGGACAACGGACTCAACCAGCTTGGTTGGATTTCTGTCTGGAGAAGTACATTGTAGCTAGAGCTTAGATGGTTTCCCAGTCAAGGCTAAGAGATCTGGACATTGTTCTGTCAAATAATAGGAAGACCATGAAGAATTTGAGTTGGAGAATACTGCCAGAGCTTGGCTGGAGAGATAACTTAATGGTTAAGCGTATGTACTGTTCTTGCTGAGAATCTGAGTTTAGTTGCCAGTACCCATGTTTAATGCCTAGCAACCACTTATAACTACAGCTCTTGAGTGGGGGGGGGATCTAATGCTTCTGGCCTCTTCAGGCATCTGCATGCCTGTGTGTGCACACGCATACCTCTCTCTCTCTCTCTCTCTCTCTCTCTCTCTCTCTCTCTCTCTCTCTCTCTCTCTCTCTCTCACACACACACACACACACACACACACACACTTTAAAAATAAACCTAAAAAGTACATAAGATTGTAAGTCTAGCATGGAGGAGAAAGGAAGGTTGAGAGACCAGATTAAAATCATGTTGGAGAGATGGTAAAACTCTGGCTAGTTGGATGTGCTGGGAGTTGGAAGGAGTCTCCCAAGCAGGAGAGATCTTGGGGACTAAGAAGGAAGGGGGATGTCAGGAGCATGGGACTCATAGCCAGAGTGTAACTACTGGACTTCCAAGGACAGCCTGTTGAGGAGGGAAGGCAGGATGCATAGAGATATTCTGAAGGCTTATCCTTTATTGTTTCAAAGCTTGGGTGTTGGTTTCACAACCAGTGCCTGCCTGTGACTTGTGGGATGTTGTCTAGCAGGAGACATCCTGTCACTGATGTCATTGAGGTGACTTCAGTGCTTTGCATGTCTTGAAAGATAGTCATTGGGGTGGCAAGCGGGGTAGACCGAAAAAAAAAAGTAAGTTTCTAGATCCTTCCCTAAGGTCTAACCTGTACAAGGTTAAGTCTGGTTGATCCTATAGGTTGATCACTAAGTTAGGTTAAAGCAAATCAGTGTGGTTATTGAAGATCAGTTAGAGCTGGAGACTGTGCTGAGAGCTGTGGAAGAAAAGACACCCAGGAAGAGGTCAATGTCCTAAGAAACTTAAGGGTTAAAGTCTGCATCTGTGACGTTATGGGAGCCCTGTAGATACAATTGTCTATGACATTCATGGTAAGAGACGTTACATATATAATCACATAGAAAAGCTGGAATGTAGCCACCTTCCTCAGGCCTGCAGAATCAGGAATGCCCAAACCAAGACCCAGTGGCTCAGAGGAAGAAACCATTACAAATCAGTTAGGGGAGGAGGTTCACAGAGATGGCACCCCAGGGGACCTTGTCAGCACACCACTTTCTTTCTGGATGGCACATTCTTGTTGGAATGTCCTACACAAGAGCTTGTTAGAATAATCCCAGGGTTTCTCTACTGCAAGTAGAATTTCATCTACACACAGAGCACAGCTAGTTTTGCACTTGTGCCTTTGTAAATGGAGCCAGAGTCATTCCTAAGGCATGTGGCCATCATTTCCAGAAGAAAAAGGAAGGCTGACATCAGCTTCCTAAACTTCACACCTTAGTTATAGTTGTGTTTCTGAGTGTTCTGCTGTACTGTTTGGCATCAGACAGGAAGATTACTGTCAAGGACCCAACACACGCCCAAGTCTGGAGATACTCTCCAGGCCCCACCCTTTACTTAGGGGCTATTGGCAGTTGATGGCTGCAAAAAGATGGATAATCATTCTTCTTTTAGGGTGTGGTCACTGATTCCCCATGCTCCAGTGGATGCCTTATGCCCATGCACATATGAGCAACACTAATTGAACTTAGTGGGTTATCAAAAAGAGATGAAGACAATGAAGAAGATATGTAGGAGAAAAAGAAGAAGAGGAGGGAGGAGGAGGAAGGGGAGGAAAAGGAGAAAGGAGGAGGAGGAAGAGAAGGAGGAGGAAGAGAAGGAGGAGGAGGAAGAGGAAGAGGAGGAAGAGGAGGAGAAGGAGGAGGAGGAAGAAGAGGAGGAGGAGGAAGGGGAGGAGAAGGAGAAAGGAGGAGGAAGAAGAGAAGGAGGAGGAAGAGGAGGAGAAGGAGGAGGAGGAGGAGGAGGAGGAGGAGGAGGAAGAAGAAGAAGAAGAAGAAGAAGAAGAAGAAGAAGAAGAAGAAGAAGAAGAAGAAGAAGAAGAAGAAGTGGTGACATTGGAAGGAAGACATACTGGGGGAATACAGAGGGAGGTGGGGGAATGGGAAGCCAATATTATTACACTTCATTTTATATATTTATAAAATGCTGAAAGAATAAAAATAAATCATTGAAAAAACTACCTCCCAGTTCCAGATCTTTCTAAAGACTGAATAGATAATGTGTTATCTATGGTAAAAGTACTGTATCCATACAAAAGTATCTTGAATCCATAGGAGTCTGATGTGTGTGTGTGTGTGTGTGTGTAAGAATACTGCATGCTAACAGACACAACCAGCTTGGCCAGTTTCACCTGGTGGTTGGTGAAACGTTGTGGTTATTAAAAGTGATGTTGATATTTGGCAGAAGAAAGAAAGCCCTGGAGGGACAACGGGCTTTTGTCTAGTGCCCAGAGTTTATCCATTAACCCTACTGCCAGGGAGATGAGCTTGAAAACGACCAGGCTCAAATAGGGTTGAAAAATATTTTTGTGAATACTAATAGCTACTTAGCTTGAAGTAGAGGGATGTCAACCAAGAATCAACCTAATAAGAAGCTTATGGACCCTCTCAGATCTTCTAAATTATCTCTTCTACTGGCAAGAATTCCTTATGGAACCTTCGAGAAGGATGATTATTACCTTGGCCTCTGCCTTTGCATGGCAAAGAGGTAAATCCAGGTAAAACTCACATCTCTGGGCCTTAGTGATTTGACGGCTGTGGATGGGGCTGTGAACATTTGCATTCAAAAAAAAAATCTTGATTTCTATATCAGTTGAGACAGAACATGTTTATATGAGAACAAAAATACTTCATCCCAATGCTTTGTTTGTGAAGTGCTCACTAGTGTGTGAACAGCATCACAGAGGGCTGCCTGGAGGCCCCAGTCTGATGCCCCCCCCCCTTCTCATTTCTCACACTACCCTGGTAGATAGATCCTTTTTAAAAAATGGGTGAATAAGGGCTCGGGGAAGTGAAACCTGTGTGGTATCTGAGGAGTGACAGTTGGAACCCCAGTGTACAAACGAAACCAGGGAGCAATGGGTGTGTCCCTTCTTGTAGAGGGACAGACAGTTGTGACCTTGAAGCCACAACTGAGATTTCAAGCTCAAAAATTGGCGCCAAGACAGAGAGGAGAGTGATGCTGACAGAATCAGGGCAGGGTGGTGCCATCAGTAGCTCCTGACACACCCATTTCACACTCATCCTAAGAGAAGGGGGCTCTGCACAAGTTACCCCTTAATTTGGTGTCTCAGTTTCCTCCTTTGAAAACTGGAGATGATAATGGTTGCCTGCCTCTTGCCTCAGGTCTAGAATTTCCTCTAACGTCTGTGGCTCAATTGCCCTGTCCAGTTCTGGGTTGGAGATGTTGTGTCCTAAAAGGTGCTAAACCGATGCTCACGTGGAAGACATGGGAGAAAAGAGAAGGACCAGGGCACTGAATGCTAATGTTTTCTATTATTTTTATGTTGTATGTGTATATGTTCATATGTGTGTGGGTCTGGACATGTATGTATGCATGTCTACATAGGTACACATGTGTATGAAGGCCAGAAATCAATCTCAAGTATTGTTCCTTAAGAATGCCATCCATCTTATTTTTTGAGACAGGGTCTGTCATTGGCTTTGAGCTCACCCATCAGAGCCAGTGAGCCCCAGGGGTCTGCTTGTCTTCACCTCCCCAGCGATAGGGTTGTAAGCCTGTCCCACCATGCCTAGGTTTTTTATTGTGGGTGCCAGAGAGATAAAATTCAGGTCTCCATGTTTACAGAGAGTGTTTTCCTGACTACGCCGTTCTCCTCAACCCTCATCTCACTCTTTACGTGAAGGCACGTAGACCCTGGGGAGTCAGATGCTTCATGCTCTCTACTGTACCCCACAGCAGGTGGGTGCCCATGGAAGTCCCCAACAGTCAAAAGACAGCACTTTTCATTTCTCACAGGTGCTCCAGGTTTGGGTGGCAGCCATCTTGAATCCTGCCTGCATCCTGTGGAGTGTGCATTTATCTGACTAGGAGGAACTTTTCTGGTCACAGGATCTTGCAGGTCACTGGTATTCGTGTTGCTTGATTTTCAGCTCATTTCCACATGGATCTCAAGAGAAGGATGCCCCAGTCTCAAAGGCTTGTTGAAGCCAGAGATCAATGTTGGGCGTCTTCAGTAACTCCGTGTGTGTGTGTGTGTGTGTGTGTGTGTGTGTGTGTGTGTGTGTGTGTGTAGGGGTGTTGGCCAGAGGAGGCTGTCAGGTGTCGTCCTCTATTTCCACATCCTTATTATTGTGAGGCCCGGCTCCCCTCTGAACCTGAGGTTGTGGCTCTGACTAGGCTGAAGGCCAGCAGTCCCTGGGATCCACTTGTTAGTGCTCCTCAACACTGGAATTGCAGGAACACCTGGCCATGCCTAGCTTTTATGTGGGTCCTTGTGGGATTTGAACTCAGGTCCTCTGCTTCATAGCAAGTGTTCTTATCCATTGAGCTCTTTCCCTTGCCTTTTATTGGGAGACAAAGTCTCTAAACTGGGAGCTCACCTTTGTGTCTAGGCTGGCTGGTCTGGCTGGTCAGTGAGCCCCAGAAATCCTCCCATCTCTGTGCTAGGATTAGAAACGTGTTTGCATACCTGAATATATGTGCATACGACTACTTTCATATATTTAAATTTTTATTTATTTACTTATTTTACTTATGTGTGTATGGGTATTTTTATACTTTTAAATTTTGCTTACTTATTTTCCTTATATATGTATATATGAATGTTTTCATATGCTTACATTTTTAGTTATTTACTTGTTTTCCTCTCCCTCCCTCCCCCCTCTGTTTTGGTAAATGCCTACCAGGTGACGTGAAGCGAAAGATGACACTCGTGTGTTTGTAAAGGCAACACACACACACAGGAGTCATCGTGAACATCCTCTCCATAGCAAAAGGGTTTCCAGAGTCACAGATTCACCACATTAAATGCTCTCTCCTGCCCCGTGGTTGATATGCGTCAGTGGTCCTCTCAGAACCCCCTTCCTGGGCCGTTTTAGAGAAATCTCGGATGGATATGATGGCTTTTGACTTCACTGCAGCTGACAGCTTTGCATTTTCCCAAGGTGAAGTCAACCTGGGCTTTCAGATCTGAAAGAGTCAACAGTCTGAAGCTGGGGGCAGGGACTTGGCTACTGCAGGTGAGCCTGCAAATGTAGAAAAAGGCACCCCAGAGTCTGATTCCAAAACCTAGTGGCTTCTCAGACTTAGGTTTTCTCTCTTAATTCCTCTTCTCATCTCTACCTTTCTTGTGCGCGCGCGTGTGTGTGTGTGTGTGTGTGTGTGTGTGTGTGTGTGTGTGTGTGTGTGTAGATACCAGAGATCGAATTTGAGTGCCATCTTGTTTTTTGTGACTGGCTCTCACTGGGATCTGGAGTCACTGACTGGGGCCAGGTTGTCTGGTCAGTGAGCCCCAGATATCTGCTTGCCTCCATCTCCCCAGCATATAGATTAGAAGCACACATTGCCATGTCCGGCATTTTTATGTGGGTTTTGGGGTATCACTTTGCTGACTGACCCACCACCCCAGCTCTACTTCTTTTTGAGCACCTCCCTCCTAGAACTGTGTGTGGTGGCACACACTCAGAATCCCATCTATTTTGATGCTATTGTCTTCCGAGTAGACCCAGTGGCACAAAGTCTCACCCCACCTGAATTACCTGATAGAAACTGCCTGATCCTTTTCCTTTCAAGTAGACTTCTACAACAATGGTGTCTTCACTGTTCTTTCACTAGTGCATAGAATGGTACTTTTCTGTGGTGTGTGTAGACATTAACCACCCATTTCTGGAAGACTTTCAGCACTGATGGAACTTGTTCCTGTCTAGACTACATCTCTCTGACAGGTCCTGGATAAAAGTTTCCTGGCAGACATTCACAACTTCCTTCGGCAAACATTTACTATACACCAATTGAGTTCCAGGTTTCAGGCAAGAGGATACAGCAATGGACAAGGCAGACCAGGACCTGTCCTCATGGAGCTGGTGGGCATCCAGTCAAGTTTACAGGCACGTCACAGAGTAATCCGAGCCAATCTGGGCCAAGCCGAGAGGGCTGCCTGAAAGAGGCAAACTCAAAATCATGAGAAGATGAGAAAAGGGCTAACCCGTTGAAAGAAGGAAAGGCAGAGAGAATTTTCTTTTTTGTACTTTTGTATGAGGATGGTGGTCGTAAGTGTGTGTTCTCACAGGCATGTGCTTGTATGTGTGCAGAAGTACGAGGCCAGAAGTAGTTTATACAGGAAATTTTCCCTAATGGGTTTCAACCTTTTTGCCTTTCCTCCTCCTTCTCTTCCTCCTCCCCCCTCCTCCTGCTCCTCCTCCTCTTCTTCTCCTTCTTCTCCTCCTCCTCTTCCTTCTCCTCCTCTTCTTCTTCCTCCTCTTCCTCCTCCCCCCTCCTCCTGCTCCTCCTCCTCTTCTTCTTCTTCTTCTCCTCCTCCTCTTCTTCTTCCTCCTCTTCCTCCTCCCCCTCCTCCTCTTCCTCCTCCTTCTTTTCTCCTCCTCTTCATCTTCTTCCTCCTCCTCATCTTCTTCCTCCTTCTCCTCCTCTTCTTCTTTTCTCCTTCTCTCTCTCTTCCTCCTCCTCCTCTTCCTCCTCTTCCTTCTCCTCCTCTTCTTCCTCTTCTTCTTCTTTCTCAATAAGGTCTCTCACTGACCTTGGAGCTCATGTAGTGGGTAAGGCTGGCTGGACAATGAGTTCCAGCAATCATCCACCAGGCCTGGCTTTTCCATAGGTCCAAGAGTCTTGATCAGGTCCATCTGTTGTGTAGCAGGCCCTGGCCCAGTGAGCCATCTCCATGGCCCAAGAGCTTACTCCTCATTGCATCATGCTTGTAAGCACTTTTCTTGCATTCTGCTTTGCATGAACTTGTCCTGTGTTTATGCTGAATGTGTTCATGGTTTTGTTACCTTTAAGAGTGCAACTCCCTGTGACTGGAGACATAGTTCAGCTGTTAGAGAGCTTGTCTAGCATGCCTGAAGCCCTGGCTTGGATCCCCAGCACTGCAGAGAGTTGGGGTGTGGTGTTACATGCCTGTGATCCCAGAAGGAGATTGAGGCAGTAGGTTCAGGAGCTCAAGGCTCATTCTTGGCTACACAGTAAGTTTGAGGCCAGCCTGAATCCATGAAACACTGATATAGATTCTGTCTCGAAGCAACAATGATGATGAGTGTAACTCCTTGGCAGCAGAGTCCAGCAGTGAAGAAGAGTCTGTTCTCCCCTGATCACTCTGTGGGTTCGCAGAAGTCATTTAAGTGAGTGTGTTACTGAGAGGAACACAGGTGCGGTGTAGGACAATCACCACAGCCTGGAAGTCGGGCCAGTATCTGGGGTTTTGTCTCTGCTACCTAGTTGCTGTGTAATTTTGGGTGAACCTTGTACCTGCTGACCTTGACTTTCACATGTGTGGGATGGAGGTAATGGCACCACAGGGTCTACTAGTCTGTCAATCCCACCCCACCCACCCCTTTCCCCTGCTGCCTCTGAGTGCCATCTGCTTGCCCCTGAATGTGTGGGAAGATGTTGGCAGAGTGTGGTTCAGGGGTTAAGTCAGGAAACCCAATGTGGAAATGAAACCACAGCCTTCAAGACCTAATTGCTGGGCTAGCTGGAGGCCAAGGCAAGATGGTCTCTAAGAAATGACCCTCTGTGAGAAGCCCCAGCCCCCCAGTCCTCTTCATAATGCCCAGAACCGAGTGCATTTCAGTTGCCGACCAAGGAGGACCAGCGCCTACTTTGGCTCTGCTCTGTTGGAGTTTTCACCTTGCACATGACGGACACTTGTGGTCTCGTAGCCTAGGTTACAGAAATAGCAATTGGGGTTGCAGAAGGCAAGTGATGAGGTAGATAGACAGCGCTGGGTACAGCCACTTCAGAGCTGAAAACATTACACTTGAGGACATCATGTACTAACTCAAGGGTGGCCCCCCTTTCTTTCTCTTTCAAACTTCAAAACAGGAAGAAAGTTGTCTTCAACTATAGGCACCAATAATAACCTCTAACCTTCTAGAAAGATCTATCTGGAAGCTGTCCAAGAAAGCTACCTTCACTAAGGGGATATAACTTCTCATATTTTCTCCCCACTCCTCTCACTCCTTCCCCCCCTCCCTTAACTCTGGACTTCTGGCTTCTTACAGCAGTTTGGAAGGTTGGCACGAGGCCACCTAAAACCACAGTGGGGTGTTAGGTAATAATGTTCTCATTAAAATGCTGTTTTGTGGTTTAATTTTCAACGGTTTCTTTGCAGCTTAGAAAATATGAGTGTTATATCTTTGGAGGCAAAAAGCAAGATGACTTTGCTAAACAGGCCAAAGGGCGGGAAAATGGAGTGCCCAGAAGATGCCTTAGATAGTTCCAGAAAAGGAGCATCTACTTGCATTCTAGGGCGGGAAGGCACACTGAACACCAGAGTGACACCCTGAGGGCTTCCTGAAGACTGAAGAGATGTAATCACTCTGAGACGAATGCTTCCAATGTGTCTGAAAACCGGTCAGATTGAAAGTGTCATATGGGGATCTGGGGAGTGGCTGGCTCACGGGGTAAAGCGCTTGCCTTGCAAACATTAGGACCAGAGTTTGAGCCTAAGAACCAACCCAAAAAGCTGTGTGTGGCGGCATACGCTTGTATGTTTATCATCTCAGTGCTGGGGAGGTGGGTTCCTGGGACTTGCTGGCCATCCAGGTTCTTTAACTAGCAAACTCCAGATCCCTGTCATGAGAGATCCAGTCTCCACAAACAAGGTAGATGGCTGCAGAGACATGACATCTGAGCTTGACCTCTGGCCAGCCCAAGCATGCCAACACAGGTACACACATGGGCATCTGTACCCACATGAATGCACACCACACACACACACACACACACACACACACACACACACACACACACACACACACACACACACACACACATACACACATACACACACACGATGTATCATATGAACACTGCAATGATTGTGCATGTCTACTGTTCTTGTTGAGGCCCTGGGTTTGATACCAAGGACCAGAGATTAACATTTTAAATAGTCTGAATATTTTTTTCCATGTAAATATTCAACTAAACATTCTTATGAACTATTAGGGTCCAGGGGCATAGAAAGACCCCAAGCAATTGCCACCAGTTGAGACCAATAACGGCACAGTGGAGTAAGGCAGACACCTGTTCCTACCTCCATCTTTACGGAATTCCTCCTTGAGGTGGTCTTTTTTTGAGATGGGGTCTCATTGTGCCCAGGTTGGACTTGAGCCCCCTAAATGCTTGGATTATAGGCATGTGCCACCACACCCTGTTGGATCTTTCTAGTTTAATCAGTGAAGTCCAGGAGACTAAAACCTAGGTTTATATTTTCTTTCAGAAAGAGGATGGCAAGACATCCAGTTGCTCCTGCTGCACCAAAGGGCCTTTTTAGCATCCTGGGTTTTGATTTTGAGGCTTATCTTGATTACATTCTACATTGGTAGTGTAAAACTCACCTGTATAACTGGGGTACCCAGAAGAGGGTAGGGAGAGCAGACCACTGGGGAGCACCCTATTTCCCCGGCAACTCCCACTTCTTTATCGACAACCTTCCTGCCTGATCAGTTCCCACCTAATTTAGTTCTAACTGTGCCACCCTGACCTTGATCCTTGATACTGCCAGTCCTTCTGAGTTATTTGTCCATTTTCAACATCTTGGCTCTTTTCTTCCTAGAACCAGGACTGGGGCTGGTTCAGGTCCTACTCCTTCAGGGTAAACAACTGAAAGGCCCAGAAAGAATGCAGTCCTGGTGTGAGGATGTTGGCCTTTGATGAAGGGAACTGAGGAATTTCAGGCTAAGGGTAGGCCAATGTGATGTAAACATTTCAAGCCAGTATTTTAAATCAGACTTGTTATTGTAACAGGTGAATATTGGATCATTTCCAGTAACTAGTGAGAGAGAACTCTATTTTTTGATCCTTGCCCTTCCAAATTCTTTGTCTATTCTGATTCTTTTATTATTATTATTATTATTATTATTATTATTATTATTATTATTATTAATGCTTTATTTACATTTCCAATGTTTCCCCCTTTCCAGGTCTCCTTTTTGGAACCCCCCATCCCCCCCACCTCTATGAGGGTATTCTACCTCCCATCCACCTGCCCACCTGCTCCCATATTTCCACCTTGACATTCCCCTTTACTGGGACCTCTAACACCCTCAGGCCCAAGGGTCTCTCCTCCCCCTGATGGCCAACAAGGCCCTCCTCTGCCACATATGTGATCCGTCTACTCTGATTCTTTAAACTGTTTCTCTTTCTTTTTTTTTTCCCCCTCTTTTATTGGCAGACTTACCATATTACTATTCTCTATTACTTTGTAAATAATAGAGAAATCTGCATATTTACCTTTTTTTTTTTTTTTTTTTTTTTTTAAGGGACTCAGCTATTCAGGCTTTTACTAAGCACCTGCAACAGTGGACTTGGGAGTCATGATCTCCTTTAGGAGTTGCATACCATACAGATATCAGATATCCTGCATATCAAATATTTATATATAATTCATAAAAGTAGCAAAATTACAGTTATAAAGTAGCAATGAAATAATTTTATGATTGGGGTTAGCAAACCATGAGGAAGGGTTGAGAACCATTGACCTACAAGGTCTCATGTATCACAGGCTGGACTAGAACTTTCTATGCAGTGGAGGGTGACCTTGAACTTCTATCTGCTTCTGCCTCCTCAAGTGCTCAGACTACAGGTGTGTGTCGCCATGCTGGTTCACAGGGATGTATCCCAAGCATCTATCACCTAAGCTCCATCCCTAGCTTTTCCTTTCAAAACATTTTTAACCATGTAAAGAGTTTTTGACTTTCTGTGAAGTCCTTGCATCGGTGAACACTTCTGAGGCAAGTCACAGTGGCTGAGATTTTAGCGGAGGTATTTTATACACCCCAAAGGTGAGTGTGGAGTAAGCAAGCTGATTTAATGTTCAGAATTTCACAAAACAGTCGCCCTAGAGCAGGTAAAATCAGTGTGGTTTCCTTGACAGGGGGTTTCACTTTGACTTTCAACACTGGATCTGAGGGTTTGGTGAACCCGGAAATGAAAAATGAAACTTGGGAGTGTATATATGTACCAAGCCAAGCAGACTTCTATGAATGGAAACTGAGTTCATTTCTTATCAGGGTACACATGCGTGAGATGTAGTTTTCCATGCTTCATAAAAATATATGGGCCTTTGCCTTTGGGAATACATATTTAAAATAAGATATATTGTTCAACCTGCCATGTGTTGTGGCAGAGGTTGCTCCTCCTCCTCTTCCCCCCATCCCCACACTGTTCCTTCTTTTTGAGATACAGCGTCATATAGCTCAGACTGTCTTCAAACCCACTAAGGAGCCAAACATGACCTTGGACTTCTGATCCTCGAGTCCCCCCCCCCAAGAATGTTATGATTACAGGCACGTGCCACAGATTATTTTGTTCTTGGGGTGGAACAGAGGGCATTGTGAATGCTAAACAAATACTTTATTCAGTGAGCCACAGGCACACCCTGCCATGACATTTTCTAACTTTTCAAAGTTCCATGACCCATAATTTTGCATGTGAGGAGGACACTAACTTTTGTGAATGGGTTACAAGCCTTTGACCTCTGTTTTCTACAAGGTAGGAAAGAGGGGAGGGATGCAAGGCGGGCTCTTTGGGCATTGCCTCTCGTATTATCTCCTGGGAAGGACATAGTCCTGTTAAGGGAATACCAGCCCTGGAGACCATGGAGGACACCCTCCCTCATGGTTGACTTTGGACGCTACTTCCTGTTGTCCTGGTAACACTAGAACGGAGAACAGCAGCTTTGCCACTTTTTAGTATTTCAGCCCCGTTCTTCCTGCCTCTACTTCCTGAGTGTTGGGATAATAGGCGTGTGCTGCCACACCTGTTCCATGGTGTGCTAGGATGGAACCCAGTGCTTTTCGCATAGTAGGCAAGCACACTACCAAGGGAGCTGCATCTTCAGCCCAGACTTAGAGAAAGCCATGAGACACTGTCACAAAGTAGATTTTGCAGGGGTGGGGTGAGGGGAGGGGAGGGTGGAGAGATGGGTTACCTGGTCTCATCTGGAAGGAAGGCCACTGGGCCTCAGCTTGTCTTTAGGACTTCCAGTCTCAGCATTAGGCGCACAAGTATCTCTCTTTAGAAATTAGGATATCTCTTCCATTCCCTCAAGTCTTCAGTCCATTCTTTCTCAGAATAGGACTGTGGCCACAATGATGTGAGATTTCACTATACTGCTTCAGAACAAAAACCAAATTAATTGTTTATTTCTGCAATTTTCCTTGTTGGAAGAGGCGTGTCACTGGGGAAGGGCTTTGAGGTTTCAACAGCCCACAGAGTCCCCAGTTAGCTCTCACTTTCTCTGCCTCATGGTTGCCTCAAGATGTAAAGCTCTCGGCTATTGCTCTAGTGCCATGCTTGCTGGCTTACTGCCATGCTGATCATAGACTCTAACCTTCTGGGACCACGGACTTCCAAATTAAGAGCTTTTGTAAGTTGCCTTGGTCATAGTATCTCTTCACAGCATAGAACACCAAGTAAGACTCATTCTCTGTTCACTCAGGTGCTGTGAGGGTGATGGTTCATGGCCAAGTTGACAAAATCTATAGCCACCTGAGAGATTAGTCTTTGGCCACGCTGATGAGGCATTATATTAATTATCTTAACTGAAAAGGGAAAACTTGCCTTAATTGTGGGCCAAATCACTTTCTGAGCATGAGATTCTGGACTGTGTAGGTGGCGTCAGGGGCCTGAGCAGCCGCAGGTAAGCATTCTTTGCTCTCTTCTGACTGTGGATGGGATGTGAGCAGATGCTTCAAGCTCTTGATCCTTGACTCCCTGACATGACAGATGGTGACTTGGAATTCTAAGCCCAAATATCCTCTTTGCCCCTGGAAGCTGCTTTTGTCAGAGTGTTTTGTCACAGAAATCACAGAAGATACAAAGACAGGGCCATTTTGGTGTACCGTCACGGGGTCATGACAGGTATACTGTCGCGGGGCCATGATAAGAGTACCGTCACAGTCTCACAGCGCTTCAGTTCAGGTGACCCTGATGTCATCAACAGAAATCCCCAAAGGAAAGATAGCATTGCTAGCTATCGGAGAGAACAGAGAGAAGCTGTAAAGTGCTTCCTTCAAGATCCTGGCTTCATAAGTGAAGAAATAGATCGTATGCTGAGGTAGCTAGATTCTACAGCAAGGACAAATTCCCTCTCTACCTAGGAAACTGCAAAGGAGAAAGAAATCTGCTACTTTGGCTGTCATACTTCAAGCTGCAAAATTATATCTGCAAGTGCTTAATAAAGTGCTTCAGGGGGAAGGGACATTAACTTGGTAGATGAAGGCATGAACAAAAAAAGTGCTTTCTGATTGTCAGGGATGTATTATTCCAGAAAGTATTAAGTGTAGAGGAAGACTCGAGGAAGGGGGCCCTTGAAATGAGTGACATCATGGTTCTTACTACAATAGGGGATGATTACAGAGATTCAGGAAAGAGTTTGGGTCAAAAAATATAAAACTTACTAGAGAGGGCTGCAGGTGTAGCTACAGGGCTTGCCTGGACCCAGGGTCCATCCTCAGCACCAGATAAAGAGGCCATGGTGATATGTGCTTGTCATTCTAGGACCCTGGAGGTGGAGACAAGAGGATAAGGACTTCAAGGTCATTCCAGGTATATAGCAAGTTCAAAGCCAGCCTGAGCTATATGAGATTCTCTCTCCCTCCCTCCCTCCCTCCCTCCGTCCCTCCCTCCCTCCCTCCGTGTGTGTGTGTGTGTGTGTGTGTGTGTGTGTGTGTGTGTGTGTGTCCTCCTACCTATCTTTATCACTGGAGAGCAGTATCTGCTCATGAAGATGCTGTCTTTATACTTCTAGCCAGGCTGAAGAATCTGATGAAGAAAGAGAAGACCATCTCAAGCAGGTCTTTAACTGCAACCAAACTAGACTCTCCTGGAAAGCGTTCAGTAGGCCCTGCTTCACTGAAGTGCGCAGGAGGAACTGGGGCTAAAACAAGGCAAGGACAGATCAATCTGAGCTCCATGTGGTAGAGCTGAAGTGACGGCACACAGAGCAAAGAACCCACGAGTTCTAAGAAACAAAACCAAAAATTAACATCGGGCCTTGTGGCGTACGTCTGTCATCCCAACGCTTGACTGGTAGAAGCAGCCGGCTCAGGGGCTTCAAGGGCATCTTCCAATACACAGAGAATTCAAGACCAGCCCAGACTGTATGACGACCTTAGACTCCTAACAATAAAATCAACAAAAAGTTAGGCATGGAAGGATGTTGACAGGGGAGTTGAGGGAGATGAGAGATGGGTGAGGGGACCCAGAATGCATTCTATACAGCGCATCGCCATGCTCGCCTAGTGTACACACTTTCATCTTTATTGGTACCATGCACCATTTCAGGCATCCGCTGGGGCATCTTTGGAATACCTCCCATGGAGAGAGGAGAGCATCACAGAAACCCACCCAGGATTTTGCTCCTAAGCATGTAAACTTCTCAAATGCCTTCTTCATCCCAGCTCCTGTGTGCTCTGTGCAAACGTGGAAAACGTACATTGGAATCTCTTATTTTCATAATATTTTAAACAGATTAATGTTCAAGATGAATTCTGGGTAGTTGGCCGTGCAGTCGATGTGAGTCCTTAAGTCCCTTGGGTCTGGGTATCTAATCTGAAAGGGACTATTTGAACAATCCAGCTTCCTTGCCTGCCTGCTTATGCTTGTTAAAATCAAAATGAGAAAGGATTAAAATTGGAGACGGAATGGCAAGGTACTACTGTCCCGGTCCTGAGAGGGAGCTTACACACACTCTGAGCGTTAGACATGACTGACAGGTGTGTGTGTGTGTGTGTGTGTGTGTGTGTGTGTGTGTGTGTGTGTGTAGATCAAATGCCTGTTCTGTTTCCCAGCCACAAAGAACCCTTTGAAATCCAAGAAGAGATGGAGAAAAGAATCAGGCAGTAAATGGCCATGAGCATTTTTTTTTAATGGGTTAAGACTTTAATTGATGTGGAATACAGGAGGGGTTTAAGGTATTCCAAGTAAGTCTTCTAACCTCAGCTGCCTGAAGAGTGACATTAATCTTTGTAGGTATTCTGTTTCCCCTTTAATCCTCTGATTAGACTTTGGCTATTAGTGAAAAATTTTAAAATACATTTATTTTATATAATACATATATATGTATTTTGTACAACATATATTTTATATTATTGGGTGATATTAAAGGAAGCTGACTATAATTAAAGGCCCTCCTATTTTCTACACTTTAATTTAGTGTGTGTGTGTGTGTGTGTGTGTGTGTGTGTGTGTGTGCGCCACAGTACACCATGCTGAAGTTAGAGGACAATTTATGTGTATTGGTTCTCTCTTTCCACATGTGGTTCTGGGAATTAAACTCAGGTCTTCAAACTTGGCAGCAAGCTCCTAATATGCTGAGCCATCTTATTGGCCCTCTGGATCTCCTTCCCTTACACATACACTTTGAATAGAGCCTTGTGGGTGTTGGCTATTCTATGAAGCAAAGACTGTATGCAGCTTGCAGAGATGGTTGTGCAAACATTCAGAGCAGCAAGCCCCTGGAACGGGCAAGGTTGGGGGTGGGTGGCTGGGGAAAGGAGGCTCTGACAGGGAAGGACCAGGTGGGCCTATGTAGGGATGAGTGCTTTCTTGGCAGGAAGCCCATCCTCAATGACCTGGGAAAACTTGCTTGTGGCTAGTAATCCAAAGACACCAAAGGATTATGCAGGCGTACATCCAGCAAACTGTGAACCATGACTCTGAGTGGTACATAAAGTGACCATAATTAAAATAAGAGGAGAAACTCTGGGCTGGCAGTGGGGGGTGGGAGGAAGGAAGCACCGGGTGTTTCAAAATGATATTTTACACATAGGAACGGAGTCTGCCAGCCGACAGTAACTCTGGGCAGTGTTAGCAGAAGACTAACACTACTCTAAAAACTAGCAGCAACCTCTTCCACCTTGAACCTGTAAGGACTCTAAAACCATTATATATTCCTCGCTTCTACTGGGGCAGTCACTTAATTTCTCTCTGATTAGTTAGCTATTACTGACACTAATTAAAACCTGCCTTGCCCTTAGATGTATGAAGCCATTTATAAAATGCTAAGAAGGCAAATTCTTCCAAGAACTATTAATTGTGGTAAGGGCTGTGTCAGCTCTAGCTATATGCTCATAAATGCAAACCCAACCTGGTCAATAGTCCCTCGGGATGGTAACAATAGAACAGCCAGCTCTTAAGAAATGTGCGTGGAAGAGCACGAAGAGATTGTTGGAAATGCCTGGGTAAGAATAGATAGTAACGGGAGCTCTGAAGTGCAGGGGTGGGGAAGGGGGAGGGGGAGGGGAAGAGCAGAACAAAGGGGTTATTAATGAGCATCAGGTACGTACATTGTACAAAGGACTGATTCAGGCTGTGCTAGTGCAGTATTTGGAGGAAGGGTTTTTTAAATATGGAGGATGGAGCCAGGCAGTGGTGGCACATACCTCTAATCCTAGCACTTGGAAGGCAGAGGCAGGCGGATTTCTGAGTTCGAGGCCAGCCTGGTCTACAGAGTGAGTTCCAGGACAGCCAGGGCTACACAGAGAAACCCTGTCTCGAAAAAAAAACCCTAAATAAATAAATAAATAAATAAATAAATAAATAAATAAATAAATATGAAGGATGTATAAAGCACCATAGAGTTGATCAGACAAGTTTCTAGTGATGCCTGCCCTGAGACTGCCTTCCTGTGTCCCTCGGGAAATGAAAGACAGGTGGCTCTTCCGGCTATCATTTCATTGGATTCTGGGCTGTCTTTTCCTCTGTCATGTGTCTTCAGGTACAGGTGTTTGACACGCACACCCACATGCCACGGGCTAGCCAGAGGTCAACCTCAGACATCATTTCTCAGGCACTGCCTGCCTTGTCTTTTGAGACAGGGACTCTCACTGGCACCTGGACCTCACAAAGTCAGCTAGGCTGTCTGGTCTCAAGCCCCAGGCATCCCTCTATCTTCCTATCGCTGTGACTAGAAGCTTCAAACTCTTTAAAATTAGTGCTGGGGATCTGAACTCAGTCCTGGTGCCTGTACAGCAAGCATGTTTCTCATGGGGCCATTGCTGGAGCTCTGGACTTTTTACTCTGAGACCCCTCCAGAATATGACTTTACACATTATATGTTGTGCATGCAGACTCTGTGTAACCTGCCAAACAGATTAAAGAGAAAAACTCAAGTATGCCTGGCTTTTCATATGAAGATAAGCGTGATTTCATGAGTAAGTAAAGACTCATTGCATCTCTTATTTGAGTATATGTGTGTGCAGGTGTGTGTTCACTGGCTGATATCACGAGTCTTCCTTAATTGCTTGTCTACACTGAGATTCTGAGACCTGGGTTCTTCCTAAAACCAGAGCTCATCGACTCAGTTAGACTGGCTGCCCAGTGGGCCCCAGGACCTCCTGTCTCTGCAGCACATAATCCAGTGCTGTGTTCATGGGTGCAAACCGCTGTATCCAGATTTTCATGTGGCTACTGAGAATCTGAACTCAGGTCATCATCCTTGTGTGGCAAGCACTTTACCAACAGAGTTAGGCCCTATTCCTCGTTACTCCTTCACTGAACATCTAGTACGTACACTGGCTTGCTGTTGCTTTAGGGGATGGAGGAGCAAGGCTCAGGGACTCGGTGAGACTGTTTTAGTGGGAGAGGCATACAGTAAACAAGCCGAAGTGTGTACCATGGAAGCAACATGGAGCTACAGAGACAACTAAATGAGGCGAGCTGATAGGAATGGACAGAATATAGAATAACTTTATAACCCAATGCTAAAGCACCAGGCAGTGTGGTGTTGTGGTCTTAAAACTCGATTTCAACAGTGCGATCTATATTTTAAAGTTGAAAATACATCTCCTATGTACAGTTTCAATATATGAAGGAACTAAAAACATATCTGTGGAGAGGTGTGTGTGTGTGTGATGGTAGAGCCTCCACCAACAATTTAGGTTAGTAATAACAAATTGATTCTATCTCTTATACTATATAAAGTACACAAATAAGAATAAAAATAAACCTTCAAAAAGAGAAATACAATATAAAAATATAAAAATCAAGTGACTGGGGTTTGGCAACCTGACCACCTGAGATCAATTCCAAAGAAGGAAACTTACTCCCTGAATTGTCCTCTGACTTCCAAGAACATGCCATGGTGTATGTGTGTGTGTGTGTGTGTGTGTACACGTGTATGCATACCCACAAGCCCGAGTGCCGCCCCCCCCCACGCACAAGATAATCTAAAACTTTAAAGTGATAATTGTCTCATTGCTTCCAGGACTCTCAGCCTGGCTCCTGTGATCTCTGCCAGTCACCTCCTTGAGTCACATATCTGCATCATCAATTTCTTTCTCTGTTTCTTTCCCTCTTCTGTGTATGTTTTCTTTTCCTATTATTTTATTAGAAAGTCACACCTCGCAGTTATGAAGGAGCAGGGACAGGCAGCTGTATTTGGTTCTGGTAAAGCCTGGTCACATACAGACCCAGAATCATGGCGAGTGCCTTCTCTGGTGGCGGGTCTGTGGATGGGCCTTCATACTGTATAGTGGGGGCAGCTGGATGCTGCATGTCTGGATAATGAGCAGATCTCCAGTCTGTTCTTGGGCTCCACTTGTCTCTGAAACACACTTTGGTATGTGTGTAGATGTGCAAAATAGTATAGTAGGCTTGTTTCTAACAAGTGAGGAAAACCACTAAATTTAGCAATGAATCAAAATGTTGTTCAGAATTAAAACAAATTAAAGCTTTGTTTTCATTTTACATATATGAGTGTTTTACCTGAATAGTATGTGTGTGCACTGTGCATGCGTGGTGCCCAGAGAAGTCAGAAGAGGTGTCAGATCCCCTAGAACTGGAATTACAGATGGTTGTGAGTCTTCCTATGGGTGCTGGGGACTGAACCCGGGTGGTCTGTGAGGGT
This sequence comes from Uromys caudimaculatus, assembly GCA_028551405.1. Taxonomy (NCBI): domain Eukaryota; kingdom Metazoa; phylum Chordata; class Mammalia; order Rodentia; family Muridae; genus Uromys; species Uromys caudimaculatus. The sequence continues at coordinate 59,274,627 of CM052711.1, read as the reverse complement.
AACAAGTGCTCTTTACCTCTGACCTCTGAGCCATCTCTTTTGCTTCATTTTTCAGAATTCTTAGCTGTTTACACATGGGCCAATCTCTCTCTGTTTCTGTCTCTCTACCCCTCTCTCCCTCCCTCCCTCCTTCCTTTACCCTCTCTCCCCCTCTGTCTCCCTCTCTCTCCGTCTCTCCTTCTCTCTTTCTCTCCCTCTCTCTCTCTTTCTCTCTGTGTTTAGTGTGAGCTTACATACATGTTCATGTGTATATGTGTGTGGGGGCATGTTTGGAGGCCAGATGTTGACACTGGGTGTCTTTGTCAGTATTTGTCAACATTATTTTGCAGCCAGGCTCTCCTGATTTGAATAGACTCTGAGCTCCAGGGATCTGCTTGTCCATCTCTACTGCCTCAGCCCGAGGGTCACAGATACAGGGCACCGTTCTCACAGTTTGTGTACAGGGGCCAAGGTTCTGCCTTGTACAGCAAGCATTTTCCCAACGCCACCATCTCCCTAGCCACAACTCGTGACTCAGAGCAATCCCGTTATCTTTTCCTTCAGCCGACCACTCAGGTACAGGCTGTGCAAACTGCAGCCTTTTGAAACTACACACACGCTTATGAAGAAATTACTTTTTATCTCATGTCTTATTTCAAAACTCCTTCCTTGTGAAAACCTGAAAGCCTGCCATTTGTTACTGCTTTCACCACTTCCTGTGTGGTGGGTGCTGTGCCATTCATGGCTTGATACTCTTCTGGGAGTGGGACATGAATCCCACTTCTCGTATAAGTTTTCACATGTGTTCCTGGAAGACATCTGCTCTTGCTTCATTTCTGTTTCTGTGACAAAATGCTGGGACCAAAGGTAACCTGGGATAGGAAAGGGTTTATCTCAGTTTATAGATTGTAAGTTATTATCGAGGGAAGTCAGGGCAGGCATTCAAGTAGAAATCGTGAAGGAACACTGTTGGCTTAACTTCAGCTAGCTTTATTATACAGCTGAGAGCCATCTGCTAAGGGAATGGTGCCACCCATAGTGGGCTGGGCCCTCCTACATTAATGAATGATCAAGACAGCCCTCACAGACATTCTCACAAGGCAATCTGATCTGAACAATTCCTCAGCTGAGACTTCTTTCTTGGGTGACGCTAGACAATGTCAAATTGATAGCACAAAGTTACAAGGACAGCAGTGTTCAACTGTCATAGGCAGCCTTTGGAGATGCTTTGGCTGGAGATGACAACTCTCCTTCCCTGGGACGAGCCCTTTCAGTGGGTCTCAAGACAAAGTTATAGGATCATCCCAGCTTCGGAATGCTTCTGCAGAGCTGGGACCTCAGCTCAAATTTTCTCCCCATCCATCCTTGGTTTCTCTCTATTCCAAAGGTGTTCATTCAAGGACAAGCCTGGGACTAGAGGGATGGCTCAGTAAAATGGTAAGAACTCGAGGACCTGAGAGAACCCCAGCACTCCTATAAGAGATCAAGCATAGGAACAAGTGCTTGCAGTAACTGGCACTGAGGAGCAGGAGACAGACAGATCTCTCAGACTGGCCAGCCAGTTTAGCCCACTTGGTGAGTTCAAGGTCCATGAAAGACATTGTCTCAACAAGTTAGATAGATGGCACCTTAGGTATGACATCTGGCTTCTACACACACACACACACACACACCCCTAAAAAGCACTTTATACATTGTCTTAGCATATCTACTGTGATAAAACACCATGAACAAAAGCATCATGGGGAGGAAAAGGTCTCTTTCGATTTATAGCTTGTAATTCGTCATCCAGGGAAGTCAGGACAGGAACCCAGAGAAAGAAATTGATGCAGAGACTATAGAGAGGTGCACTTACTGGCTTGCTCCTCATGGCTTGCTTAGCTTGCTTTCTTATACCATCCAGGACCACCTACCCAGTGGTAACACAGCTTACAGTGGGCTGGGCCCTTGCTCATCAATCATCAATCAAGAAAATGTACCACAGGCTCACCCATGGGCCAATCTAGTGAGGGTATTTTCTCATTTGAGGTTCCTTCTTCCAAATGACCCTTGCTGGTGTTAAGTACCATTGACCCCTTCTCAACCCGGCACAGAAACATAACACTATTCAGCAACAACCTTTCCTTTCTCATTTGTCCCCAAGATGACATGTTAATGTTAATATCACAATATAAAATATTCCAACTTTTAAAATCCCAGTCTTTAAAAACTCACTTTAAAAGTTCAGTCACTTTAAAACATTTCAAGTCTTTTTCAAAGTTCAAAATTAATCTAAAATATTCAAACTTTCTCTACAATATCTAAAGTTCCCCTAAAATATTCAAAATCTCTTTAAACATTCCTGAGTCTCTGTAAAATTCCTATGTCTTTTCTGTAGTCTCTTGTAAAATGAAAATTAAGTTACATACTTTCTTACTCCAGGAGTGAACAACCAGGACACAGCTACAATCAAATCAAATTAAAAAACCCCAAAGTCCGACCATGTAGAACTCAGATCTTCATGTCTGCGACCCGCTCACAGTCCTCTGGGCCCCAAAGGGCCTTAAATGATGTTTCTCTGGCTCTGTCATCCACAGCTCATGCAGCAAGCTCAGGCAAGCTCCACTCCACAGCTGCTGCTGGCGTTGGCAGCCATTCTGTAACACAGGTATCTCCAAAATGCTCCCGTCTCCACTGCAACTGGGGTGCACCTCCACTGGAAGCCTCGTCTGGGCTCTCTTCAGGGACTCTGACCCTGCCATATGGTGCTTAGCTTCAACCCCTCCTCGAACCTTTCAGTCCTGAGCCTTCCATGTCAACTGAGGCTGACATTCACCAATGGCCTCTGCTGACCTTGCATGGTGCTTACCCCCAGCTGTTCATGACCCCTTCATGCCTTCCAAACCAGTACCACCTAAAAACCTCTTAAATATTACCAAGTTCATCTGCCACCCAAGGCACAGCTTCGGGCCTCTCTAGACCACAAGTGCTGTGTGTTGACCCTGAGCAAACACTTCCTAGGAGATTTTGCCTCAGTGATGCTGGTCTTTTCTTAACGATACTTAATTATTCTGCTAACATTTATTGATGATATTGTCAGCTCTTCCCTCTGGCTTCCCTTTCTTTTTTCAATGGGTGTTGATCTCAAGCTTAAATATCCTGTATCTCAACTATATGACAAAAGACTGCTTCGTGGGAAGGCTTTTATTAGTTATTTTTTCACTCTATTTTTTATTAATAATTCCATTCATTTACATCTCAAATGATATCCTACTTGTCTGTTACCCCTCTATAACACCCCCATCCCACATCCACCCTCGCCTCCCTCCCCTTTGCCTCTATGAGGGTGCTCCTCCACCCACCCTCTCCCGACCTGCTACTCCAGCATCCCCCTATGCTGGAGCATCAAACCTCCACAGGACCAAGGGCCTCCTCTCCCATTGATGTCAGACAAGGCCATTCTCTGCTACATATGTATCTGGAGCCATGGATCTCTCCTTGTACACTCCTTGGTTGCTGGTCTAGTCCGTGGGAGCACTGGGTGGTCCAGCCAGCTGATATGGTTCTTCCTATGGGGTTGCAAACTCCCTCCACTCCTTTATCTTTCCTTCAGCTCCCCCACTAGGGTCCCCGAGCTCAGTCTGGTGGTTGGCCCCAAGCATCTACATCTGCGTTGGTCAGTTGTTGGCCAAACCTGTGGGAAGGCTTTTGAAACAGAAGCAAGATCAAAAGGCATGTTTCGGACAGCCAGTTGGTCCCTTCGAGGGTTGTTGTGAGCAGGTTGATATGGAGAGAGGTCCTCCTAAAGCAGCTGGAAATGCCGACTTCGGTTCACACAGAGATGGAAGCTAGTTAAAACTGATGCCAGTAATTCTATCATTTTTACAGGCTTGACAGTGAAATGTTCAGCAAGTGAAAGCCACTTTAATTAACAGCGTGGGTTTTCAGTAATAAGCAATCAGGTCAATTGTATTTTTATTTTTTTAAAAAAAGGAGCCTTGTAGGTAGTGGTGATGGCTGTCCCACTTTGCAAACAGAATACTGGAGAACCATATGCATAATATTGGTTACATGAAAAAAAAAAACCTGTCATTTATATGTTATGGTAATTTAAAAAGTAAGGTAATAGAACAAAACAGTTGGCTGTGTTCTATACGGGGCAATGCAAGCATATGCCCGTGAGAGGAGTATCTATTGCAGCAAAGCTTTTATTTATTCTTTTCAGTTGTGCCTTTATCGACTTAGTGCATCAGAGTGTACAGGTGTCCTATAACGGAGGCCGCCCTCTGAGCAGCATTTTAAAGCAGTGTCACAGGAATCCTTACTGATCGCAACACAGTTATAAAAACCAGGGACACAATGACGCACGCAGCCTACGAGAGACAGCGCAGTGAGAACTTACACAGTGTAAATAACACTGAGGGTTAGCAAGGACAGCTGCATGCATCCGTCCATGACAGCAGGCAGCTCTCACTGAGATTCTCAGACCACGAGTGGGTGGTGACCAGGGATGATCTGAGTGTCACAGTGGGCTACATGCAGGTAGCAGAGACTTGCTTTAGTTGGAAGTGGCATATATGTCAAGAGCATGTCTCCTACAGCTGCTGTGTGTACTGACATGAAATGGGGAAATCCCAACAGCTGTCAGAACCGCCCTTACATAGACCGTTACATGCTAATAGCTTGAGCCAAGTCCAAAGCGAGTGCATTTGGACTCCAGTCTACCATTTGACAACTGCATTCGAGGGCCAGCACTGCACACCTGCTTGCTCTCTCCCTGAAGCAGGCATGGACCAGACAAAATTCAAACTAGGAGAAAAACACTTTGCTCTGCAGTCTCTTAAGAAGCTGGACTAAGCAACCCCTGGACACAGTTAGAACTGGCCTCTGAGCAGCGGTGTATGTGGTGACATATAGATGGCAGGGAGTGAGTGTCCCTGCACTGCTGAGGGTGAAATGATGTGGCTGGAGCCAGGACCTGGACCCCGCTTAGAGCTATATCCTACACGCCTGACCTGTTTTGGGCAAAGCCAGAGCCCTCTGGGGACCTCTGCTAGGCAACCTGGGCTGAGGGACTTCTCTCCTGAGTGGAAGCCCTTTTAAAGAAGGCAGCAGGTCCCAGGAAGAGACTACCCTTGGCATTACTCTTCTATTTTAAGTCCCTACCAGGGAGAAAAATGTCAAAATAACTTGGTCTTTTTATTGGCAACTTAGGATGCAAAGTATTTTATTTTTAAACTTCTAAAGTTTGAACACAAGATAGTCTAGCTTAGATGAGTTTCCAAGCTGAATGCATTTTCATGGAGCTCAGTTTCTGGCTGATAAACAGTTCCTAATATCCTATGTGGGTGCCTATGTTCTGATTTGTGGGTGAGCTGACCAGAGTCTGCCTTGGTAAGGGCTTAACAACCATTAGGCATTATTCTAGCCTTACACAGCCAGTGCTGTCCCAAATGTCTCCTGCGAGACATACACCATGTACAGGAAGCTGTCTTCATCTCTCTCACTCTCATACACTTCAGAGATGGGTGTGGACACACTCACCATGCTGTGCCCATTCACCTGGAGGAAGAAGGCTTGGTTAGCATTGAGCTGCAAGTTCCTTCTAATTTTCTTGATGAGCTGGATCATATTCACATGATCAGGTACAAGGACCTTGGTCTTGTCCAGGACGGGCAGCTGCTTCTCACCCTTGTATCGCTCTATAATCACTGGGATCTTAGTGGGGTGCTGCTCACAGATGAGCGAGACATCTTCCACTCTTTGTTCAAAGCTCCGGTGCTGCTTGAAGATCTTCTCAGACAGCATGGCACTCAGGGTCCTGGGTCAGACGATCTGGCTCCCACGATGATCACTTTCCTTGTGTGTCTCCTCAGCCTGCAGCCTCACAGCAAAGCTTTTTAAAAAGCTTTATTTTTAACAGACTTGAAAAGGGGGGGGGGGGAGGGCTGGAAGGACTGGAAAGATGGCTCAGCACTTAAGAGCATTGGTTGCTCTATCAGGGGACCCAGATTCAATTCCCAGCACCAACATGGCAGCTCACAACTGCTTATGACTCCAGTTCTGGGGAATCTGATGCCCTCACAGAGACAGATAAATGTGCAGGCAAAACAGCAATGCACATAAAATGAAAATAAATAAATTATATCTAAGAAAGAAAGAAAGAAAGAAAGAAAGAAAGAAAGAAAGAAAGAAAGAAAGAAAGAAAGAAAGAAAGAAAGAAAAAAGAAAGAAAGAAAGAGAGAGAGAGAGAGGTGCAGGAGATTTGGCTCAGTTGGTAGAATGCTTGCCTAGGACGCGCAGTCCTGGGTTAGACTTCTTGCACTGTGTAAACTGGGCATGGTGGCACACGCTTGTAATCCGAGTACTCGGGTCATCCTATGTGCTACCACCTGTGATGGTTTGTATATGCTTGGTCCAGGGAGTGGCACTATTAGGAGGTGTGCCCTTGCTGCAGTGAGTGTGTCACTGTGGGTGTGGGCTTTAAGACCCTCATCCTAGCTGCCTGGAAGTCAGTCTTCTGCTAGCAGCCTTCGGATGAAGATGTAGAACTCTCAGCTCCTCCTGCACCATGCCTGCCTGGATGCTGCCATGCTCCCACCTTGAAGATAATGGACTGAACCTCTGACCCTGTAAGCCAGCCCCAATTAAATATTGTCCTTATAGGATTTGCCTCAGTCATGGTGTCTGTTCACAGCAGTAAAACCTTAAGACACCACCTTTCTCCCACTACTGACAATACACAACAGACCCATGTTCTATGATAAAGGAATCCTGTCTCTAGAACTTCTGCTTTCTTTCTAAGCTCCTTCTTTATCGTTATGTGGTAGCTAGTTTCACGAGCTTCTTGGCTACAGATGACACCCACCTACTTTATGGTGCCTCGGTAGCTGTTTTCGCCATTTCCTTTAGCAACAGACTTGGCTGTGTGTTGGGAGGCAGTTTTCATGTCTGTATGTGTCTTGGGAAATCTTTGTTGTCCTACCAGGGAGGTCATTGTACTTTGAAAATGGCATTGAAGCTTTCATGGCTTTCTGCTGTCTCAGAAAGAAACATTTTACAACAGGTATCACCCTGGAGGTTGCGGGTGAGTCTGTTACCCACCCAATATGATCCAACGTTCAGATTCTTCAGCTCAACTCACAGTCCTGCAGGGAGAGAGTGCATCAGCTCATAGCCATGCTGTTGCTGCTAGTATACACGCTCCATCTCCCTCATTTATCTTTGGAGACTCTCCTCTGTTTGCAGTATACATATTATCCTGAGGCATGGCATTTACATAGTATGTTTATTGCTACCATTTTGGAACCACTGTCATGTTTTTGTAAATTAGGACTATTTATGATATTAACAACTAAAACTACAAATCAAATAAATGAAAACAATAATATATACTTGCTGGTACAAAACAAAACCTACACCTGGTAATTGAGTGCTGTTATAAGCAAGCCATCCCTGGTGGGGATGGGGGGCAGGGACCAAGAGTCTCCTTTTTTTAATTTTATTGGTTATTTTATTTATTTACATTTCAAGTGTTATCCCCTTTCCCAGTTAAACCCCCTAACCCCTCCCCTGTCACCCTGCCTCTATGAGGGTGCTCCCCCACCCACCCACCCCCTCCTGCTTCAGCGCCCTAGCATTCCCTACTCTGGGTCATCGAACCTCCACAGGACCAAGGGCCTCCCCTCCCATTGATGCCAGACAAGACCATCCTCTGCTACATATGCAGCTGGAGTCAGGGGTCCCTCCATGTGTGCTCTTTGGTTGGTGGTTTAGTCCCTGGGAGCTTTGGGAGAGTCTGGTTGGTTGATATTGTTGTTCTTCCTATGGGGTTGCTAACCCCCAAGGGTCCCATTTTAAGCACATTTCTGCCTCTGCTTCCTAGCTTTCTTCTTGATCCTAGGTGGGCTCTTTCTTATATTACTTCTCCCTTTCATCTTTATTTTTTAAGATCTATTTTATTTATGTGTACATGTGTACAAGTATGTGCACATACATGCAGGTGCTTTTGGAGGCCAGAAAAGAATGTTAAATCCCCTGGACCTGGAGTCACAGACAGTTATGAGCTGACTGACACGGGTGCTGGGACCTGGACTTGGGTCCTTTGAAACACAAGCAAGCATTTCTAGCTGCTGAGACATAGCTCCAGGCCTACCTTTCCCCCTTTCCCATGACTTTCTTTCCTTTTTTTGAGAATTAGGAAACATTGAAATGGAAATAGACCAGTCTGTCTACTGCTCTCATCGTGCAGATGTGGAATCTGAAACCTATGGAATTGTACGAGTTGGACGGTGAGGCTCAGTTGGCAGAGTCCGTGCCTATCATATACTAAATCCTGTTTCATCCAGAGCTTTGCTAAAGAGAGAATGGCTACACATACCTATAATCCCAGCATTGGGGAGGAAGTGGAGACAGGGGAATCCCTGGGGCTTGTTGGTCAGTCCATCAAATTGGCAATCTCTGCCTTCACCCCACCCCAGGGGGGCCTCTGTCCTCTACACAGAGACACATACAAGCACACTTATACTTCCACATTCCCCGAAAGAAGAAGGAAATACATTCTTGTATGCTAGCTAGTGTTAAACATCAACTGGTGGAATCTAGGATCCTCTGTGAGACAGCTGGTGGGGGATTGTCTTGGTTACTTACTGCCTTAGTCAGGGTTTCTATTCCTGCACAAACATCATGACCAAGAAGCAAGCTAGGAAGGAAAGGGTTTATTGAGCTTACACTTCCATGCTGCTGTTCATCACCAAAGGAAGTCAGGACTGGAACTCAAGCAGGGCAGGAAGCAGGAGCTGATGCAGAGGCCATGGAGGAATGTTACTTACTGGCTTACTTCCCCTGGCTTGCTCAGCCTGCTTTCTTATAGAGCCCAAGACTACCAGCCCACAGATGGTACGACCCACAAGGAGCCCTCCCACCCTTGATCATTAATTGAGAAAATGCCTTACAGCTGGATCTCATGGAAGTATTTCCTCACCTGAAGCTCCTTTCTCTGTGATAACTCCAGCTTGTGTCAAGTTGACACAAAACCAACAACCAGTACAGTTATCTTAGTGGAGACCAGAAGGCCCACTTGCTATGGATAGCACCTTTCCACCGCTGGAATCCTGGACTTTGTAAACTATGAGCCAAGGTGAACCTTTGCTTTCTTAAGTATTTTATCACAGTAACAGGAAAAGAAATAAATAAAAACCGACCTCCCCCCACTCCCCAACCAGACACCCACATTCCTTTTCAGGGCCCAAAAATCCGAGTCAGCCCACTGCTTGTCAATCTGGTCTCTGCTTGATCTCTTCCCAGGCTCAAATGGGGCTGCTTCTCAGTTCCCTGATGCTTTGAAGATTTTTCTCCTCCAGAACTTTCTCAGAGTGGTTTTAGAGTTTAGAGCGTTCCTACTTCCTCTTATGTCCCGGGTTGCCTCTTTCTCAGGATTTAGCTGAAATGTCATTTCTTTAGCTGTCACGATTATTTTGTTTGTCTGAAAGTGAAAAAAAAAAAAAAAAAAAAAAAAAAAAGAAACCAAAACTCCCATTTGAAATACCCTAACTATTAAAGGAATCTACTGGCTAGCTGCTGTCTTATGAGTCTAGAAGTAGTCCTAGCTTCCAGAAAGTTTTGACCCATATCTCCGAGGACCCCATTCTCTCTGTGTGTCCCCCGTCTCTCATCCTCTATAGCTCTGAGTCTCTTCTCCTGACAACAAAACCATTACCACATCTCAGGCTGCATTCTTCCACTTCTCTGCTGAGGGACAAAGAGGCAGTGACTTCCGAAGTCCAGGCAATCACTCCTTCCCTGGCCTTGGGTGTAAGTGCATTTGTTCATGTGTGTTTGGATGCCCACATGCTTTGGCTAGATGTGCAGAGGCCAGAGGTAAGTAAATCTTGGGCATCATTTCTCGGGAGCTGTTTTGACTGAGGCAGGGTCTCTCATTGGCCAGAGCTTGTAGAATAGATTAGGCTTGTAGTTAAAAGCACTTCAGTTCCCAGGACCCATGTCTGCCAGCTCACAACTACCTGTGACTCCCAGGAATCCTCCTGTCTCCATCTTCCCAGTGCTGAGATTACAATTGTGTGCCATCTTGCCTGGCTTTAAAGCCACCACCACCACCACCACCACCCATACCACTAGACAAACACATGGATGGTTGGGGTTAGAACTTAGGTCCTCATGTGTCGTGTGCCCACAGGACTGTTTCCTAGGCCTCTCATTGGCCTTAATTGTATCACATACCACATATTAACTAATCCCTTTGGAAGCAAGATGGTGGGTATAGGTTTCTTCAGCCAATCAGAACTCCCTTCCCTGCTGATGCTGTGCTTGCCTATATCAACTAGACTTAGTGTAGGAGAAGGTTTAATTCCCAAATGGTAGAGGGTACTTCTGGGAGCTGAAGCTGAAATTTATTTGGTAGAGCACTTGCCTAGAAGGTACAAAGCACTGGGTTCCAGTCTCAGTTCTGAATAAACTGGATGGGGCTTGCTTGTAATCCCAGTCCTTGAAAGGTGATGCACATATTCTAGGCCATTGTTGGCTACATGTCGAATTTGAGGCCAGTCAGGGTTATATGAAACCATACATACATATACATGTACATATACGTATACAGACACACACATATATGTATACATATATATGTATGTATACATATACATATATGTTTATATATATATGAAACTGTATGTGTGTATGGTTTGCATGTATAGATACATGTATATGGTACACACACACACACACACACACACACACACACAGATAACTTTTGGCAGAAAAACTGAAACATGAACATCTGGAATGTGCAACAGTTTTATTTTATGTGTCCCAAGCACTTTCTCAGAGGTCCCGTCACTGCCCATCACATCTAAGGACACATCCTGTTATATGACAGAACCCCACTCCCTTCCTTCTTACCACTGTTGAATGTCTGTAAATATCCATTTTGTTCAGCGATTGATTGATGGTTCAACTCTCCCATTGGGCTCTACATTTATGAAAGCAGATGTGCTTTCTTCATTCTGTGCTGGAATATACTAGAAAAATGAGTGTATGTTTTCTTAATGAAAGAGAAAAATCAACAATTTTCTCTCTTTTTCAACCTCAGCCTGACTTTTCCTAAGACAGGAGAGGACAAAGCCTGGGAAGAGTCGTGATGAGTGAGCACAGTATGAAGTTGGCTTGGCTTTGTCTAGAGCAGAGGTTCTCAACCTGTGGGTCTCAGCCCCTTTGGGGGTGGAACACCCCTTTCACAGTGCAACCTAAGACCACTGGAAAGCACAGCTGCTTACATTACTATTCATAACAGTAGCAAAATTACTGCTATGAAGTACTAACAAAAATAACTTTATGGCTGGGGATCCCCTATTTAAGGGCTGCAGCATTAGGAAGCCTGAGAGAAGCTGGTCTAGTGGCTTGGTTCTCAATTCCTTCCTCTAACTGTTCACTGACTCCCTTGATGTACCTCTCTTCTGACTAACACATCTGTGCATGCCGTTTTGGGAATTTGCTTCCTTCCCCCTTCCTTCACATCTCATTTGACTCAATAAAATTCTCAACTTGGGGTCCGGGAGATAGCTGAGCAGTAAAGCACTTGTCTACAAGCATGGGGACCTGAGTTTGATCCCCACAACCACGTAAAAAAGCTGGACATGCTGGCATGTATTTTCACTCCTAGAACTGAGTAAGTAGAGACAAGTAGATCCCTGGGTATGCTAGCCAGTCATACTCCATCAGGAAGCTCTGGCTGAGGAGAGATACTCTATCAAAACGCAAGGTGGATGGCTCACACCTGAGGCTGCCCTTTAGGCTCCACATACACATGCACTCCCGCACATATGAACAGACATTCAAGTGCGCGTGAGCGCGCACACACACACACACACACACACACACACACACACACACACACGAACTTTCAGTGATCTTTCCCCTTCTGTCCCCTAAGCAGTGCTGGCATCATAGGTTGGAGCCACAGTGTACTTGGTTTATGCAGTGCTGGGAATGGAACCCAGGGCTTCATACATGCTAGGCATATATATCTTTGTAGGCAAATATACACAGGTATGCAGCTCCCTTCAGAGGCCAGAGGATCAGATGTCCAGGAGCTGGAGTTTACAGGCAGTTGTGAGCTGCCTGACATGGGTGCTGGCCCTCTGGCAGAGCAAGTGCTCTTAACGGCTGAGTCATCGCTTCATTTCCCCTGAGCTTTAAAAAAGAGTTAATCATACTTTTCTAGAGAATCTAGATAGGAAGCCCTCTTCCTCTGCACTCTTAGAGTGGCTATGAATTCACACTCTTTATCGAAAGCTAGACTAAAGGTAAAGTTAGAGGCGGGTGGAGAGAGAGCAGAGCTAGAGCTGGCAAGGAAGATGAGTAAGCACTGGGACAAAATAAAGTCAGCAAATGGGGGTGGATGTCTTAGGGCGTGAGGTGCTCACAAGGATACTTGCGGTCACGAACTGGGAAGGGAAGAGTAAGGAATTGGCGGGATGGGGCTGGAGGAGACTTCTTTTATCTTTCCTCCGTTCATTTGTTTGTCAGCTCCTGTTTTCTGTGTGGCAGGGGGTTAAGGATAATGAGGTGTCCAAAATGTGTGGGTCTGTGCCCTGGTCAGTGTTCATGTTCCCGTCCAGGAAGGGACACATAAGCAAATAAGTTGACACAGGATGGGGAGGGCTGGATACAGATGTCAGACTGAAATCACACATCTGCTTTTGCTCTTTGTGAAACTTGACACCTCATATAGTGCCAATTAGGGGCATGTGTTTGTGTGTGTGTGTGTGTGTGTGCGCGTGTGTGTGTGCGCGCGCATGCATGCATGTGTGTGAATGCCTCACTTAGGTGCAAATGTGTATGTGTGAGTTCACAGTTGGCACTGTGTATGTGGAGGGCAGAAGACAACCTCCGATGTTCCTCAGGAGTCATTGCATCCACTTTTTTTTTTTTTCAGACAGTCTCTCTCACTGGTTTGGAACTCATATAAGCTAAGCTGGCTATTTAGTGGTATCAGGGATCCTCCTGCTTCCACCTCCCTAATATTGGAATTACAAGTGTGTGCCATCACATTCAACTTTTTTTCTCTTAAAAAAACAAAAACAAAAACATGGATTCTGTTTCAAAACAAAACCCAACAAGCAAATAAACAAACCACCAAACAAAAACATCGAAGGTGGCTGGATAGCCAAGGTTTATCTCTGCCCCCTCATATGTATTTCTACACACAAGTATGCCTACACTGCCCCCTACACAAAAAAGGTCTGTTTAGTTTGGCTATCTAGACTGGGCATTCCTGCAGAAGACTGGAACTCTATTCTTTGGTGAGGGCATCAAGACCAGCTGAATCTATACATAAAGGGCCACGGAGGAAACTGTCTTGGATTGCTCCCTACTTTCCCAAGAAAGATGGCAGCTAAGCAATGGTTCTTCAGCAGAAGATTGGGGAAATCCTTTCTGGAGAGTCCAACCATCACTAGAAAGACAGGTCTAAAGGCAGCGACACTATGGTTTTCCAAACAAATGGTTCAGGGCGATCACACTGTGGAGTGAAACCCTCCAGTTACGAAGCCCACCTGTTGTGTGTGCGGGGCTGGTGCTCAGCAGCTTAGTTCCCCATTCCTCAGAAGAACAGATGGCCAAGGATCACCAGACATCTGCGGAAGGTTTCTAACAGGAAAGGCCAAACAAACACAAAGTAAACAGGAAAAAAAAAAAAGAATTTGGAAGAAACAAATCAGACAGGGAGAAGAGAACGCACAGAACAGAGGAAAGAACAGCTTAATATTCAGAAGATACTGTAACTAGGAAATGAGACTAGGACACTAAAAAATAATATGCAGAGAACAAAAGGAGCTCTATTAAAAATTACTACCAGGGGCTGAAGGTTTTGGTAGCAGAGCATTTGCCTAACACATGCAGGCCCTGACTTCAGTCCCCAGCTCTGAAGAGTAAAAAATAGCAAGAGAGAAAATTCAGTCTCAGAATGGGCAACTTGAAGAAACCTCCCCCAAAAGAGAATAAAAAGACAGGTCAGCATGGGCTGCAGGAGGCTTTGTCTTAAAAAACCTAAAACGGGGCTGAGGACGCAACTCAGCCAGTGCTAACCTAGCAGTCTCCAAATCCCAGGTTTGATTCCCATCACCACATAAACTAGCTGTGGTGGCGCATGCTTGTAAACCCCAACACCCAGGAGGTGGAGGTAGGAGAATCAGGAGTTCTAGTTCATCCTTGGCCACATAGCTAGTTCAAAACCAGCCTGGACAACGCAGGAGCCTGCTTTTAATGAATGGGCCAGGGAGATGACCAATGAGTTGGAGAGCCTGCCACCGAGCCTGAAGACTTGATTCCAGTCCCCAGGACTCATATGACAGAAATCGAGAACTGACTTCTGCAGGTTGTCTTCTGATCTCCATACCTGGCAGTGCTATGTACCTCCTATTTTTGAAATAAAGAAACAAAACCATACTAAATTAAAAAGAACAAAACCCAAGGTCCCCTGAACATAAAAAGACAGAGACGGATTCATCTTTAGTTAAGACGCTAAAATCACAGAAACAATCAGGAGGTCTAAATACTCTGGATTTTAGAGAGAAGGAAGAGAGGGGGAAAGGTCAGGTGTTGTCAAGGAAAAAATTCAAAGAATAATTCCCACAGTAGGAAAACATGAGTTCTAGACTGTAAAGGCCTCCAGGGGCCCATCATAACCGCACGGTGGCTGAAAACAGCCTTCCACCCACATTGTCACGAACTTTCTTAACACCCAGCCAAAGAAAGAGCGAAAACCAGGCTGTTTAAAATGAATCATTCATTAGAGTACGCGCAGATCTCACTTGAAACACGGATTGCTGAAGCCCAGTGGAATACTGCCTTCGGAATTGTGAAGGGTCAGACCTGGGATTCAACTTTCCACCAAGTTATAATAGGGTGAGCGCATCGCTGTCTGAAAACAAACACACCTTCTGCGCATTCTTTCTTGGGAAGTTGTTAAGAAGCATATTTGGAGCAAACCAAGGAAAACATAGACACTGTTTTCTGAGACTTTCAGGACATTCCAGGATGTTGGCAATAACCTGATACCTACGCCAACCAATCCAGACTGGACCGCGTCAGGTGTCTCCCTCAGTTCTTTACTGTTTTCCGAGACAGGGTCCCTTGCTTAATTTGGAGCTCAGCAGTTAATTAGGCCAGGCTGGATGGCCACGAATCCCAGGTAGCCTTTGGTCTCTACGGCCCTGGTGCTGGGATTTCAGACACTCACCACTATGTTCCACTTCTTACATGGGTGCTGGAGAGCAAATTCCGGCCTTTGCGCTTGCGCCTGCGCAGTAAGCATTCTACCGACAGCCATCTCCCCAGCCCTGGCTTTGATTGTCTCCACAGAACTTACTGTATGTGTCTTATTGTTTTCATTTGTGGAGCACAGTCTAGATGGTGCTTTCTGACCTGGATGAAAG
Source organism: Uromys caudimaculatus (assembly GCA_028551405.1). Lineage (NCBI taxonomy): Eukaryota > Metazoa > Chordata > Mammalia > Rodentia > Muridae > Uromys > Uromys caudimaculatus. Next base: position 59,259,217 of record CM052711.1, on the reverse strand, counting down.
TAAGGAGGTGTGTAAGTAAATGTCTGTGGTGAGGCAGGGGTGTGAATGTCCTTAAAGGAGGATGGAGTAGTGACAACCCTGGGAGCCACCGAGAGCAGCTTTCATTTCAGTTGCTGCTGATTGCTACCATGCTGGACTGGGGGCCTAATTTGTTAGATCTTTTGTAAAATAAGTAGTTAAGTGCGCGTGTGTGCTCTCTCTCTCTCCCCCTCTCCCCCTCCCCCTCCTCTCCTCCTCTCCCCCCCCCCCCATTCCTTCCTTCCATTCCTTTCTTGAGACCAGGTTTCTCACTGACCTGAAACTTACCAATTTGACTCTTCTGGACTACCAGCAAGTCTGAGAATGCATCCATCACTTCCTTTCCAGAACTGAGATTACAAGTATGCATCACAATACCCCCGATCTCCCTCTGTGTGTGTGAGTGTATATATGTGAGTGTATATATGTGAGTGTGTGTTAGGATTTTACTTTGGTCCTTATGCTTGCAAGGCATACACTTTGTCAGCTGAGCCACCCTCCTCACACCCTAGACGTCTGGGCTATTTAAAAGGTGAACTTTCCGTATTGGGAAGCAGCAGCAGAACCCTACAAAACCCATTATTAAGTCACATTTCACCAGGAGGCAGCTGGGCAAAAGCCAGGGTGGCTATCTTGGAGCAGCCATTCAAGCTCTTTGGCCATTCTTATAGACCTCTATAAGTGCCAGGGTGGGTGGCACACACTTTGATACCAGCACTTGGGAGGCAGAGGCAGGCGGCTCTCCAAGTTCAAGGCCAGCCTGGTCTACAGAATGAGTTCCAGGATAGCCAGGGATATAGGGAGAAACCCTATCTCAAACAAACAACCCAGAAGCAAACCAAACCAAAAACATCTTGACAAGTGATCCCCAGGTTACTTCTCAGAGACCTCATTAGAGATCTGGAAGCTATGCTGCATGTAAAGTCAAACCCTGCTTTGTTCACTTAAGCTCTGCAACTGAGTGGCCCATGTACCAAGTGTCACCACAGTTGTTAGAAGAGGGAACAAGACCAAACACAGCAGTGCACCACCAGGGCTCTGCTCCCTTCCCTGGCAGCCCCACACCAACACCCAGAAGCCTGTCATTTACTTGATTACAGATCACAGCCTCTCATAAATGGAGCTGCTTTCTCTGCATGCATTACTGGCTTTGCAGTGATGAGTGAGGACAGAAGCCATCTCTCATCCCCTTTGCGTGAGTGTGATTGATGCTACCGCAGGCCTTGACTCACACTGGCATGCAATGGTCCAGCCAATTATAAAGGGCTGGAAATGGCCTCCGAACAGACGACGTGTGCCCTGGTGAGAACCCAGGAAATGGAGCATGAACAAACCAGGGGGACCAGTGGCCCTGTGGGGTGAGAGTGAGGTCTTGCACTAGGAAGGTGGTCTCCCTATCTCTTACCCCATCTCCTAAACAACTGTGCTCCACAGGAAGGGACGTGATTTAATGGGAGTCTGTAGGGCTGTGCCTGAGGCCGGAAAGTGACTAGGAAGGTGTTTTATTCCTCAAGATTACAAGCTTAGCAAGCTCCCAGCAGATGCTGCAGGAAGGACAGATGACTGGAAGGAGCTTCTAGGCTCTAGAATAGAGACTCATCCCTGGGGCCTCAAGACCAGCTGGGGAAGTCAGATCTCTTTTTTAGTGAAGGGCAGCAGCCAGTACTGTTACCTTGTGTGCTTCTAATATCCAAGTCTCCCTTTCCCACAAGGAGCTTGCTCCCCTAACTTGGGAAGCAATGCAACTGACCTAACCCTTCCTTCCCCTGTAGAGAAAGGCACACAACCAGCTCCATCTAATCAGAGCTGTGCTCCCCTGGCCTCTGAGGCCATCTCAGGGTGGGCATGGGGCTTCAGCTCACATAACCGGAGTGATTTCTGTACCTGAGCTAATGACAGAGAATGAAGTACTGCCTTTTCATGCTATAGGGTGTGAGTTGAGACAGTCTGAGCCTATGGAATGCTGCATTCCTTTATCCGGTCTTGATACCTTTGCTGAAGCCTTGAGACACAGTTCAGTTTGAAGTCTACCTCTGAACTGGATTGATGTGTGCTGTCTCATCCTTTTCTTTCTTCTCTTTTTATCTTAAGCTGGTTTAACCTCAGTTTCTTCATTTGCAAGAATCCTGGTTAATATGTCACTTTGTACACACACACACACACACACACACACACACACACACACACACACACACACCCTTCTTTGTGTAAGTAGTGCTAAGCAGGCTGATGCTACATATTAAACATATTAACATTAAGTTGATTATTGTGTAGATATAAGATTAGTTTATTCAACTAATGTCAAACTATGCTGGAGACTAGAGATCAAATTGAACAAAATAGATAATCTAGTTGGTCTGTCCCTCATTGATTTTTATGTAAATGTGGTCTTGAACTTGTGTAGCTGAGGACAGCTTTGAACTTCTGATTCTTCTGCCTCCATTTCTTCAGTGCTGCCCTTACAGGCCTGTGCTACTACTGCACCTGGTTTTTGCAGTTCTGGGAAACAAACTAGTATTTCATGCATGGTAGGGAAGTATTTTACTAACTGAGTCAGATCCCCAAATGGCCTTTACTGATAGTAAATCAAATATCACATGACTAGAGCATTCAAATTGTTCACCTCAGTATTGCCTCCTATATAACAGGGCATTGCTATGATAAACAGTAAATGGGGTATGGTTTGTTCCTTCTTGAAATGTAATGCTCTGCCTCAGTTTCCTTGGCAGTAAAATGAGCACTTTTTTTTTTTTGAGACAAGGTTTCACATGGCCCTTCCTTGACTCCTGAGTCCCGGGATTATCAATGTTCACCTACACCTGATCTGTGTGGTCCTGAAGGTCAAACCCAAGGCTTCATATATGGTACACAAGCACCCAACCAACTCTTGAGCCCAAAGTCTCAGACCCTTGACAATCTTCTAAGAGAAGCAGTTCAGATTTTGGATTTTTAAATAATACTTACACATACTGAACTATCTTGGAGATAGGACCCACAGCTAAAGCAAGAAATGACTTCCTGTTTTGCATGAACATACACATAAGTGCTCAAGTGTCATCTCTGTTGCTGTGATAAAACACTCTGACCAAAAGCAGGCTTAGGGAGAAAAGGAGTTCTTTTGGCTTCTAGGTCACAGACCATCCTCGAGGGAAGGCAGGGCAGGAGCTCAATCAATAGAGGATTGATGCTTTCTGGTTTACCCAAGATCATGCTCTATACGGCCCAAGGACCACCTACTCAGAAAAGAGTGCCACCCATAGTGGTCTGGGCCCTTCTGCATCTGCTATCAAGGCAACGCCTCACAGACATGTCCACGGCCAATCTGGGCAATCCTTCCCTTTTCAGGTGAATGTAAGCTGTGTTAGGTTGACAGTTAAAACTAAGACATTAATCACACTGGACTTCAGCTGCTGCCACCTCTCTAGTATGGAGATTTCAATCCTCTTTCTCCACACCTGGCCTCAGTTAAACAAATTCTAGCTTTCTTCTCCGTCTGAGTCCTGGGTCATCTCACTATGCCTGACTGCTGTATACTTGGGGACCAGTGCTCCCTGTGTGAGAAGTTGCAGACATGAACAGTAGCAGACAGGGGAATGATTCTGTAATTAGTGTTGTGTTGCAGTGAGTAGCCGTGGGTCCCCCACAGTGGAGAAGTAGAAGCAATGCAAGAGGACCCTGGTCGAGGCTGGCCTTGCCTAATTTGGTAACTTTGCAGAGGAGGTAAAGTGCATTACATAATCCCTGTTGCCAAGATGAGAAATGTGGGGGCAGTGGTCTGTGACAGGCAATCTGACACCTGGTTGAGCAAAGGCTGAAAATTCTGGGAGACCCTGTGAAATACTCACGAGGGACTGGATTATATTTTTAGCCAACGCTCCCGGAAGACTCCTGTAAAATCAGCCACAGCTCTCACAACCCCCTGTATAGAGAGAGGCCTGCCATGTGAGATTTGTCATGTAGAAAGCAGCCCTGACCCCTCCCATAAGCAAATGTGGCACTAGAGAGCCCCCAGACCTAGCCAATAGAAAGTATCGATTGTCAAGCCCCTGCCCTCTCTCCAAACAGTATAATAGATTGCCCCACCTGCGTAGCTCTCTCTCTGCCTGCCTGCTCGCTGCACAGCTCTGTCTGCCTGCTCTCTGCGTCTCTCTGCCTGCGCCAGCTCTCTGCCTGCCTGCTCTCTACACTGCTCTCTACACTGCTCTCCGCCCGCTCCTGCCAGCCAGCCTGCTTTGTCCCCACTTCCACCCACGCCTGCCACCCGCCAACCAGCAGGAATAAAGGTGCAAAGCTACTTTGGCGTCTGAGAACTTTGTCTAAGGGCTGTAACACTTTTGGCCCACGAAGAGGCCCTCGAAGAGACCTGCTCTCCAGGACTAGCGGTGGGGTGTGCGCTGACAGTGGCTGTGGGTCTCCCGGGAACCGCCAGAAGTCTCTTGCATTCCATAGGCTAGCTGACCTCTCGCCGGTCTAGCCCTGGGCCAACCCAGCACAGGCCGGCAAGCGCTGAGTGGGCTCTGAGTGGGCTCAGTCCAACAGAGAAAGAGGGAGACAAAGATGAAGTATTGCCATCAGGGTAGCACTTCTTGGAGAAACAGTCCTGCACTGGGTTATTCCCACCATGCCAACAGAGAAAGGATTAATGGTGACTGTCCAAATTATAGAGCAAATACACTGGGATGGGGTGGCCACAGAGCAAGGTGGGAAGGCAGCCCAGGTCAGAGAGTAAAGAGCATGCATTAGGGGTACAGAGGAATTAAAGTATATGACAGGAGTGTACCACAATCTCTGTGTGTGTGTGTGTGTGTGTGTGTGTGTGTGTGTGTGTGTGTGTGTGTGAGAGAGAGAGAGAGAGAGAGAGAGAGAGAGAGAGAGAGAGAATACTTGTGTATGTTCACAAGTATGGCATATAGAGGTCAGAGGACAATCTCAGGGGCCATGCATCTTGTTTGTCTTCCTCAGATGACTTTTCTCACTGTCTTGGAACTAGCTAAGTAGACTGACTGACTGACCGTCCATTGAACCATAGTGATCTATCTGTCTGTCTGAGCAGTCAGCTCTGGGATTCCAAATGTGACCTACCATGCTGGCATTTGCATGGGTTCTTGGGATGGAACTCGGGTCCTCAGTACATGCAAGGCCAGCTCTTATGTCTCTCTATACCAGACTTTTAATATGAGCATCACTTAGCTGAATCTGACCTGGAGTCAGAGGCACAGGCCATGTGGTTTCCCTGACCCATAAAAGTCACTGAGCGGGGAAATGATTTATAGTTGAAGATCATTGTCACACGCATATCCTGGATGGCTCACCTCGTTGTTTCCTTAATAAGGGAAAGGAGGGGGGCAGGGCTGGGCGTGGGTGCAGAAGAGGAGCAAAGGGCTTACATTTACTTGTTCTAACAGACTCGCCTTGTTTGGAAGGAGAAGGAAAATGGGGAAAGGTTTTCAGTTCTGGGGGGGGGGGTTCCCCTGCAGCTCAGCAAGTTGTGAGGGAGGGAGAGCTGGGAACTCGAAGAGGAAGAAAAGGGGTCGTGAACTTCAAATGCCTAACTTGGCATTTGCACAGACTGTTTAAAGAGAGAACAGTTCATAAACGGTAAATCATCCTAGAGCCCAGGGAAAAGGGGCCCGGCATGTTTGCATGAATGGGTGGCAGGAAAGAGAGGGACCGGTTCCTCCGCACTGAGAAACAGAAAACAAACAAACAAACAAAACCCCGATAGCGGCTGCTGACAATGGTTTCAACACGAGCTGGAATCCAGATAGGGATTCCTTTGCTGAGGAGCTGCCCTGTGTAACAGTGAGTGTCACAGGAAGGCTGCAAGCCTTAGCTGGGAAGTCCCTGCAGCCAGTCAGCCTTGCAAGTTTGCTGGTCAGTGGAGAGTCTGTCTTCTTCTCTATGGTCCCAGGCTCCCCAGAAACCATTATTTCAGCAGATTGCAAGCGGAGTTGCTTACCTCTGTATTATCTGAGATGTTATCTGGGAGGATTTGCAATCAGAACATTGCCCCAATGCCTTTCTGATCTGCTTCTGTCTGGGGTATAAAACCACGTGTGTGGTGTTAAGAACACTTGGTACTTGTTATGGTCATCATGCTCTGTGAAAGCAGACACCCAGACATCTAAAAGCCTCCCTTAAAGGGTTCTGGACTACCTCCTGGGAACGGTAATCTACAAGGGACCTGTCAGGCCTCTGCCAGGTAGGACTGTAAGAAGCTAAGTCAGGGCTTGGAGATGTAGCCCATTTGGTAGAGAGCTTGCCTAGCACGCAGAAGGCCCTAGGTTCAATCCCTAGCAGTGCGAAACTGGGTGTGTTGGTGCACTCCTGAAATCCAAGCCCTTGGGAGGTGGAGATAGGAGAATCAGAAGTTCAAACTCATCCTTAGCTACATAGCAAGTTTAAGGCTAGCCTGGGTACTTAAGACCCCCCCCCTTTTTTTGAAGCTCATGGTAAAATGTATTGGAACAATGGCCAAAGCTTCATTGCCTTCAGAACCAATTATTTAGAAGATCTCTCTCTTCTCCTAGGTGGAGTCAGAATAGTCCTTAACATTGAGCCTTTCTTGTGTAAGGTAATTAAAAGATCAGGTACCTTCTGAAAGAGTTTCGGTTCTAGAAAGTGATCTCTGGCCATAGCCTTATAAGACATTCATTGATCCTTGAATGGTAGTCCGAGGAAGGAAGGAGTTATCTGGAGGAACTCCAGGGGTGTGTGCTTGCTTAGTGCCCTTTCCCATGTGTCTGCCTCAGCACTCGCTATCATAGATTGGTAGAAGAGTAGAGAGTTGAGGCTTCAGCATTAACATATGGGATGAAGTCAGGAAATCTGGAAATCCCTTCACACCAGGGCTGTATGTAGGGAACAAAGCAAGCATAAGAAAATACTGTAATTGGGGCTTGGGATATTGTAAATGGAATTATAAATTCTATCTGGCCTGGACACACAGTCCAGGTATTTTATTTACTACCTGTAAGCCTAGATTGGGCAGATTTTGGAAGCTATTCTAACTTCCACCCCAGCCATATGTCCCTTGTTGCTTGCTGTTTCTCCTTGCCATGTGCTCATGGTCCTTCTCTTCCCATGGCTGCTTCCTCTTGTCACTGTGTCCTTTCTTCCTCTTCTCTCTCTCCTGCGGCCCCCAGCCAAGTAGCTGAAAACCTGCCTACCTCTAGCCACTGCCCAATCACAGGTGTTAACCTTTTATTAACCAATTAATTTAGGGAGCAAAGTTACATAGCATCACCTGACGTATGTGACGATCTTCTCATTGCAGGCAACTGAGGAAGGCCCCTCTTGGGGGCAATCAATACCTAGCATTTGAATATAAGCAGCGCCAGACCAACCCACAACATTTCCCCCCTTAAAGAGATATATAAGAGCAACAAGGGAGTGTAACAAACCCCAAATAATATTTACCACCACAAAATGTATCTCAGTTGGTAAAGTACTTGACTAGCTGATATTTATGAGGGCCTGTATTCAACCCTAGCACTGCATAAACTGGGCATGGGAGCACATGTCAGCAATCCCAGCACTCTGAATGTGGAGGTGGGAGGACTAGAGGTTCAAAGTCATCTTGAGCTACCTAGAGAGCACAGGCCAATCTGTACACATAAAACTATTGGGAACACTTTGAAGAAGGAGGAAGAGAAACTAGAACAAAAGGGAAGAAAAGAAGGCTTAGGAGTTGGCTCAGTGGGTAAAAGTGCAGGCTATCTGTCTTAGGGTTTCACTGCTGTGAACAGACTCCATGACCAAGGCAACTCTTATAAGGACAACCTTTAATTGGGACTGGCTTACAGGCTCAGAAGTTCAGCCCATTTTCATCAAGGTGGGAGCATGGCAGCATCCAGTCAGGCATGGTGCAGGAGGAACTGAGAGTTCTACATATTCATCTGGAGTCTGCTAGCAGGCAGCTAGGATGAGGGTCTTAAAGCCCATACCTGTCCCGCGCGCTCTTTGGTCTCGCCAGCAAGAACCCACGCGGACACACGGATCCTTCTGCAGCAATGTGTTTATTGCATAATGAAAAGAGGAAAGACCCCGGGGCCCCAGAATGGCGCTGTTATATAGCCCCGAGGCAGC
>CM052711.1:59226819-59250611 GCA_028551405.1 Uromys caudimaculatus | reverse complement strand
TATAGCCCCGAGGCAGCGTGCTCTCCATTGGTTGGTGTGCCCCGGGAGTGGGCGGTGATAGTCATGTACACCCATAATGCGCTTCGGGGGTTTTCCCGCGCTTCGGGGGTTTTCCCGCGCTATCCGTAAGTTTCCTTAGAGCGACAGCTGAGGTCAGCGCCATCTTGTAATGGCGAATACTCTAGCCGCTCCTTACACATACCCACAGGGACACACTTACTCCAACAAGGCCACACCTACTCCAACAAGGCCACACCTACTCCAACAAGGCCACACCTACTCTAACAAGGCCACACCTACTCCAACAGGGCCACACCTTCTAATAGTGCCACTCTCTGGGCCGAGCATATACAAACCATCACACTATCCAAGTATGTGAATCAGAGTTGGGATTCTAGAAACCACATTTGTAATCCCAGCACTACTACAGTGAGGTGAGATGCAGAGACAGGAGAATCCCCACAAAGTACTGGGGCAGCTTGTAATATGCAGTGGCCAATAACAAGAGACGCTGCCTTAAACAAGATGATAGACAAGAACTGATAGCTGAGGCTGTCCTCTGACTGCCTATGAACTCATACACAAACAATATCCATCAAACATATATACAGAGAGGATAGAGCTTATTTCTATCTGAAAGAACAGAAAGAAAACTCTACAATCTCCAGGTGTGGGAAAAGACAGGTACAATACAAATGGTCTACAAAGGGTCATGAAGCTGGGGTCTGGGGTTCTTGAGCCTTTAACCTTTCCCAGGTCTCTGGCTTGCTTCTATTTTTAGGAGTTGCAATGGTTTGAATGGCCCCTGTAAGCTCATATATATGAAGGCGTGGTCCCCAGTTAGTGGAACTATTTGGGAAGGATTAAGAGGTGTGGCCTCGCTGGAGGAGGTGTGTCACTGGAAGTGAGCTTTGAGGTTTCAAAAGTTCAAGCCAAGCCCATTCTTCCTCTCTGTCTGCTGCCTGCTGTTCAGAATGTAAAGCTCTCAGCTACTGCTCCAGCACCATGCCTGCTTCCAGCAAAGTTGATCATGAATTAACTCTCTAAAATTGTAAGCAAACCCACAATTATATGCTTCCTTTAATAAGTTTCTTTGGTCATGATATTTTTTCACTGCAATAGAACAATAACTAAGGCAGGAGTGCTTTTCTCTCTCCTAATATGCTACTAATTGCTACTAATCAATCACAAGTTTCTGGTCCAATTCTTTGTTCAGGGACATAGAAAGCTGAACGTCTCATCAAATGTCCTCTGCACTCTGATCCAGCCTATAAAAGAGGCCTATCATCTTCCCGATAAAGTTATTTCATCCTATGAAAATACCAGGGGCTATGGAGTCAGGTGACCTGGGTTTAAAGTCTAGTTAATTTTACTACTTAGCTGTGTGAGTCCTGTCGGTTTCTTCTCCTTTCTCAGTCTTAATTTTTTACTTCTTTAGCAGAATAGGAATGTCTTGCAAGCCCATGTCTAAATCAGTATGTGACAACTCAATGTCTTCTTAGTGTAGTTCATCATGCTCACTGTCATTCCTTGGGTCCCAGCTCTGATGTTATTCATTCAGCATTATTTGTTAGTTATCTGTGACTTGCCTTTTGGGTTCTTCATGTCCAAAAAATATTCTTTTTTTCTTGATGGCTCCATGCATCCCAAGCTGCTTTGAGTCTACTATGTAGTCAAGGATGACCTTGAATTTTTGAACTTATCTGGAAGAGTATGGAGGTATTTTACAAGGAAAATATTAATCCAGGACTGCTTGCTTAGGGAGTCTCTTGCGATTTTGTTCATTCAAGTGGTTGTTTATTGCTCATTGTTCTTTCTTGTCATGAGAGCAAAATTGATAGGATTGAGGAGCCTGTAAAAGATCTTTCTAGTCGCTTACCCAACAAGGGATAATGGGCCTCTATTCTGTCTTCTTGATGAAGAATTCATATCCTACTGTAGAAATTTCCCTGCTTCCCTTGCAGCTAAGACATGACCACATACAGTTGTAACCAAGAGAATATAAGGGAATGGATTATGAAAGCACACATTTGTTTTCTTCAAGCCAATGCTGTTTGTATGGAGCATTGAACCCATGACAACAGCTTTGTGCCTGTGTAAGAGCAACCTGAGGACCAGCCACCATTCAGAAGGTGCAGCAACAGAAAACTGCTCAGGACTAGGGCCATTGGTGCTATTAAAAACAAACAAACAAAAACCCCAAACTAGTGTGTGTGTGTGTGTGTGTGTGTGTGTGTGTGTGTGTGTGTGTACACTCAATGGTGTACAAGTGGAGGTCAGATGACAACCTGAGGTGTTGTTTCTCATCTTCCACCTTGTCTGAGGCAGGGTCTCTTGTTGCTGGCTGCTGTGAACATTAGGCTAGTTGGTTGTCCAGCTTCTGGGAATCTCTCTGTCTCCTAAGCACTGGAATTACTGATGTGTGCTACTTTGTCTTGCTTTTGATGCCATTTTAGAGGCATTAAAAAAAACCTTTTCTGGGCAGTAATGCCCATTAGACTACTTTAAATGGAATATTCTGTTCTTAGCAGCTGAAAGCATTGTGATGAACAGAGGCTTTATGCAGACCTGGGATTGCAGTGGAGGCAGGGGCATTGTACTGGGAGGCAACACTTCCAGCAAACAGAAAAGCAGGATGTATTGTCCTAGCGTATCCATTTACCTTGATGATAGCTTAAAAGCACTTTCACGTGAAATGGTTCATGGATATTGGCATTGAAAGTAAAATTCACAAGATAAAATGGGATACTTAGGATGGCTTTCAGGCAAGGGTATGAGGGTCTCAGGATAGGTCTCATTATAGGATGCAAGAAAATGGTATTTCTCTGTGGAGCACAGACATAAGACAACTCAAATCAAATCAAGTTAGACACACAAAAGGACTGTGTCTGTCAGGATTATTGAAGAGATACTAACCTGAAAAGGATACAGGAAAATGGAATGCCAGGGCTTGGGAAATGTTAGAGAGACGGGTGTTCAAGGCCAACAAGATGGCGGCTCAGCTAGTAATGTGCTTGCCTCGCGAACCTGAAAAATTGGATCCCCAGAAACCTCATAAAGGTAGGAGAAAGCCAACTCCACAAAGTTGTTTTCTGACTTCCATATGCACCCTGTGTTGTGCACATAGGCACTTGCACACACAAACATGCACACACATGTATATACATACTCACATACACACACAAATAGGTAGGTAGGTAGGTAGGTAGGTAGATAGATAGATAGATAGATAGATAGATAGATAGATAGATAGATTTAAAAAACTGAACACAACAGAGATGGTTATTCAAGTAGCTTGGCCTTGTCACGGCTCCTCCTCTTCCTTCTACCCCCCCTCCTTTTCCTCCTGCTCCTCTTCCTCTTAACTCACTCACCCCCTTTTCTCTTATTTTTAGATAGGTTCTCAGGTAGTCTAGCAGCCTATCTGTATAGCACAGGATATAACCTTGGCCTTTTGATCCTCCTGAGATTACAGGTGTGTACCACTGCATTTTTTCTAAAATTAAAAAAAAAAAAAGTGTAATTATGTAATTCCCCCCTTCCCTTTCCTCCCTCTCAAATTCATGGCCTTTTAAAAAAATTGTTACTGTTGGCTCTGGCTCAGTGGCTGGGCCACTGGCTGACCTTGCAGAGGACTCAGATTTGATTCTCAGTACTCACACTGTGGCTTACAACCATCTGTAACTCCAGTTCCAGGAGACTTGATGTCTTCTGGCTCCCATGGGCACCAGCACACACATGAAGTACATACATAAATAAAGGCAGAATCCTCATATACATAACTTAAATATGTTTATGTCTGTTATGATTACATATATATTATCTACACTCTAAATATACCTGTCGAGTCTGATTCGTGTTGCTTGTATGTTTACTGTTTCAGTGCTGACCTCTTAGCATTGGACAACCAATTAAGGGGCTCATCCCTAGGGAAAACTGGTCCTCCCACTTTCAGCATCCCTGTAGCTCTTTGTCTAGGGATGGGAGCCCATGTATGTCTAGTATGTCTATGGTATTGCCTTTGTTTAGATCTTGTTTATACAGCCATAGTGTTGAGGTGTCATGGGTGAAGATTTCCTGTGATTCCTAGGAGATACAATCTTACATCCCATTTCCTGGTTCTCTGACTCTTGCTACCTTTCCACCTCATCTTCCACTACATCCCCCAAGCCTTGGGCTTAGGAGTCGTGTTGTAGATTTATCAGTTGAGGCTGGGCAACTCACGATCAGTTATTCTCCTCCCTTTGACCAGTTGGATTTTCTGTAATGGTCTAGATTTGTTGCAAAGTTGTTGGCAGGCGCTGGAAGCTGTAGTTATGTGCAGTTATAAGGATACACATTTAGAGTGCAGTTAGGAATCATTGGACTTTAGGAAGATGGTGGTGGAAGGTTCTCTTCTAGAGTCCATGACCTTACTAGACCTGGGTATTTAGCTATGTTTCCAATATCAGCCATGAATTCCCTACCATTGAGTGGGCCATAGATCCAGTTAGAGAGCTGATGGGTACTGCCAAGATATGAATACCACTATTGTAACCCTTAGGAAAATCTTGCTCTTGTCACACCTATGGGTAGGTCTATTGGTTGCTTCCCTCCCTTGGCAGCTTGTGTAGCATTGCCTGAAACTCTGAAAGCCAATTCTAGGCTTTCAGGTTAGAGCCAGCTCAGATCCTCCAAGTACTGCCATACAAAGTTTTATTCTGTGCAGGTGATTGAGCACAAGGCTTTGTATATTCTAGGCAAGTGCTCTATCAGCTGAGCTGTATCTGCAGCCCCTGCAGGGGTTTTAGGTACAGCTAACCTGGGACAATTTTTCCAGCTTTCTGGGTCCTATCCCATGTCTTGCTGTTCATGGTATTGTGTTGTACTTGTTAAAAATAATGATTTCTCCTCTTTGGACAATGAACACATTCTAGAGCTGCCATATTTCTTGGGTAATTTAGCTTTTGTTTTAATTCAGTATGATACTGGAGTCTCCAATATGAATAGAAGCAGGAGAGTGCCAGGAGTCAGCCAAATGCTGAGACAGACTGTAAATACCTGCAGGGAACATATTTTAGCATTTCCGATAGAAAGGAAATTGTAAGCCTAACGTGCAAGGGCTTCGCATCAAAGGCCCAATAGCATATTTTCTTCCCACTTCTTAGGCAAGGTCAGCACAAAGGATCCTCTGTTCCCAGCGGGCATTCGTGTCATCGCTTTATCTTGTTATTCCTGATGTCTTGCCAATCACACTGAGTGTTTCTCGAGGGGTCTGAACAAGAATAACCAAACCGGCTTTGCCTCCTCAACAGCAAAGAATAGAAAGAAAAGGCTGTCTCCCCAAGACAGGCTTCTCTGTTCCTTTGTTATTTTCACTGTATGCTTTAACTTGACACTCAGTCTTTGGACAACCCCAGGAGTCCACACTGATGAAGAGCAGAGTTAATTTTCTCTTCCGTGGCTCAACCTCACGTTAAATCTTTTCTAAAAAGGCGGAATTTTGGAAAGGCACTGGGCTAGGGACTGGTGCTGTGAGATTTCTTTATGGGGGTGGCGAGGAGGTAGCTCAGTTGGGAGAGTGATTGCCTAGGTTGTGTGAAGCCTTAAGTTCCTTTTTCAGCCCAGCATAAACTAGAGTCGGTGATGCAAGCCCATGTTCCCAGCACTTGGAAGGTGGAAGTACAAGGATCAGGAGTTCAAGGTCATTCATAGTAGGTTTGAGAATAGCCTGAGCTACATGAGACCCTGTTTCTTAAGTTTATAAAAAAAAAAAAAGTCTTCTTTATGAGGTTACAAACTCATACACTATGCTACTAGATTGACTTTTGGTCCTGCCTGTGAAAGACAGTGAAATGGGGACAGTTGGAGGGTGGAAGGAAGGGTGGACATGTCTCAAGTCATCTGTGCTTTACTGTCATTGGCTGCCCTTTTGAAAAGACACTTTCTCGTGCTAGCTCACCCTTCCCAGGGGTTCTGTTTCAGCCTCCTAGAACGCAGAGTGAGTCCCTGCTTCTTGATCAGCTTATTAAGCCTCCCCCCAAAACTCATTTGGGCCTTGACCTTGCTGTAACAGCTAACATTCAACAAGGGCTTTTTATGGCCTATCCACGGTTCTTCTCTTCTAACCTTTATCTTTCTTTGCTGCCTGAGTGAGTCACTAGGTTTGGATGCTTCGTACTGTGTTTAGTACTGAGGTGACACTGGACCATGTGCATCACGGAGTTAATCTTTTCGTTGTCCTGACCAAATAACTGACAAAGGCCACTTAAGAAAGAAAGGATTTATTTGGATCAGAGTTGAAAGGTACAGTCCATCACCATGGGAGGGCAAGGCAGGAGGAGTACCAGGCAGCTAGTCAAACGGCATCAGCAGTCAGGAGGCAGAGAGAGATGGATGCTCGGTTCACATCTTCTTCTTCTATCTAATCCAGATGCCCTGTCTGTGTAATGCTACAGCTCACACTCAGGGTGGGCCTTCCCTGCTCAGTTAACCCAATCGGGAAAATCTCCCTCACAGGCCTGCCCAGAACCTTGTCTCTTGGGTGACTCTAGATCCTGCTAATATTATTAAAGGTAAGATTAACCGTCATAGGTTGTTGCAGTGATGGGAACTAAACACTACTATACCATAACCCAGGCAGAAAGTGATATGTGCTGACAGTGGAGCTGAGTGAGTTGGTTTGGTAAGAATGGGAGAAGGGCTGACTTCCCTACAACATGGACATTGAAAGGAGGTCTGGGGAGAAGACTCAGCAGATACGATTACTTGCTCTAAGACCAAGGACCTGAGTTCAAATCCTCGGCACTCACTAAAGACTTTCCTAGCCCTGTGCACCTCTAATCCCAGAGTTGGGGTGGGGTGCAGACAGGAGGGTTGCTGGGGCTTGCTGGCCATGAGTTCAGTCGCGATGGTGTCTCAAAGGAGTGTGATAGAGAGTGACACCTTATATCCCTTTCTAGTTTTCTGCATGTACACGGATTTCTGCCATCTGCATCATGTTCCTAGCCCACACACATACGTGAGGAGACACATATGTACACACACACACTATACCACACTACACCACACAAAGGGAAAACTTACCACACTTCTATACCATGACCCTTAGAAACACATATGTAATGGAAACAAAAGTTTCATGCAACAATACTAACCCCTGACAACATGAAATTCCCTGTGTTGTGTGTTTTCTTGAAAATGTGGTTCTAACCCATTATGCTGACTTCCTGACCCCCTAATGGCTCAGTCTGAAAATCCCCGGACTAGCTGCTCCCTAGGGAGCTTTCAGCCTGAACTTTCTGTAATTTTAGAGCTACAGGGTCTGAATAGGCTTAAAAGGTGGATAATTAATCTCCTGGGGTAACGACTGATGATAACTCAGCAAGATTAAATAATAATAATAAAAAATCCCACATATATGATTGGCTCCCATACTAGTGTTCTGGAACTCACAAGCATGGTTTTGGTGGACTGCAAGAGGCTCATTGTTGGGCTTTGCTTACTAGTGAGGAGATTGCACGGCTCAGTCCTGACTGGGTTTTCATTTGCAGGAAGAGAAAAGAGAATCTTGTCACTGAAGGTCACTCCTGAGTATTGGAGTTCTGGAAAGAGTCCATGTTACTCAAAAGGGAAAAAAAAGGTCAAGCAAACAAAACCCTAAAGCCCAGCTTGTTTGAATCTCTAAGTAGATGGAGTCCTGTGAATGAGGGGCCTGGAAGCAGGCATCTCTCCAGCTATGTAAATGTTTGGTTTTCCCTAATGTGTTGCTCTCTTGCTTGAATGCACAAGAGATAGTCATCTAGAAACACAAACCCCAGGAGAAACTTAAAACAAGGAGAGCAAACAGAGCCCACCCACCCCCCAAGCAAAACACTAGCCCTGACCTGGTCCCCTGTGCATCCTTCAGTTTACTTGAGGCAGAGGAGCTCCACTGGCCCCACTGAGCCTATTAGAGCACCTCTGTCTCCACCTCCAACTTCTTTCTTACTCTTTGTACCCTAAGAAAATGTCTGGAATGCCCCACGACTCTCTGAGATGGCTCTTGAAGTTCAAGCCATTCATAAAGTGATGCTAGGCTCCTCCTCTCCCCATCTCTGTGGACGGAGATAGCCCTCACGGAAGATGCTGTCAGGCGGAAGGGACACAGCTGCTGCTTTGACTAAAAGAAGTCAAGGTTGCTTTTCTTTTCTTTCTCTTCCGTTGTTTGCCTTTGACTTTTGGATAAAAACACAGCGTTCAAAGTCCATGAGCTGGGCACTTTCTGAGCCACTTATGCCTTAATAGAAGCAAAGGGCCAGGCATGGTGGTAGATGTCTATAATCCCATCACTTAGGAGCTAGAGGCAAGAGGACCAGGAATTCAAGACCAGCCTGAGCTACGAGAATGAGTTGGAGGCCAGCCTGGGCTACATGTGACCTTGCCTTAAAAAACAAAAGCAGCAAATATACAGGAGTAAATTAATTACACAGGATACATAAGTACAGGGAAACTTGCAGTGAGTTATGAACAAAGTAAACACCAATGTTAGTGTTTATGTATTCACAATCCCGGAAGAAGGCTGAGGAATATTAAAATGGAAAGAGTGGGGCTAAGGAAGATGTGGTTCCCTAGGGGCCTGAGGATTGAACCCGCATGGACGCCAGCACACATTCTTGCTATGCAGAACCGCACAGGGGAGAGGTAGTTACACATTCTTGCTTTAAAAAGGGGTAGAGGTAGCATAGGACAAGACCTTGGGGATGGAGGTGCCACCCCTGCTGGGTAGTGAATGGTTAAACAGATCAATAGGGAAGCCTTTGGGTGCAACCTGGGGCCTACAGAAGGTGTGGCTATTTGGCGTTCCTCTCTGACCACAACTAGGACCCCTCCCAAGGCTTGGCTCTCTGATTCTAGAACCTTTCTCAAGGTAAGGAAATGGCAGTTTGCTAGAATACAATGGTCTTTTTAAGGCAGCACAGATGTTTATCTTATCCCAATATTTACCCTATTGAGCAGGACTTAGGTGTATGTTTCTGTTCCTTTGGGGAGTGCAGGTTCACTGGGTTAAGTTGAATAGCAACTTTTAAATGAAAATGAAAGGGAAAAAAAAATCATCCTCTGTCCCAGAGGAGGAAAAAGTGCTGGTAAAATCTGGCCTGGAGTCTTCTTCTGCCCACAACCCTGGGGTTAGGAAACCTCAGGAGAGAGAGAGAGCTGCAGAGGTAGGACCACTAGAACACGTTTGTGGATCTGACTTGCTCTTACCCCAGAGCAGCTGTTGATGAAGCCAGTGTGCTGGTGTTCAGGCCCCAGGGGGCTCTGGGTCTGGCTACCTTTCTATCTCAGACCAAGTTAAACCCTAACACTGTTTGTGTTTTTCCAGTTGGCTTAAATTAACCCCAGGAAATAGGCTTTAAGATTACAGCAGGTGGTAATAGGAAGGACAATGGCCAGTTGGCTCTGAGGATGAAGGTATTGGGCTATTGTATCTTGCCTTAGGCTGGCAGACTTAAAATTACAGCATTTCCCCCAGGCTCCCCACCTAAAGTTGTTTTTTAGATAAGACAAAGACTACAACTGTGTAATCAAAATATCCAAAGTCATCAGGGCTCTTCCTTAGTTGTGCCAGTCAAACTCTGGCTCTGTATTTATTTACTCAGGGGACCCTCTCATTGATCTCTTAAGATAGTTTTGCAGATGGGGAAACTGAGGCACAGTGAAGTCAAGCGTAGGCAGAGCTGGGGCTGCAGGTGAGTTGGGTCCACTCCGAAGCCTATATTCTCAGCTGTGCTTTTAGTGCAGGTCTTGGAAGTTGTGGGTTTCGTCCTATCGATAAGCTGCCCATCAAGTTCAGAGTAGGTAATAAATCGGGTGAAATGAGAGAAAAAAAAAGGTTTGTTCTCTTAAGTTTTGACTTTTGGTTTGAGCATGCGAGGTTTGTGTGGAACAACCCAAACCTTCCCTCCCTCCCTCCCTCCCTATCCCTTTCCCTCCCCCCCCCACCGTGTGTGTGTGTGTGTGTGTGTGTGTGTGTGTGTGTGTGAGAGAGAGAGAGAGAGAGAGAGAGAGAGAGAGAGAGAGAGAGAGAGTCAGAGACAGACGAGAGAGAGAGAGAGAGAGAGAGAGAGAGAGAGAGAGAGAGAGAGTCAGAGACAGAGACAGACAGATGAAGACTGGATCTCTCTGGAACCTAGAACTGCCCATGTAGGCTAGGCTGGAAGGCCAATGAGCCCAGCTGTCTCAGCCTCTCCAGCTCTGGGGTTACAGAACACACAGGATCATCCTGGCTTTTATGTGGGTGCTGGGGCTGGCACTCTGGTCCTTGAGCCTGTGTAGCAGCACTTTACCAACTGAGGCACATTCTCAGTCTCAAAGGTTATTTCATAAGTGTTTGTTAGTAACTGGGGGCGCTGTGGTCAGAAGGAAAAGCCTGAACTCAGGCAGACACCGGCATCTTTCTTCTCCACATCTTTCTGGGAGGCTGAAGCTCTGGGAAAGATAGTCCCTGCTTATGAGTTCGTGAGAAGGAACATCTCACAGAGTACTTGCCTCCTGTGAAGCAGGTCCTGAGTTTGATAGGGCTGGAGGAAGGCTGTCTCAGTTATTGCAGTGCTTGCCATGTAAGCACAGGACCTGAGTTCCAGCCTGAGAATTCTCACTAAAAAATACAAAGTATAAAAAGCCAGGCATGGCACATTCTTGTAACCCCAGCAGTGGGGGGAAGGAAACAGGCAGATTCCTGGGGCTCACTAGTTTCAGGACAGTAAGACAGCCTATCTTAAAAAAAAATCAGATGGACAGGTTCCCAGAGGATTTTTCTTTGGCCTTCATATACATATTGGAACATACATTTGTACACACACACACACACACACACACACACACACACACACACACACACACACACACACACACACTCCTAAGCAGGTTCAGATGTAATGCTAGCAAGGGTCTCTTCCTCCTTCAAACTTGTACCTTTAAAAAGGGTAATCTCTTCAGTCATATTCAGAATCCAACTGTTTTCATGGGTTTGTTGATTCATTTAGTTCGCTCAGAGGAGCCCACTGAGAACCTTCTCTGAGGTCAGCACTATGCTGTGAGGGTAAGATAGATGAACAGAACGACGGATAGACCTGGGAGTATAATTAAAAGCAGCAACACAAGCAGCAGCCACTGTGCTGCAGTAACGTCAGAGTACAGGAGAAACGTTAGAGTACAGTAATGATGAGAACAGGAGAAACCACCTCCCGATGTATGCCTGTTGATGGAGTATTGCATATGTAAAGAGGACCTAGAAATCAGTAAACAAACAAAACAAAACAAAAAGATAGCTCCCCACCTCCAGTGGAAACTGGGTAAAAATAAGACATAAATAGGAACTGATAGTTTAGTTATTAAGTTGAGGACTGGGGGCCAGGGGCTGGGGGAGGCTGGAGAGATGGCTCAGAGGTTAAGAGCACTGACTGCTCTTCCAGAGGTCCTGAGTTCAATTCCCAGCAACCACATGGTGGCTCACAGCCATCTGTAATGGGATCTGATGCCTTCTTCTGGTGTATCTGAAGACAGTGATGGTATACCCATATACATAAAATAAATAAATAAATATATAAATGAATAGTTGAGGACT
Source organism: Uromys caudimaculatus (assembly GCA_028551405.1). Lineage (NCBI taxonomy): Eukaryota > Metazoa > Chordata > Mammalia > Rodentia > Muridae > Uromys > Uromys caudimaculatus. The sequence goes on along the minus strand of CM052711.1, from coordinate 59,239,024 downwards.
GGATTCAGCTCTGTATATATGCATGTAAATGCTGAGTGGGTATAGCAGTCTACCCAAGATTTCAGCCTCAGAGAGGAGGTAGAAACCACCGTCATTAACAGGGCTGCAAGCTCACACAGGCAAAGGGCTAGTGTCTTCCTGTGTGTTGACACATGAAGTCTGACAGTAGCAAACAGCGACTGAGTCAAAAGTCTCTCTCAATGAGTCCCTTCTGTCTCTCAGGAATGTCATGCAGTCAGCCTCCTTGCCTGAATTCACAATTGTGAATTCAGCCAGTGTGGCTTAATAATGAAATAAAAGTGATGCCTTACCTGAACACGTTTAGCATACTGAACAACACGGCATAAGAATCTGCCTCACAGGTGCGTGAAGAGGTGCTTCTGTGATAACAGAGCTTGTAGCTATCAAAGAGGACCAAGATTTGATTCTCAGCACCCACATTGGGTGGTTCACAGCTGCCTGTAACTCCAGCTCCAGGGGAATCACATACCCTCTTCAAATACATAATACATATGCACAATCCTTCCTTCCCACCTCTGCATATACCTATATTAAAGATATATATTTAAAAAAAGAGGATATTTTCCAGGTTGGGTTTCTTGCGTTTGATTTATGAACCATGCACATCTAATTGTGTCTATGGGAAGGTATAAAGAACATATGTAAACACTGCACCATGTTAAAGAAGAAACTGTTTTACTTTTCTTTCTTTTTTTCTTTTTCCTTTTGATACAAGATATTCTAGTTGACATTAACTGTCAACTTGGCACAGCTTAGAGACACCTGAGAAAAGAATGTCAGTTGAAGAATTGCTCTGGTCAGATTGGCCTGTGGTCATGTCTGTGGGGTATTGTCTTCACTGTTAATTGATATAGGAGAGTCCAGGCCACTGTGGGCAGCACCATTCCCTAGGCAGGTGGTTCCTGACCCTGTAAAAAAGCAGGATGAGCAGAAGCCTGGGGGTGAGTCAGCAAACATGGAGAAACATTGTTCCATGGCTTCTACTTAGCCAGCTGCTCTGACTTCCTCCATGATGGACAGTGACCTGGAAATGGAAGCTGAAATGACCTTTCCTCTAAGTTGTTTATGGTCATGGTTTTTGTCACAGCACCAGGACACAGGCTTTTATGTAGCCTAGGCTGGCCTTGAGTTCTTTATCCTTCCGCCTCCGCCTTACAATGCTGGAGTTACAGGTGAGTGCCTCCACACCCTTTTATGTGACATGGACACGGAAGTCAGGGCTTTACCTGTGGTAGGCAAGCACTCTACCAACTGAGCTGCATCTCTAGCCCACATTTTATCTATTTTGGAAATGGTTCTAGTACATTCACTCATCATCCTCAAAGAAACCATTTACCCATAAGCAACCATTCCCCAGCCTCCCTCCTACCTTGCTAGTCTTTCATTCCTGGAAGCCATCAATGGACTGTCGATTCTATGGACATTCTAAATGGGATCACAGTTGGGTCTGTCCTCTTCCATTTATCAAAATGCTTTCAAAGTTCATCCACATTGTAGCATATATAGCACTCCATCTTCATAGCTGAATAATATTCCATTTTAGTGGATGTACCACATTTTGTTTACCTATACATCATCCGACAGACAGTTGGATTTTTCATGACTTTTTAAAAATATATACTTTTGTATTATATATTGCTTCCAGCCACCGGACAAAGTTCTTTTTGTCATGAGGTAGAACTTAGGTAATTAAAATTTGCCTATGGGTGTATGTAAGGATATACCATCCCAATATTCATGGAGTTGATGCATGCATAATGTGGAGGTAAAAGCGGTGGAGAAACTGTATCTGTGGAAAAGGTTCTCTGACTTACCTTTTCCTATGTGTAGCAGGTCATAAAGATTCCTATGGGAGGGGTGCTCCCCTCCTACCAGCGCAGGAAAATAACCCTTATCACCAGAGACTGGTAATTGGGGCTGCAATGGGCCTGAATAAATAAACCCACATGTCAATCTTATCTTCTGTCCAATTCACATCCCCTCATATATCTTGATGACTCTCTGAGAATTTATATCCCTGGCCACAGATCCCTCTGTCCTGCCAAGTTTTTAGAAATTTACTCCCTCTTTCACTATAAACAGTATACAAAAACCATTTCTCTTTGATCTCTATAGGCTTTCCTCTCTGTGACGATCTTATCCGTAAGACTTAAAAATTTTATGCTCTCTCTTACTGTTTTGTCTCTTGTTACTTTATTAGATTCGACCAAGGAGTTAAGGAAGTCGGGATGGATGGGTCTCCCTCCCTCTCTGCCTCTGTCTCTGTCTCTCTGTCTCTGTCTCTGTCTCTCTGTCTCTCTGTCTCTCTCTCTCTCTCTCTCTCTCACACACACACACACACACACACACACACACACACACACACACATACTTACACACACTTCATCAGCAGTCTATACAACAATAAAAGTAAAAAGTGGTATTTTTTTTCCCTAGTGTAGTTTCTTGAGATGGTCTTATACAGCCCAAGCTGGCCTCAAGCTTGACCTAGGGTGGAGGAGGACCTTGAACTCCTGATCCCCTTGCTTCTACCTCTCAAGGGCTGGAATTACAGGTTTGCACCAACCCATTTTATGCAGTGCTGGGGGTAGAACTCAGGGCTTCACGCATGCCAGGCAAGTTTCCACCAACGGAACAACATCCCCAACCCCTAATAGCATAATTGTGAGTTCTGATGATAACACTTGTTTTCTGGTGATTTGAGAAAGTACTGATTCATCAGCTGAAACTGGTTCTAGGCCCCTCCTGTGTTCCTACATCCCACTAGGAACCTGTGATGAGGCCTACTTGTCTCAGACTGTCAACAGCTCAACTTGATTCCTGGCTCACCAGCATCAAGGACTCTTCTTGGGAAGCAGGAATAAGAGCGGAGAAGGATAAGACTCTCCAGCAGTTTCACGCATTAAAAAAACGGTGGATGGGTTTCAATTCAAATGAGCTCATGGGCCTGGAAGCTTGGGCTGTAAAGGAGGGTGAGTCACGGGTGCTACTGCAAATGCCCAAGGCTGTTGTTTTGTATAGCAGGCTCTGGGCTCTGTTTGCATCTGGGAGGGGGTCTGAGAGTGGGCAGCAGGAGGTGTCATTGAAAATGAATGTTCTCTGTGTGTGATCCAAGATCATTCTCCTCCCCCAGCCTGGACTCACAGAAAAGAATCATTCGGGAACAATGGAGGGAAAGTCTCCAGACTTTAGTTGGTAGTATTCTTGGAGGCTTTAGCTCTGTGCAGTTTCTTGAACTAGCCCCTGGGGTGGGACAGGAGGATGAGATCAAAGACAGCCAGACAGCCAGTGTCTGTATGGTCTGTACTCTTAGAACAGCCACACTGCCTGACCAGTAGTTTTGGCACACTGCTGGGGCTGAGCTTGTCAGGAGAGGCTCTGCCAGACTGTTCTTGGCTGCTGGGAATAGTTGCCCTACTGTCTCTGGAACATTCAAAGGGGAGGCAGGATGCTGGCTCACCTCTGGAAAAAAAAAAGCCCAATTGAATGGTAGTGTCTAAAATCAACTTGAGATCTGCAAGATTGAGTCAAGTCCTATGGCCTTCTAGGGTGGCGCTGTGATCCTGTACAGTTACAACATGGGATGCAGAGGGCAAAGCTGACAGACTCAGTGTGTAGGGCAGTGCTGGACTCTGATGTGCTTGGGACTGTCCTGCTGGGTCGGAGACCTGCAGAGTGCCTACAGCCTATTCAGTGTTACACTGGTTGCTTGGATTGGAACCCTCTGGCAAATATGAATGTATTCTAAACAGATACTTGTGCCCCTCCCTTTGGCTATCCGATTGCCAAAACAATGGACCCCAAGGAATTGCAATTCCCTCAGGAGTCTCATACTGGGAAAAGAGACCAAAGCCTGATGTCAGCCAATCAGGAGTTTGTCTCCCAGGAAGACGTCACACAGTTCTGACAACATGTCAGACCACCTTGCAGGAGAGACTGGAGCCCAGACAATGGTAGGTCAGTGATGGATGGGACCACGTCTTGGCCAGGACTGCTTAGTTATGCACACTTCTTGCCCTCTATTTAAATATAAACCCCACATCAGGACCCTGAATAAAGATTTGTGGGCAGAGTCAATGGGTCTCACTATTCTTCCTCTTTCCAATGTGGCTGCATTGAATAAATCTTTTTCTGCTTTTTGTCTTTGTGTCTTTAATTGGTGTATTTGAGTAGAGTATCCCAAGTCTAGCTTACTGGGGTTCCCATGGCTCAGGCTGTACCTGGCAACTTGGGAAACAGGATTTCTAACCCAATGGGGAGGTGTTAGAACTTGGGCTCCTCAGAGCTTTGAGCTACAAATGATGTTTTGGAGCTCATGGAAAGCACAGCAAGTGGAGTAGAGACCATTAGACTTAGCTCAGGTTCACACCTCAGTGACCTGAGGTAAATGCCTAATGGTCAGGCCCGAGGTTGAAGGTGAAGTTCACAGAGCCTAGATTTGGAGGGCAGCAGTTAGGTATGGGAGAGAGGGAGGGAGAGAAGAACGGGGAAAGGGGATGAGAGAGAGAGAGAACAGAGAAAGGTGAGAGAAGAGAGACATTCAAACACAGAGAGACAGAGAGAAAAGAGACAGAGTGGAAAGACCCACACACATATGCAGAGATACAGTAAGGGGAGAGAGAGAGGAGACACACAGACTGACACATGCACACAGAAGAGCACATGTGTGTATCTCTGTGTACATATGTGTGTATGTGTGTGTGTCTGTGTGCACATATGTGTGTATGTATGTATGTATGTATGTATGTATGTATGTATGTATCTGTGTATACGTAGGCCTATCTGTGTGCATGTATATGTGTGTTTGTACATGTATATGTGTGCATCTATGCTAGGTATGTTTAGACATTTGAAGTCAAAGTGTAGAGCATCAGTCTGTGGTCTTTCCACCTGAGCCCTTGCTTTGGTGTAGATGCCTAGAGGCTGACAGGTTGCCCTGGCTTTGTTGGACTATTTGTAAACTTGCACCTGCTGACTATTGCAGCTGACTCTCTTCCTCCCTTTCCTCCTTGGAGCTGCCATTTTTCAAGGACTAGGCATGGAGCTTCTAAGGTTGCATTCTGAACTTTCAAAGGCACTAAAATTAATGGAGCAGAGAAATCTACCGAGAGACGTAAGAAGAATTACCAAGACCTTAATAATAAATGTGTGTCAACAGCACTCAGAAAAAAATTTCTCCTTCAAGTCTCTGACTTTCTAGTTCCTAGTTCTAGCCTCCAAAAGCAGATACCTTTAATAGACTGTAAATTCAAGGACAGCTGGAAGGATCAAGCTGCATCATCAGCAGTCAGTGGACCGTAGTGGAATTTGAGAGGAGTAGGAGAACAATGGGGTTACTTGGTGGAGTGAGAGCCCCACAAAGCCAAGGTGAACTTGGGGTTTAGAGTCAGGGATGCTGAATCAGGAATGGACTCTGATAGATGATCAGGACAGATGGATGTCATTGGTCCTCAGTTGTTTAGCTGTCCCAAGGTGTTCCTGGATGTGTATTCTTCAAGCTCCTCATGTGAGACTAGCAAAGGCTGGGAACTAGGCTCAATTGGTAGAGCATCCACTTAGCATGCAGGCCAATCTTCAGCACCCCCAGTGGGGGGGAGCATGTCTGTAACATCAGAATGCAGGAGGTGGAGGAAGGAGAATCTGAAGTGCAAGGTCGCCTTCAGCTATAAACACAGTCTGGGGCCAGCCTGTGCTACAGGAGACCTTGTCTTAAGCAAACAACCGTAAGAACAGTGGCATTTATGGATGGCCAGCTTAGGACTGCAGGGTGGTGGGCACCTGTGATTCTGACGACAGGGAGGGTTTCCAGTAGCATAATGACTCAATGTCTCTAAAAGACAAGGCTCTTTATTTTCAATCAATACTTACCCGTGAAGGTGGTGTTCTCAGGCTAGGTTAGAGATTAAATCCATCTACATGGTCAGTACCCTGAAGGTCACTGACATGCCCTCCCTCCCAAGTTGATCCTCTCTGTGCTGTTAGTTATATTCGACCCCCTTAGAGGTGGGTGAGTATGGTGGTTTGAATATGCTTGGCCTAGAGAGTGGCACTATTAGGAGCTGTGGCCTTCTTGGAGGAAGTGTGTCACTGTGGGAGTGGGCTTGGAGACTCTTCTCTTTGCAGTCTGGAAGCCAGTCTTCTCCAGTTTGCCTTCTGAACAAGATGCAGAACTCTCAGCTCTTCCAGAACCATGCCTGCCTGGATGCTGCCACATTTTCTGCCATGATGATAATGGACTGAACCTCTGAACCTGTAAGACAGCCCCAATTTAATATTGTCCTCAAAAGTGTTGGCTTGGTCATGGTATCTGTTCATAGCAGTAAAACCTTCACTAAGACAATGAGGTCATCATTTTTCCCAAGAATGAGGAACAGAGAGACTGAGCATCTGAAGTCTGCATGCTCCACTGCATGCTCCACTGCATGCTCCACTGCATGCTCCACGCCAGAGCTCTCATCTTTTTGATGCCTAAGATGAACACTTTCTCAATCTAAAGAATCTAATCAATTCTCTGATGAGAAAGTGTATAGGATCTCCAGGGAAGAAGGGATTTCTCAATAGAGTCTCTGCTGGGAAACATCACACACGATCCGGTTGGGTTGTGGCTGAGTCAGTAGAATACTCACCTAGCTAGCTTGAAGCCCTGGGTTCCATCCCCAGCCCTGCAAGAAAACGGGATGTAATGGCTTCTGACTGTAATCCTAGCACTCTGGAGATGGAGGCAGGAGGAGCGCTTTAAGGTTATCTTTGGCTAAGTTTGGGAGTTTGAGGCAACCCTAGGCTACAAGAGATTCAGTCCCAAGAACAAAACAACACAACATAAACAAACAAATAAAAACCTCCTAAGACTAGGCAGCTCTTAGAGTCTAACCTGGGGCCATCTTCCTGGAGCTAATGACATGACCTTCTCAGACAGGGGGTCTTGGGTGGAGTTCAATTCAAGGGGATCTTGGGGTTTCATGGCCTTCTGGTTGTATTAACACACGGCTATCAGGTTCCAGAGGCCTTGGGATTTAGTCTGTCCAATGAAGACCTTTTGACACACTTATGAATGAACTATTGTTATTAATTTTTAATCTCTGTGTTTATGTGCATAAGTACAAATTGTATACCCTTGTGTGTGTGTGGTGGTTGGAAGATAGCCTCAAATGTTTGATCTTTGCCCTATGCTGTATAAAGGCAAGGTCTCTTCTTGTTCTCCACCCAGCCCAGGCCAGCTGGTCTGCAAGCTTCTGAGGATTCTCCTCTCTTGGCTCCCATCTTATCATAGGACTGTTGGGATCACAGACTCAAACTACTGAAGCTGGCTGCATTCAGGTTCTTGGGGTCTGAACTTAAAGTCCTCATGATTACATGGCAAGTACTTTTACCCAATGACAAAGCCATCTCCCCTAGCCCTATTAATGAGTTTAAAATTTTACATTCATTTATTTAGTTATTGGGTGGCATACATGAGGACAACTTGTAGGCTGAGTCTCTCTTTCTATCGTGTGGGGGGCTGGGGGAATCGAACTCAGGTCAGCAGACTTAGCTGCAAGCACCTTTACCTACTGAGTCATTTCCCCAGCTCCTAGTAATGAATTAATGAAATATTAAGCACGATGTTTAGAGACATCTTCCTGTTTAAGAATAATCTTTAAGTCCACAGAAAAGAGTCACACCCCTCAAAAACTTCCCTCCCAACCCCCGCCTTGCAGCAAAGTTTGGTGCTGCAGAATGGGCTAAGGCATCCTGATCCAGCCTTGGCTCTTTGTTTTGTCCTCCACACAACCTAATTTTCCCAGGGTTGCACAGCCCCTGTTCACTATGGACACAACATTTCCCTGCAAAATATTTTCTGAAACCACTAAAGGCCTTTTAAACAAATTTGCATTAATAGCTTGTGGGGCCCCCTCATTTACATATGTATTTGAAAGGGCAGTAGTTTGGGGAATGTGATTTTCAAAAAGAAAACCAACTGGTATGCCTTGGTGTGGCTTGCTCTGTGGACATGCCTGAGATTGTTAAAAAGTAGAGATTTAACTTTCAGTAACGTGCCGTTCATGTGCAGTTGTGGAGTCTGGGAAAGGGACATAGGCTGCGATTTTTTTCCCTTATACCTTTGTAGCTACAGTAGAGAATGTTGTTATTGACTGAAGATTGATCTAGAAGAGAATGAGGCCTTTCTTATTGGGAGAAGGTAAGGAAGACATAGGGTGTTAATTAAGACAATATCATGAAATGTGTTCTAAGAAGTATTCTGAGGCTCCTACTGGATCCAGTTCGGTGATAAGATTGTACAGGTAAGTTTTCTTGAGCTTGCAATCCTGGAAAAAAAAAACTTAGGCCCATGGATCCAAATACAATTTTTCTTTTCTTTTTTTTTTTTTTTTTTTTTTTTTGGTTTTTCGAGACAGGGTTTCTCTGTGTAGCCCTGGCTGTCCTGGCACTCACTCTGTAGACCAGGCTGGCCTCGAACTCAGAAATCCACCTGCCTCTGCCTCCCAAGTGCTGGGATTAAAGGCATGCGCCACCACTGCCCGGCTCAAATACAATTTTTCAATGAACAAAGTTTGGGACTGTTGGGCTGTGGAGATGGTTCAGTAGGTCAGTTCAAGTGTGAGGATCTGAGTTTAGGTTCTCAGAACCTACATACAAGCTGGAGGCCAAGACAAGAGAGTCCCAGAAAGCTTGCAGACCAGCTAGCCTGGTGTGGGTTGGGGAAAAAGAAACCCCGTCTCCTATTAGGTGTAAGTTAAGGACTGACACCCCAGGTTATCTTCTGACCTCCGCATGCCACGAGTGTGCCTACGTTCACACATGAGTCACACCCATCTCTCTCACACGTGCAAAGAATAAACCTCTAGTGATGTCTTATATTATTTAGATATAGCAGGCTGGGTCTGTGGCACTTGTAAGTCTTTCTGAATCGAATGAACTCTGTTTCATGTCATGGATTCTGGGGTAATGAATGAACAAGTATAACTCATCCCAAGTAACTTATTTATTTATTATTGTTGTTTTATGTGTGTATTATTATTGAGAGAGACCAAGAGTGAGAGTGTGTGTGTACATGCCGTGTTTGTGTGTGTGTATGCATGCGTGCCTGTATGTGTGTGTGTGTGTGTGTGTGTGTGTGTGTGTGTGTGTGTGTGTGTAGGTCAGAGGACAACCTCTGGGAGTTGGGTCTCTCCTTTTCCCTTGTTTTGAGGCAGGCCTCTCTTCTTTCTGTCATGGTATGTACTACAGGCTGAGTGGGGAAAGGTGCTGAGTTTGATCACACAAGCTTCGAGAGAGAGGATTGACTCCTGTAAGTTGTTCTCTGACTCCTACATGTGAGCTGAGGCTCATGTGCATCCACATGGAAAATAAATCAGTGCATGTGAAAAAAAAAGACAAACGTTGGTCTATTCCAATAACATCTCCCAGCTATTCCTTGTAGGGATTAATAATCTTTAAAACACTTTATTTTGGTTTGTGTGGATGTGTGATGTGATGTGTGTGTGTGTGTGTGTGTGTGTGTGTGTGTATGCGCGCGCACGTGCTTGTGTACGCACGCTCACACACTACCCTTGGAGGCCAGAAGAGGGCGTCAGATCCCCTAGAACTGGAGTTACAGGTGGTTGTGAGCTGCCTGAAATGGGTGCTAGAAACTAAACTTTGTGTCCTCTGGAAAATCAGTAAGCACTCTTAACCACAGAAACATCTCTCTGGTTCCAGATGAACTATCTTGAATTGCAACCAAGAGAGACCTTGCAAGGTTTTTCCTGTGAAGTCCCTCAGTGCACTATATACAAACAAGCCCATGAGGGTGGTATGTGAGCTTGAGGGTGGGACCCTGGCACCCGAAGTGCCAGAATGTGTTTAATATCTTCCATATTAGCTTGAATCATTCTGACTTGGATGAGAATACTTTTCTCCTATTTTATAAACATTGTTTATGACAGAGTAAACGTGTATACTGTAATTACAATTCCTTTCTGGTACAGTGTTTTATTTTCCTTATGAGTCATGATTATTTGGGTTTGTGCATGTATGTTTGTTGATACCATATCCCTGAAATATCTATCAGAGTTATGAAACACCGCTCAACTTCTTTGAAACAGTCAGGAAACTGATCAATTACCCTAGCCCTCCCTTTTTTTTCAAAAAGAACTTTTCTTTTCTAGAACTTTCTATGCCTGTGTTTAGCATCTTCTGAGCTGTCCTGAAATTTCAGCACCATTTTTGGAATTCTGAGCCTGTTTTCATAAAGATCTTGTCTCTGTTAGTTTGAGGTACTAAAATAAAATGCTGAGTGATTTTTTGAAAACATAGGCTGGAAGTCCAAGATCAAGTCCAGTTGAAGCATCCCCAGAGTCTGACCCATGGCTTAAGCCATAGCTCTTCAATATCTTCAAATACAAAAGAACTAAGTCCCAGTTTCCATCAGAGGGGGCAGACCTCTGCCTGGGCCACCAGGGCTCCATAGTGAGAAAGTTAGCCTCCCAGGAATGCAGAAAAGCCATGAGTGGGGGTAAGACGAGCAACACTGCTCAGCGGGACTCACCCAGAATCCTTGGGACACAGGGACTGAGGAACAGCTGGGGGAAGGAGTCTTCTGGTTTCCATCTGTGGCGGGAGACCTCTACCTGGGCCACCAGGGCTCCATAGCCAAATAGTGCCAGGAGAAAGTTAGACTCCCAGAGTGTGGGCAAGCCTGTCTGCTCAGAGGGACCCACTGGAATCCCCAGGACACAGGGACTGAGGAGTGGTCCTCTGGTTTCTTTTGGTGGCTGGAGCAGATCCTGTGACACAGGGCTCCATACTCAAATAGTGCCAGGAGAGAGCTGGTATCCCAGGAGTGCTGACACACCTTCCAGCACAGGCAAGACCACCACTTCTGTTCTAATTCACTGGATCAAGAGGGACCCTTGCAGAGCCATCAGGACACAGGAACCAAGGGACAGCTGGGGACAAGATCCTTCGGGTTTCTGTCTGCACCCCAGAGCTGACCCTGTACCACAGCACTCCAAACCCAAATTCCTCTCAGAGAGAGCTGGCCTTCAAGGAGTATTGACATCGAGGCTTGTAGGAAGGACAAGACAGTCAGAGAGAGTAAGACCAGCTAACACCGGAGATAATCAGATGGTGAAAGGTAAGGGCAAAAACAGACGGAACAGAAAACAAGGCTACTTGGCATCATCAGAACCCAGCTCTCTCACCACAGCAAGCCCTGGATACTCCAACACACCAGAAAAGCAAGACTCAGATTTAAAATTGCATCTCATGATGATGATAGAAAATTTTAAGAAGGAAATAAATAACTCCCTTAAGGGAATACAAGAAAACACAGGTAAAAAACTAGAAGCTCTTAAAGAGGAAACACAAAAATCCCTTAAAGAATTACAGAAAAACACAATCAAACACATGAAGGAAATGAACAAAACTATCCAGGAACTAAAAATAGAAATAGAAACAATAAAGAAATCACAAAGGGAGACAACCCTGGAGATAGAAAACCTAGGAAAGAGATCAGGAGCCATAGATTTGAGCATCACCAACAGAATACAAGAGATAGAAGACAGAATCTCAGGTGCAGAAGATACCATAGAAAACATTGACACGACAGTCAAAGAAAACGCAAAATGCAAAAAGCTCCTAACCCAAAACATCCAGGATATCCAGGACACAATGAGAAGACAGAACCTAAGGATAATAGGTATAGAAGAAAGTGAAGATTCCCAACTTAAAAGACCAGTAAATATCTCTTCAACAAAATTATAAGAAAACTTCCCTAACCTAAAGAAAGAGATGAACATAAATATACAAGAAGCTTACAGAACTCCAAAAAGATTGGACCAGAAAAGAAATTCGTCCCATCACATTATAGTGAAAACACCAAATACACAAAATAAGGAAAGAATATTAAAAGCAGTAAGGGAAAAAGGTCAAGTAACATATAAAGGCAGACCTATCAAGAATTACACCAGACTTCTCATCAGAGACTATGAAAGCTAGAAGATCCTGGGCAGATTTCATACAGACCCTAAGAGAACACAAATGCCAGCCCAGGCTGCTATACCCAGCAAAACTCTCAATTATCATAGATGGTGAAACCAAAATATTTTATGACAAAACCAAATTTACACAATATGTTTCCACAAACCCAGCCCTACAAAGGATAATAGATGGAAAATGTAAAATCAAAGAGGGAAACTACATC
>CM052711.1:59211354-59226319 GCA_028551405.1 Uromys caudimaculatus | reverse complement strand
TCTATCTATCTATCTATCTATCTATCTATCTATCTATCTATCTATCTATCTATCTATCTCTTATCTATATCTCTCATCTGTCTATCTATCTATCTATCTATCTATCTATCTATCTATCTATCTATCTATCTATCATCTATCATCTATCTATCTATCATCTATTTTTGAGACCGTGTTCTTCACTAGATTGGTGCTCACTAAATAAGGTAGGCTAGCTAGGCAGTGAGCCCCAGAGATCCAATTGTCTCTGCTTCAGCACTCTTATTAGGACCTAGTATGGACACACACACACACACACACACACACACACACACACACACACACAGAGAGAGAGAGAGAGAGAGAGAGAGAGAGAGAGAGAGAGAGAGAGAGAGAGAATTTTGTAGCCCTTAGAAGGGCACTTACTTAGCACACAGTAAGTACACAAGACTCTCCCAGTACTAAAGTGAGCGTGATGTTACATAACTCAAGCAAGCCTCTGGCCTTGCATTGCTTCATGTCCCCACGTCTTATCTCTGTCAAGGTTGTACGTCCTTTGAGGTTTAAACTGTACTTTGCTTTATCTTGGGGACTTGGAGATCCAGGAACTAAGTTAGCTGTTATCTTCTTATTTATGCTCGTTTTTCTTTCCAAATGATTTTGGTTGCCTTTGGTCTGACTGTGATGTCATCTGTGGCGTTACCAAACCGCTGTAGAGGACAAATGCCCGCTGCCTTTCCAAGGCTCAAGACTGACACGGGTCTACACTAGAGATCTCAAATGTGCATGTGCCAGTCACAGTGGCATCATATTAAAATGCAAATGGTAGATCAGGGGCTCAGGAGGAGGCGAGGGGTGGTTTCTTGTCTAACCTGCTGCTGGATGCTACTTCATTTCAGCGGGAACACGATTGCTCACAGTGGGACTCAGTTCAATAGCACACAGTGTGTGTGTGTGTGTGTGTGTGTGTGTGTGTGTGTGTGTGTGTGTTCAGAGGACTCTTTGCAGGAATCAGTTCTCTCCTTTCACCATGTGGGTGCCACTAATCAAACTCAGGGGATCCTGTTGGAAGCAAATGTCCTTCCTTGCTGAGCCATCTTACCAACCCACATCGTGCCTTTTGATACATATTCTCTCACTGAACCTGCAGTTTACCAATTAGACTAGGCTGGCTCAACAGCAAGCCTCAAGGATACACCTGTGCCCTTTTCTCCAATGCTAGGCTACCAGTGTATGATACCATGCCTGGCTTACTTTTTAGGTGGATTCTGGGAATTGAACTTGGTTCTTCATGCTTTTGTAGCAAGCATTTTACTGACTGAAACTAAAAGCTTCCACGGTGTATCAAAAGCTAGAACTTTCACAAGCTCACTGCTGCATGAAATGGGTTAGTTTCAGGAAATGAGTTAGGTTTTTTTGAACGACACTGCTCTGACACAACCAGCGACTCCTCTAGGAAAGCTGTGGAAGGGTTTTGTTGTGTTTTGGAGACAAAGTCTCCTGTGTCTCAGGCTGCCCTTGGACTTATTAGGTAGTGAAGGATGACCTTTAACTCCTGATCTTCCCGCTTCTACCTCCTGGGTGCTGAAATTATAAGTGTGCACCTCCCAAACTGGGTTATGTGGTGCTGGGGATCAAACCCAAGGCTTCAAGAATGCTATACCAATTCTCTCCCAGCCGAGACACATCTATAGCCACGTTCAAAGGTGAAGGAGTCAGGGCTTCGTGTGATCTCCCAGAAGCTGTTGTTCACATAGAACGTAGAGGGGAGAGGTTATGGCAGAGTCGGCAGGGGCTCTGATCCCTGGTCTAAAATACTTCACTTCCTGGCTCAGAAGATTTTGAAGGGCGAGAGTTGGGAGATACAGTCATTGGGGGGCTTTATTTCTAGGTCGGACTATTTTTCTCACAAAGTGTAAGAATTCAAATACAATGAGTGCCCCCAGGACTCATCCATCCCTTTCCAAAGGCCCCCATCTGGTCAACAGGAGAAATTCATATTCTTCCTATTAAGGTGACCTTAACCCTATTTCCAGCAGATGAATAACTCCGGCCTTATTATGCCAAGAGAGTACAGCTCCTCCCTCCCTGTGCTCTGCTCAAGAGCATCTGGCATTGACACCCTGGGTGGGGAGAACCTCAGCTCATTGTTGGTTTGAAATCCCCCAGCACGCTCCAGCTTACCCTTCTGTTGTCACCCACATCTGGCCAGGGAGATAGTTACTTATTCAAGCAGGTGCCTTCATTAACATTACTGTGTCTTTATTTCTATTCTCTCGAATGCTTGGAATAGTCAGTCAGTGAACTGACTGGGAACACAGCAATGATGTAACTCAGGTCCTGTTTCTTCCAGAACTTAGCCTTTCCATCAAAGTAGGCACTTACAAGTGTTTGGTGAGTTGAACTGGCTGTCCAAAGGATGATAACTATTTAAGTTAACTTGAAGTTCATTCAGGATGTTTTCCCTCTGTGTTTGGAGATCAAGCAGTTCAGCTTTCCCACTTAAACTCACTGTGTAAGTGTGAGTTAACTGGCCTCTCCTGAGTTCCCACTCTTTCAAAATGGGAATAATAACAGTAATGTATTTACTATTTATTACCCGCTAAGCTCTGTTCTAAGAACTAAATATGCGATAATTGCTTATCACTGACTTCTTAGAAGGTTTGTGTAGATAGATACAAGGAAAACACTTTGCCCACTGTACAAGTATTCCCACATGGCAACAACTGTTGTGATAAACAGCACAGTTTTTGTCTAGGATTAATGTTTGAGTTTGAGATCTTTGTTTTTTTTTTTTTTCCAGCGTCTGTTTTCCATTGAAATTTGAGACAATGTTTGGATATCTTTGAACCTCCGAACACCCCTGCTTGTCTTTATGTTCCAACTAGCCACGTCGATTCCTCTGGGCTGCTCTTCTCAGTGTGCCCTCTCATCAGATAGTCTGGCATATTCAATGATGAGTGACAAGAGCAAACCTGTCTCATACAAGATGGACAAGGAGGACACGCATCTGAACATCTCCTATGCATGCTCTGACCTGTATTCATCTGAACTTACACACATGAACAGATGTGAAAACACACAAAGACCAAGAAGACAAAAATTAATTACCCTCTTATTCTCTGTCCCCCAAAACAATCCCTTCTGTTGGTTGTGGTGACAGAAAAGGGTAGGTATTTCAGGCTGCCTACTGTCTTTAAATGTTCACAGTGTACTTAACCCTCCAGCTGATGCTATCTGAGTATTATGAGCTGGTTAGAGGGAGACCATCTGTAATATATTACATTACCAAGGTGTTCTAGACTTTACAGAAATTTTTTTACTAAAACAGCTCCAACTTGTCATCCCTGGAACCCTTGGACTAGAATTGACCAGAAGTTTCAAAGCTAGCTTTGAAGGGAAGAATGAATGTTTTATTTTTGTTTATCTATTCATTTGTTTATTTGTTTACTTATCTAGTGACTTGTCTGTATATGTGTGTACATGTACACATGGGTACACATATGTCTAGGCAGAGATTCATGCGTGTATGCATGCATGTGAAGGCCAGAGGAAAACTATCAGTCTTCAGATATTGTCTATCTTAGTATTATGTTTTTTACATAGGGTCCTCAAAGGTGGAATGTACCAAGTAGGCTAGAATGGCTGGTCAGTGAGCCCCAGGGATCTACCTGCCTTCACTTCCCCCGTGCTGGAATTGTTAGCAGCTGCCACTATGCCTGGCTTTATACATAAGTGCTGGGATTCAACTCTGGTCCTCATGTTTGTAAGGCAAGCACTTTACTGACTAAGCCATCTCCCCAGCCCCTGTTTCAGACAAGCATTTGATGCTTTCCTATTTAAGCCTATACTAGACCTAAAAGTCATCTCTGGGGGAGAGAAGGTGGACCGGCCAGCAAGCTTTTGAAGAAACGGATGCATTTCTCTTGCAAGTCCCCAGGGCTCAGGTCACTAAGCATCCAATGAGCAAATATACAGGGAGAAAGAATTTTAATATTCCATTATTTGAATAACCACAATAGAAATGATTCACATTCTAAAAGTCTGAACTTGTTCTGTTTTTAGCAACTGTCGATTGTAGTCATAAACAGTTGCAGATTTGAGGACATAAATCTCCCTCTTTAGGGACTCAAGTGTTTATATTGGGGTGGGAAGCCTTGGTTTTACAGGAGGGAAACTCTTGTCTGAGGTCTTTGAAAATGTGGATATACTTTTTGAACTGTATGTACAAAGGATTTAGGAAGAGGTCTTGACCCAGAAACGGTGGAATGGGAGAGGGGATTGAGGATAGAGCTGTATCCCTGAGCCTAGCATGCCCGCATACTTGTGCGTTTGAAGGCGGAGCACAGACAGGCCTTCTGGTTGTCCAACTCTGAATTCACTATCAATGCATGGTTTCACGGTTGACCTAGTTTCCAAGGGCTGTCCTGTTGGTCCCTAAATTGTTTGCATGAGGACAGCATGGGAGACGAGGACAGTTCTAAGATAGAAACTCTAATGGTTGAAACTAAATGGTTTTGAAACTCTAATGGTTGTTATGTTCCCATATACATAAGGGCACCTCTGCCATTAGGTGACCCAGTTCAGAGTCTCCTGTTTCTCACTGCACTTGGCAGAAAAGACACAAATGTTCTTTGTTTATGACGCACGCACACCATTGTTTGAAGCTTCGTCTTCCTTCTGAGAGCAACTATCATCCAGTGTCTGAGTCTCTTTGTGCTGTCCTTAGCTCTGCACCTACTAGGGACCTTTGAAGGAGGCTGCGAAAAGAGGATCCTCTTCTTCACTGGTTACCTGGGACCACCTAGTAACCACTGTGTTCCACAGCACTGAGTATGCCTATTAGCTTTGGTGACATCTCCACAGACTTAAAATAAGTTGATGGTAATCCCAGTGCTGGCTGTGACAGAGATGGGGCTCACTGGCCAGCCAGCCTAGCCTACAAGGCAAGGGTAGGCCAGTGAGAGAACTTGTCTCAACCGAAAGCAGAAACGAGAGATGGTGCCTGAGGAACAGCACCGAAGATTGACCTCTAGTCTTTACATGCATGGACACACATGTGCATACTGCCTCACCTAAGCACACTCACATGCATGTGCACACATACATGGGGGAGGGGGGAGGGAGAGGGGGAGGGAGAAGATGAAATTGACACAGGAAGAGTTTGCTGGGAAAATTTAGAAAGCTGCTTTGATGTTTTTGAGGAGCTAAGAGCCAAATTGGGGGGGGGGGAGATGAGAGACAAATTATGTAACAACAGAGGGCCCATGACATCACTGTGTCCTGTCACACACTGTCTTTGTAGGAAGTGATTAATCAAAGATACTTGAGATCAACTGAACGGTCCCTTCTCCTGACCTTCACATTAATTAAAAAACACATTCTTTTTTTGTTGTATGTATATGAGGCTTTCCTGTATGTATGTATGTTTGTATGTATGTATGTATGTATGTGTGCCTGGGAAGGCCAAAAGAGGGCATTAGATTTCCCAGAAGTGGAGTTACAGATGGTTTGAGATGGCATGTGGTTGCTGGGAACTGAGTCCATGTCTCTTGGGAGAGCAGTTAGCATCCTCAACTGCTGAGCCATCTCTGCAGCTCCTTCAGTTTAATCTTGCTGTATCAATTTACTAGTTTATTTTGTTACTATCAGTTTCTGGGCTTGAGTATTCTGGGTTAGGGTCACTGGAGCTTACTGACTATTTAGCCTTACCTACTTGGAGAGTTCCTGGCCAGGGACAGAACCTGTCTCCAAAGGCAAAGTAGTACATAATGGCACCCGAGGAATGACATCTAAGGTTGACCTCTGACTAACGCACACAACACATGCACAAGCACACGCACGCACATGCACACACGCATGAGAGAGAGAGAGAGAGAGAGAGAGAACTGCAAATGTACTTTGTGCTTCACCCTTCCTACTGATTTCCATGACTGAAGATCAGGACTCACAGATAACCTTTTTTTTTCTTCTTCTTCTTTTTTAAAAACACATAGTCTCTCGCAGTTAAGGTTGTCTTCAAACTCATTGTGTAATAATCATTCTCTGTTCTCCTGTGTCCACCTTCCAAGTACTGGTGGTGCAGGGGATTGAATCCACGGCTTCGCGCATGCTAGGCAAGCATCCTACTGATTTAGCCCTGCAGTCCTTAGCTGGCCATTTAAATTTCTACTTTACACATGAAGGGACCACATTTTAGGTCTTTGTTTTACAAGTATCACCTCAATACCTAAAATTGCTTCTGAAGTTTATTGAGACACCGAGGGTCAGAAATATGAGCTTGGCAGTTTGTCAGGCTTGACCTATTGACCCCGGAGAGCAGCTGGTGTGGTTCTTACAGCTGCCCCCAGCTCCCAGAGCCTTTTACCCAGAGGAGTTGCCTTTGATGGGCTTCTGTGGGAGGAGGGCTCCTCTGAATGGGTTTTCTCTGAAGCTCCGCACTAGACCCTACCCTATGGAGAGAACAATGCCGGAGAAGGCAAACAGCACGGGAGGGTGGGTTTGCAAGAACAGAAGCAACAAACAGAAGGAGAAAAACTGCTTTGAACAGAAGCCGATCCTCAAATTTTACTAATGATTCTTCCACATTTGGAGTAAAGCTTCTTAACCACAAGACAAAATCTTTTGGGACTGTGGGAGTGACCGCTAGCCAATGGTGGTGTTATAGAGGAGTGGACGGTCATGTGTGGGTACAGCCAACGGTGGGGTTAGGTCAGTATTACTCCGGGAGTTAGCAGCTTGGAATCCTGCCCAACCCCCCTCGGCTTTAGTATACAATCACATTATGCTGAGTTAATCTGCTTCCCTGGTTAGAGACCTCAGCAAAGGTAAGCATCTCTAACTTTCTCCCCAAGATGTGGTCTAATGTAAGACCCCAATAAGCATTGTTTAAATGCTGCCACTGAGTCCGGCCCTGACTGTCATCATCCCAGCTCTCCTGTGGGGTGTTAATCTCTGCTTCTCTTTTTTTGTGAGCCTTCTGGGGGTGGAGGGCTATGATATATATATTCATATATATATCATATACATATATATGTTCTTTGTTTCCTCCCTCACCCCTCCCTTCCTTTCCTTCTGACAGGGTCACTAGCCCAGGCCGACTTCAAACTCCCTATATAGTTGAGGATGACTGTACACTTACGATTCTCCTGCCTCCGTGTCTCTAGTGCTGGGATCACAGGTGTGCATCACCATGTCTGGTTTATACAGTGCTCTCGATTAAATCTAGGGCTTTATGACTGTTAGGCAAACACTCTACCAGCTCAGCAACACCGCAGCTCCGGGGACTATTTCTTAACACCTTTGGTAGAGGAGTGCCGGGGCTCACGAGACTGCTCCAACAGGTATACTTGAGACACAAACTCAGCAGGGTGGTTACTTGGCTTCTCTGAGCAGTCATTTCATCTCCGACCACCTGCACACCAGAGAAGATTCTGAAAAAGGTTGGATATCCGTTCTAGGGAGAACTGAGAAGTCATGTAAGTTCAAAGGTCTAGGTTGCTGTTTTCCACACAGTGTGGCCTGGGAGACTGCCTGGAACTTGGTGATGACTCCCGTGGTATCTATTTTATGCAGTTTTGCTATGTGTATTAAAAAATATAGAAATGGGCTGAGGGTGTAGCTGAATTGGTACAGTCCTGGCCTAGCTTGCACAGAACATTGGGTTTCATAGCTAAACTGGCTACAGTAGTAGCCCAGGCTGTGATCTTAGCACTTAGGAGGAAGGCAGGAGGATATATTATATATATAATATATATATTGAAAATAAATCTTAAAAACAAAGTAAAATCACAACAAGTCTCTCCCCAGGGTGAGGTTGACTGATTTTACCCAGAGGATCCTGTGCACAATGCCCTCTTTCAGTGCCCCTGCTACCAGACTGGTTCTTGAAGTCTCACCTTTCCCTATGTCATGGAGTCTCATCTCTGCCTACGCTAGGGTACAGATGTTTCTTTTCTTACTGTTTGGATGTGAGGGTGCCTGACCCTCTGCCTAGAATTCTGACAAAGGTGGGTTCACACCGATGGCTGGGGAAGGCCCTCTCTCTGCCCCCTCAGGTTTCGGCAGGAGGTCCTCTGCCTGATATCCCAAGGGCACTGCGCATGTGTGTGTATTTATTTTTGGTTTCTAGGTTATCTCATTATTTCCTGTTGCCTTCCTTGGCCTCACACTGACTCTGCCTCATGCCTTTACTTCCCGGGTCTGTTTTGATACATAGTATGTAGCTGGGAGTCCCACGATGTTTTGAAAACATTTGCCTGACCTCGTTAGGGCATCCTTCTCTTTTATAGTGGAACAGAGCCTGCTGGAACACCAGGGGGAGGGGGTTCTGCACCTCAGTAATGTTAAAGCAGAGATTTGAAATGCCAGTCTAGATCTTGTTCACATTCCTCCTTAACTAATTCCTTCCTTCCTTCCTTCCTTCCTTCCTTCCTTCCTTCCTTCCTTCCTTCCTTCCTTCCTTCCTTCCTTCCTTCCTTCCTTCCTCCCTTCCTTCCTTCCTGGTGAGTCTAAGTCTTTATGTGTGGGATTGTGTCTGTGCACATGTGTGCATGTGATGGTCAGAAGACATCTCAGAAACTCTTCCTCAAGTGCTCCTTACTTTGGTTTTAGAGACAAGGTCTCTCACTGAGCCTGAAGCTTTCCGAGTTGAGTGGACTTTCCTGTCTGTGCATCCTCAGTGCTGGGTTAGAGACATGAACAGCTCCGTGCTTGACTCTTTAGGTCTGTGCTGGGAGTCAAACTCAGGTCCTTGTGCACGAGAGGCACGCACTTTACAAACTGAGTGCTCTCCCAGCTTGATGGTTTACACACAAAATGGGCACGGAGGTCCTCTCCCTGCTGTCCTGTTGCCCATGCGCACTCCGAAAAGTCTTGGTGCAATCCCACAGACACATGCTGCTCACAGACAGGAAGCACAGGTGCGTCCTGTGCATCGAAGAAATGTAACGGAGCAATAAACATTTCACATGGTTCTTTAAAACCATCACTAAATCCCACTTTACCGTGTACAAAGTGATCTGGCCTGGGTAGGGGGGTGACAAATGGAAGGATCAAGAAGGGACCATTAGGAGTTCAGTGTGCCAACAGGGTGACAGCTTTGAAACCAGACACATGAAGGCTTGACACTTAGCCTATAACTGACATGTTCTCTTGAAAACACCTACTTCCTTCCTTTCTAAAATGGGATTGCTACAATGGAAATCCAGCAAGGTGAAGGGGCTCTGTGGTGTGTGTGAGACATGTATGTTGGCAGACAGTGAGTGTAGCTGTGTCATCGGTCCTCCATGTCCTCTCTGGGGAATGCTGTGATGGTGGACCTTTCTGTCTGTAGGAGACAGCTGGCCATGTTGAAAGATGATAAGACTGAGGGAGAATGTGAGCCATGTGAAGGCTGAGTGTGGCCTTGCCTTCGTCATCTGAGCTTCAGGGATAATGATGCAGGAAATTCTCAGCTCCAAGTACTTCCTGTTGCTCTGGGCCTGCAGATCCAAAAGGTAAAGGAAACTCAAAAGGAAATAGTAAATCAGAGAAGCAGATGGACAGTCTTGATTAAACATTCTATCATCTATCTATCATCTATCTATCATCTATCTATCTATCTATCTATCTATCTATCTATCTATCTATCTATCTATCATCTATCTATCTATCTATCTATTCATCCACCCATCATCTATCTTTTGTCTATCATCTATCATCAAATATTTTTATGTATATATCCATTTACATAATAACAAGTGTTCATACCAAAACCTGTTTTATTAAATTCAGATTGTTAGGTTTATATGACAAGTGCTTTTACCCACTGGACCCCAGAAAGATGTTGTCATCATCTTGTATCAAGGAGAAAAAGTTATTCTTTATGTCCATTTATCTGTCCATCCATCCATTCATCCATCCATCCATCCATCCATCCATCCATCCATCCATCCATCCGTCCATCTGTCCATCCATCCCAGAGTGAGTTTGCAGCCATGGTAAGTACTTACTAAATAGAATACATTTGCATAACGGGCCCAGTAATGAAGGCAAAGACCTCTGGAGTTTTTCCAGTATAAAATGGCAAACACGGCATGCTTGAGAATATCAGCTGTACCTGTATGAGTGTGCCCATATTCCATGAATGTGTGTGTGTTCGTGTGCCTGCACATGTATAATCTGATGGGATATCTACCCTCTATGCACCCTGGTGATACATTTTCTATCTACTTAGCTCTTTTCCTCACTAATTTTATAATATAGAAAGCATCAGTAGATACATGTTTCAGTCACAAGCTTTATGTGGTTGTTACTATGAGTGGCCCTTCACTGTCCTCGTTGGTACTGTTTTTGTAAAGATTAGCATTTCGTACCTGGAACACCTGCAATTTTGGCTATCGCAATTTATTGTGCTTGCTTATTAGTTGAGACTATTTCAATGTCTTTATTTTTCAGATGTCCTTAATCAGATATCTTTATTCAAACTTCACTTCTTATAAAGTCATTTTACAAACCCTCCATATCCAGGCAAATAGATAGAACTTCCGGAAAGTTCAGAAAGGGATGAGGTAGCTCAGTTGGTAGAGTGATTGTTTAGCATGCACAAAGCCCTGGTCTTGATCCCCAGCACTGCATAACTTGGGCGTGGTGATACATGGCTTTGTCTTAGCACTTAGCAGGTGGAGGCCGGAGGGTTAGAAGTTCAAGATAATCCTTGGCTACATGGGAATTCGGGGCCAGGGCCACAGCCAGACAGGGCTTTATGGGACTCTGTCTTAGAAAACAGAGTTGTGGGAGTGTTGTGTTTACAAAAAGATTAAGACAGGAGGAATATGTTTTGTAGTCAGGTGTGGGGGAGGGGAAAAGGGGGTGCCTCTGAGGGCCCATGCTGAGGCATCTCTTCCCCCTGAGGGACCAGCCACAGGAAGGTATAGTATAGAACAGAGTTTATTCAGGGCATGGGGAGGGTAGTAGACACAGAGAAAGGCAGAGAGAGAGAGAGAGAGAGAGAGAGAGAGAGAGAGAGAGAGATATGAGTAGAGGCCAGCCTTGAGCACATGGAGAGAGGGAGGGAGGGGAAAGGGAGAGGGGGGGAAGGGGCGAGAGGACAGACAGAGTGGGGAGCAAGAAGGCAAGAGCAAGAGAGAGCAGAGGGATGGAGCAGCCCCTTTTATCGTGAATCAGGCACACCTGATTGTTGCCAGGTAACTGTGGGGCGGAGCTTAAACCAAATGCTAACAGGGAGGGTACTAGAGAAAGCTTCTATTTTATCGTGGTATAATTGTTGTCGGAAGGAAGGGTAGTCCTTACTCATTTGTTCAACCTTTTCCAAGGAAGAGCCGAGCGGCTCTTCACACATCCGTTCCCTCAGGGGTCAGCAGGAAATTCTGGAAGTACACGCAGGGGCATTTGGAATGGCATCTGGAAGGACAGAAGTGAGAAGTGATAAAGGAAAAGAAAGCCATCAATATGACCAGAAAGCCTGGGATGGCCACCCCAGATCCACTAGCAGGAGGGTCGTGGGGCAAGGGATTAGCAAGAATCAGTCACAAAATGGACCACCCAAGCTGCCATGCTCATTCTTGTAAAACGCAATGGAAACTGAGATTCATTCCTCAGGAGAGCATCAGCTCTTTTGTGTTAAAGGAACAAACAGTGGTTCAGAAATGTATAAAATCCAAAAGCCACGGCTTGATCCTCTCTGCTCTGGGGTTCACAGTGTGGGGAAGCAGTCTCCTGGCTCCATAGTGGGTGAGACACAGAGCAGAAGGCCAAGGGGGGCCACGGGTGGCTTTTATTGAAGGCTGTCTTTTAGGCCTCGCTGATCAAAGAGGCCCGGCTGGGTCCTTTTAAGTCATGGACAGGATGGAAGAGGGCCAGAGTTCAGGCGGAGGGAAACGTCTTCGCTAAGTCTTAGGAGTTCTGCTGGCAACAGCAATGCCTGAGTTCTACTTGAGGGGGAAGGGGAGAGGATAGTGAATGTATGTAAAGTTTCCCCTGTGAGAATGTACCCAGCCATGCTATTTGTCACGGCAAAGCCATTAGAATTAACTTATGTCCACCCATAAAGAGACTGGATAAGTGAGTTGGGGCGAATTGATACAATGGAATGATTATGGATTAAACCAGGGCTCCAGATATTCATGTGGTTGTCAACTATTCAATGTTGAGCAAAGAGCAAATTGAAGCAGTCATGTGACATAAAACTATGCGTGCAAAGGAAATATAAAACAGGGCTAGAGATGGCTCGGTTGGTCAAATACCTGCTGTGCAGCATGAGGGACCTGGGTTCAAATCCCCGGAATGCACATAACCATTCGAGGTGCAGCAACACCCAGAACACCAGAGGGTAGGATGGAGGAGAGAGAAAGGAAGATCCCTGAAGGCCATTGCCTGTCAGCACCCACAAGCTCCGGGTTAGCAAAAGGCCTTTCTCCAACACAATATAACACAACAAAATTCCTGCAAAACCAACCACCAATCCACCACACAACCAACCAACCAACCAAACAACCACACAACCAACCAACCAACCACACAACCAACCAACCAACCAAACAACCACACAACCAACCAACCACACAACCAACCAACCAACCAACCAACCAACCAACCAACCAACTAACCAACCAACCAACCACACAACCAACCAACCAACCAACTAACCAACCAACCAACCACACAACCAACCAACCAACTACACAACCATACAACCAACCACACAACCAACCATACAACCAACCACACAACCAACCAACCAAAGAAACCAAATAAAGCAAAACAAAAAACAAAAACAAAAGTCAAAGACGCAGTTGAGGACATCACCCAAAGTTGACTTCTGGTCCCCATACCTACATATATGCACATGCACCTGCAATCATGGATACACACATATATGGACAAGGGTCTATAACACATACATATCGCTCACACATATTCTAAAATAAATAAAGAATATACAATGCATGCTATATATTATGTATCCCATGTATCAATGTTTTGTTCTTCCCAGTGGGAAGTAGATTCACAGGTATTTTGTTACATCACTGGTTTTTTGGGTCAGTCTTAGTATTCCATGAGAACTTGCCCTTCCCTGCTTTATACCTCCAACTGTAGCAAGAACCAACAGGGGTGCTTGCTTGCTAAGGAGGCCAGCCATTAGACTGTTTCAAAGGGAGATAAAGTCATATACCCTCTTGCAAGAGTAGGTGCTTAATCCCATTTGCTGAAATTAATGATGTCTGGGAAAGAAAGCAAATAGACTCAGGAAGCAACAGGAAAGGCAAAGGAATGAAGGGGTTTGGTGGAGGAAGAAAGTTGGGAGCCAGTGATGCGTGGAAAGTACCAGGTGCACAGTGGGAGGTTCAGTGAGTCAGATGGCCACTAGTGTTGCCACGAAATCAGGTGAAGGCCCCTTTCCTGAGCTCCGCAGCTAAGACTCCTTGATGCCAGAAGTAATCTTCTAGAAACTTCTTGTCATAACCCCTTAGGTGATTTCTTGAGATATTATTCAGGCAGAAGAGAAAGGGAGAGATGGGATTAGATAAAAAAAGGACCTGAATTTTATTTCTCTGTGTGTATGTGAATGTATATGCAGGTATGTATAGGGGTGCATGCATGTTTGTGTGTGTCCACATGCAGATGCAGACACATTTGTGTGCCTGTGCATCTGGAAACCAGAACTTAACCTCGGGTGTTGTTTCTCAGGAGGCCGTCTGTCTTGTTTTTGGAGACAGGGTCTCTCACTGAACGTAAAGCTTGCTGATTACTAGATTGGCTAGCCAGCAAGCCTCGGGGATCCCCCTGTCTCTTCCTCCTCGGGCTTCAATGATCGTAGCTGTCCACTGCCATACCTGACTGTTTCTGTGGATTCAGGTGCTTGTGAGCTTGCGTGGCAAGCACTGTCCTGGCTGAGCCGTCTCTGCAGCAAACCACCCAGCCTTTAAGCTCAGTCTTTCAGTCATTTCCACGAAGTTCACTACGTGATTTCCACTTTTTTCAGTATTTTTCCTATGATCTACAAAGCGGCATGCAATGTTTTGAGTTTTTTTTAATTAGAGCTACCCATTGTATGAAGCAATAGGCTTCCTTATAGCATCCTTCGTTATGCCCTTTGATCCTATCCCTCCATCTCCCCCCCCCCACGGTAGTCTCTCTCGTGTCTGCCTTCCCCCACCTTCCCCCTTCCTCTTCCCTATCTATTTTCACTGGCATATAATTTTGTTACGAATGCTTAGTATTCGGATTAATGATTGCTTCAATATTAATTATTGACACATAATGAGAATCACAACATAGGTCTTTGTTATTGTTATAACTGATTGTGAATATTATTATCCTAAGTTACCTAACCTGTAAGCCCCACTTGCTGGATAACTTCCTGCAATGTTGGGGGCTGTGGTCCTCAGGATTAACAAGCACGTGATTCCCCTCCCACTGGAAGTGCTGGATCGGGTGTGGGTGGGAGGTACGCAGGCAGGAAACAAGTCAGGGTGTGTGCTTGGCCCTGATTGGACCTGGTGGAAATACAGTGGCCTTGTGGTTTTCCCTTCTTAAACCTCTGCAAATTGTGACTTGTGGTCATTTCCTGGGAACCCAGGAATGGACCTGGCCAGAGTCGTCTTCCTGGACAGTATTTAATTAAAGTTTGCTTCAAAGTTGGCTTAGAATTGTGGAATTGTTTCTTCTTCCTCAAATCTCAGGATTAGCAATTGAACCCGGAGCCGCAGCATTCAAGGCAGACTTTCATTTCTACCACTCAGCTGTATCTCCACCCTTTCACCACCACCACCACCACCACCATCACCACCACCACCATCACCATCACCATCACCACCACCCCCACCATCATCACCACCACCCCCACCATCACCACCCCCCCCCCACCACCACCCCCACCACCACCACCCCCACCACCACCCCCCCCCCACCACCATCATCACCACCACCACCACCATCACCACCACCATCACCACCACCATCACCACCACCACCACCCCCCACC
>CM052711.1:59164151-59211254 GCA_028551405.1 Uromys caudimaculatus | reverse complement strand
TCATCTTATCTGATTAGGTGATTTACTCTTCTAAACTGTGAGAGCATAAGCTGACTTTCCAATATTAGCAGAAATATAAGTTCAATATAAGAAATATAAGTTAATTTTTAACTTTGCCTAAAAATGGTTACTTAGTGTGGTTTGCTGTGCCAAGAGTTTCTTTGACGTTGTTCAGAAAACACTGTGAATGAATCAGATAGATTATTTTTATTTTGGTTTTGTTAGGGTTTTTTGGTTTTGTTTTGTTGTTTTTTTCCCCAGACAGGGTTTCTCTGTGTTGTTCTAGAACTCACTCTGTAGACCAGGCTGGCCTCAAACTCAGAGATCCTCCTGCCTCTGCCTCCCTTGTGTTAGGATTAAAGGCATGCACCACCACTGCCAGGCTAGACAAATCCATTTTTAACTCTACACAGAGGGCTATGCGATTGTCATTTGGATGGACTTTGACTGGATGAGTCCCCTGAGGCAGACACATGCTCTCTCCATTCCACTGAGGGTGGCCTTAGCTCTGGACTCTTGACATGGAAGATCCTGGGACTAAGCATATTTCGGTCTGTTCTCTATTATTTTATTTTGTCCTCTTCCTCCCCTGTGGCCCCAACTCTTAAAGGTAGTTTCAAGGAAGGAACTGCAAGGTAGCTAGACGTGGTTTCCTAGCCAATGGCCCCGCCCCTTTGGCTTTCTAGGGTAAAAGCTCTGAATGGAGGAAATGGAGTCACATCTTCTCTCTCATGACATCGGGGAGTTTTGCATCCTGTTTTGAGCAGAGGGTGAAGTGGACCAGACTGTTTCAGTCACTCTCATTCTTTGTTTCCAGATAGAAGGAGCCTAAGCAGAGATTTTAATTAGGGAGGAGGAGGAGGGAGAGGGAGGAGGGAAGAAGAGGAGGGAGAGGGGGATGAGGGAGGAGGATAAGATAACAGTTAAGGGGTCAGAGAAACCAGCCATGGTGGCTCACATCTTTAATCCAACATTCCAGAGGCAGAAGCAGGTGGATCTCTGGAGTCTCTGTGAAGCCAACCTGGTTTACATAGTGAGTTTCAGGGCATCCAGGGTTACATAAGAAAACCCGGTCTAAAAACAAAACAAAACAAAACCCAAAACCAAATAAACAAAAGGATGTCTGAAAAAGTCATAAGAAATTACATTATTCTCTACCTAAAATCACACAGAGTGTGTTTAAGCCTGTGTATACAAATCCATATGCATCTCAAACTAAATGCACCTGCTGGACTGACAATGTTCTCCCCCAAAGCCATCGATTATCTAACAAGATCCCCAACACCAAGCATGAGGAGCCCCCTTTTGGGTTGTTTCTTAGGCTTGTCCAAGAGACTCCCAAAACATTACAGGCTTTTGCTGTTGCCCTTGGCTGTCCCCAGAGGGAGAAGATAAGTCTCTAATGCTGAAGACACCATGCACTTCAGACACAGGACCCAGAGGCTCTGAGCTAGATCGGACCTGAGACCCTCCTCCCTGGAGACTAGTTTCCAGTGTATACGAAAGTACCATGCACGCTTCCAAGACAGGGACACAATCACTGTGGTTTGCTGGGCCAAGAGCTCCTTTGACAGTGGTGGTGCCTGCCTTTAACCCTAACACAAGGGAGGCAGAGGCAGGAGGATCTCTGTGAGTTTGAGGCCAGCCTGGTCTACAGAGTGAGTTCCAGTACAATACAGAGAAACCCTGTCTTGAAAATAAATAAATAAATAAATAAATAAATAAATAAATAATCTGTCTGATTCATTCACAGTGCTTGCTGAGCAACCTATGACTCCTGTGGACTACAACAATAACTAGCACGGTGTGATAAACCTAACAGTATAATAGTGGCAGGCATACTTTGACAGTAACCAACAGCTCTCTAGTTGGCCCATTCAACAAGATGGAAATTATGCCCAAGAAGTCATAGATCTTGGAGGAGAACTCACAACTGCCACTTCACTGAAGCAGCACAGTTCCCAACTGCATTCTCAATATTTATACCTACAGATAACTCTAGTTCTCACCCCTCATCAAAGGAACTTCTCTTTGCAGGAGATGAGATGATTACAGACAACTGGGACTGATCAAGTGATTTGTGGTACCCAGCGTCAGCTGATAGATTCATCTACAACACAGCTCCTGCACCTAAGGCTCAGATCATGGTGGAGGAGGGGCAGAGTGATGGAAACAGCCAGAGGAAGAGGAAGTTTGCTGTGAGATTGTGTTTCCTAGAAGTGTCAGAGAAGCTACCTGTGACGTCTCACAAACATGGCAGCCAAAATAGTTCTGAATTCGGATGACATAAATATGGTCTAATATGGAAGGAGGAAATCTCATTGGGTCTCAGTCCTAGACAGAGAACTACTGGTAACTAAGGATGCTAAGAAGGGGAGAAATAGCCTTCCACAGAGATGAGCCTCCCCCCAACCCCCTGGTTATTCAGTACCAAGTGGTCAGCCTTGGAATCACATACATAGAAGTCACATTACAGACTGAATAGGATAGAACTCATATCCTGCTTTGCGCATCACAAGCACTTTACCAACTGAGCCATGTCCTCGGTCTCTGTATCAGCAGGGTTCTATGGGCTGCTATAACCCGGGGTGGAGGAACACGGTGATGGCCAAAACCCAAGTCTCACGTTTCCAGCATGACCTCCATTTTCTTGTAGTCTGTCTTTCAGCTGGAAAGGAGTTCATGTGTGCATGTCATCATGGGGTCTGGGAAGGGCTGTTGTCTTAGTCAGGGTTTCCACTGCTGCCATGAAACACCTTGACCAAAAAGCAAGTTGAGGAGGAGAGGGTTTCTTCAGCTTACACTTCCACATCACTGTTCAGTATTGAAGGAAGTCAGGACAGGAGGCTGGATCCAGGAACTGACAAAGAGGGCATGGAGGAGTGCTGCTTATTAGCTTGCTTCTGTGGCTTGCTCGGCCTGCTTTCTTATAGGACCCAGGACCACCAGCCCAGGGATGGCCCCGCCCACCACGGCCTAGGCCCTCCGCCATCAGTCACTAAGAAAAGCCTTGCAGATGGATCTTATGGAGGTGTTTTCTCAATTGAGGTTCATTTCTTCCTTTCAGATGACTCTAGCTTGTGTCAAGTTGACATAAAACTAGCCAGAACAGCCATGTTTGTGAGCAAAAGAAATATATAGAGATCTGTGTGTCTACATTCTTGTGGTCTTTCCTTGCTATCATAGAAATCACACCAGGACATCAATGGGATTTCAGGGGCACACTGCTACACCTGGCTCTTAAAAAACATGGGTTCTGGGACTTGAACTCAGGTCCTTAGGCTTATGTAGCAAGCACTTTACCCATTAAGCTATCTCCCCAGCCCCCTTGAAAGTTTTTGAGGGAGATTAGGAATGATTAGAATGCCTGACACAGAACCAGGAAATAGAAAAAAAAAAAACCCACACGTTTTAGAATGTTGGTAATTCTTTGGTATGCTGTAGCTTAAATTATACTTAACTAACCCTTCCACCCCCACCCCTACCCCCACCCTCCCCTGCTGGGAGAAATACATTACCGCTGGACTTCTTGGTGGAAAATTGTACTCTGTGACAAAAGACAACATCCTCTGACTTGGCTTCCACCTGAAGTGTGTGCATGCAGGATGCATGTGACTCCTTTTAATCGATAACAATGGCAAACTGAGCTGGCCCTCTGGGGACATGACTCATGGTGAGTCAGGTGCACATGAAGGCTCCATCCAGCTGTGGGTTTTTTATTTGGTTGTTGTTTTGTCAAGGGGTCTCTACTGTGCTGGAGCTTAACTGTTGGTAGGATAGAACTGGATCAAGTGGAAGGAGAGATAATTCATTCAGTGACTGCACCCTCCATGGGTACCAGCAATGTCATTCAGCACCTCCATGGCCATCCCTGGGCCATGAGCACAGTGGTAGCACCCTGTACCTCAGGCAGACTCTGATCTGGAGTTGTAGAGAGCCTAAAGGATAAGAGGAGAAGGAACAGAGCTCAGGGACAGCCTTGGAACCTTCAGGCTAGGCCCTTCGAGCCTTGTGAAGCCCGGATGGGCCTCCACCCATAGTACATGGAGCTGAGGTCAACTCAGGGAGGGCTCGCAAAGCACGGAGAGAAAACATTGGCATCCTTTTATCATAGAGGGAGATGTGTTCTCCTCAGGGTTGCACATGGCTCAGAAGCTGTGTGATATCTGCCTGTTTCTTCCCTGCCACGAACTCATTCTCCCTCCATAAGGAGCTTTCCTAACTTCTCAATTGGATCAATCTTATCTGTCTCTGTTAGCCCATGGGGCTACAGGGAGCTCATCCCATATCTGTGTCCCAAGGATGGGTGTGTGGGACCAAGGTCTGGTCAGACGTGGAAGCATTCACTCTTCTAAGTTTTAGGGTACCATTATCAAGAGGAACTCTGTCCTCACCTGTGGTTGATAACTTGGAACAGCTGGTAGATAGCTAAGTTAACAGCTGAGAAGAGCATGCCAGGAGAATAATGTGAAGCCACAAGACAGAGACATTTTCCAGAAGACCTTCATTTGAGTACCCTGGTCCAACAGCCCCTGAAGATAGGATAAGGATTTTTTATTGTTAACATGAGCCAAATAATTTTTGTTGCTTGATCCACTTTGACCTGATGTTTCTGTTACTATTCTGTTACCCTGAATGGTCCTGAATAATAAATTCATCAAAAGTTGCATAATTAAATCTATGACTTTATATTTATTTAAAAAAAAACAACAACAGTGTGTGGGAAGTCTGTGTTTGTGGTGTGGGTATATATGTTTTTGTATGTGTGTGTGTGTGGTGTTTACATGTGTATGTGTATGTATGTATGTATGTTTGTGTGAGGGTGGGTATGCATGTGTGGTGTGTGTGGTACATATGCGTGTACTGTGTATGTATGTGTGTGTATGTGTGTGTGTAGTGTGTGTGGTGTATATGTATGTGTATGTGTGTAGTATGTATGTGTGTGTTTGTGGTGTGTTTGGGGGGGTACAGTATGGATGTGTGTCTGGGTGTGTATGTGTGTGAATGGTATTGTTTGTGTGTGTGCAAGTCAGAAGAGAGCCTCCAGTACCTTTTACCTTTCATCTTGTTTAAACAGGGTCTCTTGTTCACTGTTTCATGTACCGGGCTAACTGACCTCTGAACTGGGATTTTCCTGTTTTCATCTCCCATCTTGCCATGGGAACACTGGGCTTGCAAACATACGCTATCTCACCTGGGTTCTGTGTGGGTCCTGTGGTTTTGTCCTCACATAAGTATAGCAAATGCTTTGTCTATGGAGCATCTCCCCAGATCTGACTTTGTATTTATTATTATACTCTTGATGACTGTTTTTGCATGATCTTTCTAGTGTATCAGTTGCCTGCTGCCCATTCAGGAGCCACAGAAGTCTTGCTCAGGAAGAAAGGGCAGTACTCTCACATCTCTGGTACTTTTCAGCCATCTGGACTTGGAGAGAAACTTCAGTGGTAGAGTTTTCCTGAACCACAACTTTCCAGATAACTTACACTTTCCTGTTTGTATTTTGTAACGTTGCTGGAAGCACCTGCTGGAATGGAAGGTCGGGTGTATCCTGAGCATGGCTTTGGGGTCTTTGAAACATCTCAGGAGATGGTTAGGAGTTGAGGTCATAATATTAGTACTTGCTAGGGTGCCAACCCTCTTGATCAAACTCTGCATTCCAGAGGAGAAAAGATCCAGAGGGACCGGGAACTTTTGTTAAGGTTTCATAGTGAAGGTAGCAGTGGACAATGTAAGAACAACAAAGCCTCCTAAATGCCTCCTAGAGACTGGAGACCTGCCCCTTTGTTTACTGCATTTCAACAACTCACATTGCAAGAGACAGACTCTCCGAAGGAGCAGAAGGCATCATTGCTCTCAGCAGCTCAGGAGCATGGTTTGGTGTCTGTCAGGTTGGACCCAAGGCTATAATTGCATCATAAGAGATAAACTCTCCTTTCTGCTCTGTAGGAACCACGTGGCTTTTCTTTGTGTGAGTTCTCATTCTCTAGCAGATGGGAGCTGCATAACAACCGAGTCCCACAGGTGTAAATTAGATTAGAAATTCCAGCAGAGACAACTTAGCATCCTCGTAGTTACAGTGGGAGCTCCAGGACTCACGTTCAGGAGTTTGAAGATGGCAACCCCCATCAGTCATTGACCAGAAGTAGGAATGCTCTCTATTAACTTCGAGAATCCTTTGGACCAGCTGGATGGGGACTGGGAGTGGAGGAGAGGCAGGACTTTGGGAGAAGGGAACATTTGAGCAGGGAGGTGGTTGGAGGGTTGTTTTTTATTTTTGGTTGTTGCTGTAGCAGCATAGATCCAGGGCTGCGCAACAGTAGCATCCAGCCTTCAGCCTATACAGGCTGCACTTAGATCCTAGAAATAAAACCTCTGATATTTCAGGGGCGGGGTTATCAAGAGCGGTGCTACCTTGACCATTTCTGAGGATCTAGCCTCAGTCACTGTCCTCTGTTTCGGTTACACTCCTACATCTTCTGGCTGTGCCGGGGCATCCAGCCAAGCATATCTCAGACAAATATCTACATTGTTGGTGGCGTGATTGTGACTTCCTGTCTTCCAATTTAGAATTTTTTTTTTTTTTTTTTGGTCTTGCTTTTTACTGTCTGGGTCATTTGATATTATATCTGGTGCTTCCTGTTTTGAAAGCCTCTGACTCTAGTCATCAGACTGTAGAAACCCGGGGTCAACTTCTTCCTACTGATGCAGGCTTTAGTCACTTGCTTTGGTGGACTAATTGCGATTTGCGTAATGAAAGCTGTCAGGTGTCTGCTGCTTTTCTCAGCCCCAGACACTTCCCTATTTATAAGTGTTTGTTTTTCAGACATTGGGACTTTCGCCCCGGGTGTGTATAGAGGGGGACTCTTGGTTACCATCCTCCCCACCCCCAACTAACAATGCAGGAGTGCTTCTGTGTTCTTGGGAACAGAGCTCTTGGCTCCCCTGGGTTTGCTTCTCAGGACCAGGTTGATGCAGGCATGAGGGACTCAGCCAGTCCTCTTTGCCAGACTCTGGTGTGTGTGTGTGTGTGTCCCTATTCTTTCTTTCTTTCCACTTCAGAGTGGTCAGATCCAATTCAGTGCATCAGGCCTGCTTGTATAAAGTAGCTAAGCTCATGTTTGCTTTTTTCAACAAAAAAAGAGGACTATTTTTCTCTCTAAAGTTTTTCTTCATTCAGCCTTCTCTCTCTCTCTCTCTCTCTCTCTCTCTCTCTCTCTCTCTCTCTCTCTCTCTCTCTTATATTTTTCGAGACAGGGTTTCTCTGTGTAGCCCTGGCTGTCCTGGAACTCACTCTGTAGATCAGGCTGGCCTCGAACTCAGAAATCCGCCTGCCTCTGCCTCCCGAGTGCTGGGATTAAAGGCGTGTGCCACCACTGCCCGGCTCATTCAGCCTTCTCTTACATAGAATAGGTTGACATCAGAGGAAGAGACAAGGCCTCATCATCTCAGGAACAGGACGGTGGTGAGCTTGTCACAGATAGCATATCCTCCAGGGAGAGACACGTAGTTTGGGTCACACTTACTTTATTTCTTCTTCTTTCTCTTCTTTCTCCCATTCTTTCCTCCCTCCTCCTTTTCTTCTTTCTCCCCTCCCTCTCCTCCTCCCTTCATCCTTCCTTCTCCCACTCTTCCATTTTTGTGTATGTGTTTGTAGTCCAGAGGACAACTTCAGGTCAGGAACACCGTCCGTCTCCTTTGAGACAAGGTTTCTCACTGGCCTGGAGCTCACCAAGTAGGCCAGACTGGAGATTTCCCTGTCTCTCTCCCCTCACTGCTTAGATGCTAAGCAGGTACCAGCACTCCTGGATATTTTCATGTGGGTTCTGGAGATTGCCCTGAGGTCTGCATGCTTGTAAGGCAAGTGCTTTACTGATATGGCTGTCTCCTAGCCGTTTACCTTGTTTCTTTTGTGGTGATAGTAGAGGGGCAGACCCAGGGCGTTTTCTAAGATAATGAAGGCCAGAGCAAGGAAGGGAGATGTGTTTATCTTAAAATGGCAGCAGCTTTGGGGAGACCATCTCAAAACATCAAAGCAGGCCCCGGAGACCAACATCTTGCCCCTTTTCTTCATGCCTTTGATGGGCAGGACGGCCTGGAGAAATGGAATCACCCAGAGGGCAAGCCCCATGGTGTCATCTTTCAGGGGTTTGGTTCTTCAGGAGGGCGTCCAGTTGCTAGGCTATCCAGAGCCAGAGAAGTTGGAGGCTACACTCTCTTCCCGCTCCTTTGTCCTCAGATTGAGAGACCTCAGGTTGAGCCTTCAGTGTTTCAGCTAGACTTGGTCCAAGAGTGAGATAAATCCCTTTATCTCTGGATTCTCTCTTCAGCCATCTTCTACTGGGTGATGAAGAAAGAGGGAAGGCATGCTTCCGACCCGTCACAGAACTCTCCCTCTGTGAGCAGATGAGAGACATGTACACTCAACACCTCGCTTGAAGGAGCTCAGCCCAAAGCAAGGGCCCACATTACCCACTGAGACACAATGTTGTTTTGTGTTATGACTTAAAACATGAAAAAGCCAATAAAAATCCCAACTCCCCCTTGTTTCTGTGTGGTGATCTGAATGCCCTCATTTCTTCTCTGAAGTCATTCCACGAGATTTAGAACTGACTGGAACCACTGATGAACAGACAGACTCAGATGAGACGCTAAATGAATGCTCAATATAAGGAAGCTTTCACCGGTATCCTGCTGGCTAAACACAATCCTATATCCCCAATCCTATGTGTAGTTCCAGGAGACTACCAGGTTGGATTATTACAGGAACCACAGGCCTCCCATATATTACTTGTGTGTGTGTGTGTGTGTGTGTGTGTGTGTGTGTGTGAGTGCATGTGAATATTGTATGTTTATAGAGGCCAGAAATTGACATTTATAAACAATTTTTCTCAGTTGCTTTCTTCCTACTTTTAAATTTTATTTGTTTATTTAGTTCTATAGACAGGGTCTCATTATGTAACCTAGCTGGCCTAAAACTCATTATATAGTCCAGGTTGTCCTTGAACTCACAGAGATCTGCCTGCCTCTGCCTCCCAAGTGCTGGGATTGATTAAAGGTTTATGCCACCACACCAAGCTTTTCTCTACTATAGTTTTTGAGACAGAGCCTTTTTATTGAACCTGGACCTCCCAGATTAGGTTGGCTGGCTAGCCAGCGGGCTCCAGGCGTCTCCCTGTCTTCATTCCCTCAGCAAGGGGATTTCAAGGATATCCCATCAGGCCTGGCTTTTTAAAATATGTGGGTTCTGAAGATTAAACTCTTGTCCTCACGCATGCATGACAAGCACTTTAATAACTGAGTCATCTCTCCATCCCGGCTCTCACGCTGTTAAAGCACATGTTCTTTGGTGCGTCTAGCATAGCGTTCCAGTAATGTCTTGGCAGTGATAAGCCTTGGCTTGTTTTCTGAGTTACCATTTATGTGTTTCACTTCTCTGTTTCTTCATCTGAAAGCTGGAGCTAAGGGCATCTCCTTTGGACGGTGTGATGGTAAGTTTAACTGTTAACTTGACCTGCTGTAGAATTGCCTGGGAAGAGTCTCCATGAGGGATTCTCTATTCTGGGTTGGCCTGTGGGCTTGTCTGCGGGGGTGGGGCGAAGGGGATTGTCTTAAGTTAAGTGCCTGGCACCATTACCTAGGCAGGGGGTCCTGGATTCTATAAGAGTAAGGAAATTGAGCTGAGCATAAATATGTAACTGGGCAGGCTTGTGTACACTCGGTTCTCTCTGCTCTTGACTATAGATGCCATGTGACCAGCTGTCTCAAGCTTCTTCTGCCGTGACTTCCCCACAGTGATGGACTATGACCTGGAATTGTGAGCTCAAATAAACACTTTTTCCTGGTGTTGCTTTTTGTTATGGTAACAGAAACCGAATTAGGACCCATGACACTGGCCATGTGGGCTGTCTATGAAGAAGGATCAGTAAAAGTTGCCATTATTATATTTCCTTACACACTTATTTGATATCTCTTTTTGTCAATACCGTCACCTTAAGAGATGGTTGGTCATTCCTATGTAAAGGACGAGAAGATAGGCTCGGAGAGGCAAAGTTAGATGTCTGTAGTCACACAGATAGTAAACACTGGAAAGCAGATTTGACAGCTCCATGTAAGAACCAACCTTACCCATTACCTTCCCCGGGGGTCCCTCCCTTCTACTTCAGCTTGTTACTTCCAAAGTTGGTTCTCTGTCAGCAAAGACATCCAGAGGCTTGCTGTTTTAACCTTGGTGACTTCTGTCTATTAATGCTTGTCTTTCCCACCAGGTTTCAGCATCCTTGAGTCCCCAGCTCCTTGCCCCAGAAAAACTGTGCTCACTCAGCAATTAGTAACCAATGAATGGAAGGCAGTGACTATGGGGATTTCAGCATTCAGGGCCATCCTGTATAGCTGGCCTGCCTTTCGGTGTTACTTTGCACAGACAGGCTGTCTGAGACCCCTGAGATGTCTGTGGCTGGTGATTTCCACTTACCTTGAGTCATCGACGCTCCCCTGGCAGGATGACCTGGGTCTCAGAGGCAAGCTTGGAGTACCACATCCTGCCCCCTTCCTGTATATCCATCACATGGTGCTAACATGCCAAGAGATTCTACACCACATCAGCCTCTTGTTCTTCTGTCCATACCACAAAGCAGAGCCACACATGAACTCTGAGTCACGCATTCAAACATGTGCTCGCCCATCCATCCATCCATCCATCCATCCATCCATCCATCCATCCATCCATCTTTGGAGAAAGCTTAGTCAGTACAGTGCTTGCCTTGCAAACACAAGGATCCGAGTTCAACACCCAGGACCCAGTAAAAAGGCTTGCACGGCTAGGAGCAGTCGGCTAACACAAAAAGAACTCTGCGGTATTTTTGTAGACTTTTTGTCTCATTTTGCTTTGTTTGGGCACTTTTTGTTGTTATGGTTTTGGTTTTTTGTTTGTTTATTTTTACTTATTTGTTTTGATTTCCATTTTGTATGTTTCCTGTCTTTTTGTTTTTGTTTGTTTTGAAGAGAGAGAGAGAAAGGACATAGAGCGGGTGGGTGTGAGGATCTGGGAGGAATCGTGGGAGGGGAACATAATCAAGATATATTATACGAAAGCAAGTGTTGCTTGCTCTCAGACAGCCTGTTTATGCAAAGTAACACAGAAAAGGCAGGCCGCCTACATGGGATGGCCGGAACCCTGAAATCCCCATAGTCACTGCTTTACATTCATTGGTTACTAATTTTACACATGCTGAGTGAGCAGTTTTTCTGGGGCAAGGTGCTGGGGACTCCAGGATGCTGAAAAGTGTTATTAGGAGTTTAGCTCAGTGGTAGAGCACTTGCCTAACAAGCAGAAGGCCCCGAGTTCAGTCCTCAGCTCTGATTTAAAAAAAGAAGGAGGTGTACATTTGTGTTCCCAGTGCAAGGAAGGTAGAAGACAGGTGGGTTTCTGGAGCTCTCTGGCCAGCCAGCCTAGCTTACTTGGTGAATTCTAGTCTCAAAAACCCAAGGTGGTCAGCAGCTGAGGTAACACCTGAGGTTGACCTCTGGCCACCTCCAAGTGCACACACACAACCTCCGTCTCTCTCTCCCTCCTCTCCCCTTCCCCTCTCTCCCTCTCCCTCCCCCTCCCTCTCCCTCTCCCTCTCCTCTCCCTTTCTCTCCTTCCATCTCTCATCTCTCCTTCCCTCTCTCTATCTCCCTCTCCTAGAACTAGAAGCAGAATCTCTCAGTAGGCTGTAGGAATCTATTTAAGAGACTCACCATGTGATCTGAGGCACAGTTGGTTTGAAGACCCTCTAGTCTCCAGATTCACAATGTAGCAAAATCTCTTGGCAGGGAGTCAAGGCAAAGACCTGTGGGGGGTGCATTGTATTGGGCCTACTATCCTGTGAGTACCCTGTCTCTCCAGAAAGTCCCTTTGTGTAAAACTGCCCCAGGCAGGCAGCTCCCAGAGGACAGGGTCACATCTGTTTTCCTTACCATTGTGTCTCCAGTGCTTACTGCAGGGCTTGGGACCTAGTAGGTGCCCAGCAAATATTGAACCCATCCATTCACCTCCCTACCCAGCCATTTGTTCATCCTTTTCTCTCTCTCTCTCCATCCATGCCCGCATGCACATGTCCGTCCGTGTATCCATTCATCTATTCAGCCATCCATTAATCCCTTCTTATCTTCCTCCCTCCCTCCCTCCCTCTTTTCTTTGATTCTCTTCAGCCTGTCTGTGGCTGTCAGCTTTTTTGTCTCATGACGCAGTGTGTAGGTCTGTGTAGGAGGCAGGCAGGGAACGCCATGCTAGGATGAGAGCTCTCTCAGTGCTCAGCTTCAGGTCCTGGACTGTGATGAGTGATAGGACTGGAGGCTGAGTTGTGCTAGAACTGAGGAGAATAGGCCACTGTGTGTGTTGCCCTCTAGCAAGTGTGGATTCATCTCAAAACAGACGCAATCCCCGGGTGAGCTTTGGAGAAGGGAGAGGTGGCTGGTACTGAGCAGTCATTAAAACAGCGGCT
The DNA here is from genome assembly GCA_028551405.1 of Uromys caudimaculatus. NCBI lineage: Eukaryota > Metazoa > Chordata > Mammalia > Rodentia > Muridae > Uromys > Uromys caudimaculatus. The sequence continues at coordinate 59,198,766 of CM052711.1, read as the reverse complement.
GACCTCCTGTCAGACATGGTGAGGCTCTGCAGACCTCAGCTCTCTCTAGCTGTCCCCTGAGACATTCAGAGAGAGGCCCATCCATCACAGGGTCCCCTGGGATGGCCACTGGCACTTGTCTGAGACTCAGTTATGGGGTTCTGTTTTCAGCTCTGATCTTGTCACATTCAAGCTGTCAACTGTACAGACCCTGAAAAGCCAGTCACAGAACCCTGGGGATAGGTGCTCAGCAGATGACCTTGAGGGGACTCTGCTGAGTGTGGGACTGTAGTGATAAGAGGGACAAATGAGAAGAAGCCACTGGGCCAGCTGCCATTGTGCTGGTCCACCCCACCCCTTTGTGTTCATTCTCCGGGGATGAGTGGGTAGCTGCATTAAATCTGTTTCGTCCTGGTACCCTCATGGTGGCCTCTCTTGCTTTCTGCCAACCTTTACTGGGAATTTGGAAGGTGATGAAGCAGGATACACTAGTAATGCTACCTAGAGCTGTGCATCTTGCTCTAGTGTAGTTACTTAGTGTCTCTGATTCTGTCTCTTGATAGAATGGTTAAAATGTCAGGGCAGGGTGTACCACCTGGCCTTTGGGACTCATTCCATCAGTCCACAGGGGACCATTCATTCTCATTGTCATTTGTACAGGGATGGGGCACAAAACAGTTTGGATTCTTGCTGTTTTGTCTCATGTAAAGAGGTTCCAGAGCTGTCCTGTCCTGGAGTTAAGCACCCAAACTAGGGCCTTGACATTGCTACGTAAGTGTTCTACCACTGAGCTAAATCTTCAATCCCAGGAGCATTTTAAGTTAGATATATTGCTTCATGACCTTCCAGGGACTTTGTTAGGGACGTAGCTTAGTTGGTAGAGTGCTCACCCAGCATGCACAAAGCCCCGAGTTCCATCCTAGCACCTTATAAATCAGATGTGGTGGTCCAAGCCTGCAGCCCCAGTATTCAAGAGGTGGAGGCAGGAGAATGGAAAATACAGGGTCATCCTTAGCTGCATAATGATTTGAGGCCAATATGGGATATTTAAGATCTGGAACAAAACAAAATAAACGAATAAAGAAACAAAAAGAGAGAAAAAATAAATACTCCTCCCCCCTCCAACCAAAACGTAAAAAACAAAAAACAAAACATAACAGCAGAAACGGACCTAGGTCTGCTTAAGGAGGGAAGATAGGAATCGGGGTTCGGATGAGGAGCTAGGGGTCTATCAGGCTCTGTTCCCTCCTGGTCTCTTACATCACTCACAGGGACTGAAGAACACGTCTAGCCACAGGTGTGGGCACAGTGACTCAGCTCTCCTCATGTGGCACAGCAGGGCAGTGTGCAGGCTTCTCTGGCTCTCCTCAGGCTAGCTCTAGGGCAGGAGGTATCTTAGCTGGGGCTATGGGAAGCCCGGAGCCGGGTGGAGAGATGCTCACATTAGCTACGGGGCCATGTGAAGTAGCAAGGCTAAGAGCCTATATGGGGCTGAGGAATCTAAATGCTGAGAGAGAGGAGCAAGGCTGGTGAATGGGGCACACACAGTGATGACCCTCCCACATCCTTCAGGACACTTCTGTGCCTCCTGTAGCACGGGCCCCACAGCTACTCAAAGACATCTCGACTTCCTCCTGGCCCTTAAGGAAGGCACCAACGTTGTGAAATGGAACCCCAGACACCACGCCCTCTGGGCTGAGACTCATGCAATCTCCGGTCCTGGCCAGTGAGTGATGTGGAAGCTTGTTTGTGTGTGGGCTGTTCCCACAGCCAGGTACCCCACGCTAGTCCAGCCCCACCCCACTCTCAGAGGAAGGCACAGCCCTATCTACTTTGGCTCTGGATCATAGCAGCGACTGGGGGTGGGGTAGTAATTTCCCCCTTTCTTTGTATCATTTAGTTTAGACTACATTTATGTTTTCCGAAACACTACTGGCCAAACACAAGCTGAATTGAGGTACTATATAACTAAATTCTTTTATGTATTTATTTCAGTACTTAGCTGGCATGTCATACATATAATTTCACAGTTGTTACTGTCTGGCGTAAGTTTCAGTTTAGTTAAGTAAAAGGGCTGAACATAAACAAGAAGAGTGAGCTAAAATATTAGTAGGTTGGACTGGGGATGGGGCTCAGTTGGTAGAGTGCTTACAAGCATGCATGAAGCCCTGCGTTCCATCCCCAGCACCCCAAAAGCAAGGTGTGGTGATACATACTTAGGACTCAGGAGGTGGAAGCAGGAAGATTATAAATTCAAGGTCATTTTCAGATACATAGTGAATCTGAGGCCAGCCTGGGCTGTGTGAGACCCTGCCACCAAACCAAACCAAACCAAACCAAACCAAACCAAACCAAACCAAACCAAACCAAACCAAACCAAACCCAACCCAACCCAACCCAACCCAACCCAACCCAACCCAACCCAACCCAACCCAACCCAACCCAACCCAACCCAACTAAACCAAACCTTAGCATGGAAGATAAAAATGTCAACCACATGCATAACTTATAACAATTTCTGTTTGTCACATTGATTAAAAACCAAACAGATGGAAGCAATTTTAATAATGTAACTGAGATGTCTAAAATATAATTTCTGTATATATAATAGCTAGAAAATTATTGAGCAATTAGATATAATATATATGCATATACACATTGGTATATGCATTATATATATGTGTATATATACATGCATGCATTACAATATATATACTGTACAATATGTACATTGTAAAAATTTGGAGTGTGTTGCTATCTACATCAGACCTCAGTATGACCCAGCCCTGTTTCAGGAGCTCAGAGGCCACAGTTGACTGGAAGTACAGGCTTAGGCACGCTGTAGATTTGATGCTATTGTTTCTATCTTAAATGTAGCCCCGGCTACATTTGGTGTGCATGGTAAAGTGTGGGTCCCTACACTGGCAACATTGGGTGGTGGAACCTTTAAGAGTTTACACACAGCTGGGCAGCGGTGGCGCACGCCTTTAATCCCAGCAGAAGCAGGCGTATTTCTGAGTTCGAGGCCAGCCTGTTCTACAGAGTGAGTTCCAGGACAGCTAGGGCTATACAGAGAAACCCTGTCTCGAAAAACCAAAAAAAAAAAAAAAAAAAAGAGTTTATACATACACACACACACACACACACACACACGCAGAGACAAACACACACACATACACACACACACACACACACACACACACACACACACACACTCATGCACTGCAAGTTGAGTCAGACTGAAATGTTTTTTGGGTCATTCATCTCTGCCCTGCCTCGTTACACTCCTAGTAACAGTCAGCCACCATAACTTGCAAGGGTTTTTATACTCTTGGGCTCCTCTCTGTCCGGGCTATTTGGCCAGTAGTGTGTGTGGGCTTCCTCACTAAACACCACTTGTTATCATCTCATCTCCATCAGTCATGAGGGGAAGACCATCGGATGGCATATGATTAAGGCCCTGGGTGTGTGACAGTCTTGGATGTGAGTCTGGGAACCACAGCCTGAAATCTGTCCCTTCAATGACAGTCTGGCCATGTCTTATTGAAGACCTCCATATTGGAATTCTGCTGACTTCAGTCGCCTCAGATGGGAGCACTGTTCGAGGAGGAACAAACTCGTTCCACCTCATGGCTGCCAATGAACTAATAGGAAATATTTATAAAACTGAGCACTAACCTAAGAATTGTCTTAGAATAAATGCCGACTAAATTCCAGCCAAGCCAGACACCAACTTCCCTGGTCCTTAATGCCTACTATTTTTGCAAAAAGGGTTGTTACCTCAAGCCCCTATTTGTTCACCCTGACATTTTATCCCTTGCAAAGCTCTCTAGGGATCAATTAATATTATCTGGAGAAACATGAGTCCTAAGTGGGAGTGACCTTGTCTTGGATATGTTCTCCCTCCTCTCTGCATTTATGTGTGTGTACATATGTACAGTTTTACGTCATAGGGAAAGCCACCTGAACCCAGAATCCCCAACCTCACCAAGAAGGTTGTCCTCCCACCCCAGGCTAGGAACAAAGCGGGTGAAACTTACAGATCTAGAATGAATGAACTCAGTGAACTCGACCTGTTAAGGAGGGAACAATGGAAGGATTCTTAGGCTCAAATTCCGTGGGGGTGAAAACCAGGACCCAAGAGAAGACGGGGACAATTTAGATCCATTAAAGGTGTACTCTTCAACAGTTGTTACCTTTTAAAAATGGTTTTTATTCTTGCATATTAATTATATATAATAATGGGTTTCATTGTGACATTTTCATATATATGAAAATGAATGTGTGTGTGTGTGTGTGTGTGTGTGTGTGTGTGTGTGTGTAATGCATTTTAATCCTACTCCTCATTTGCCCTCTCTTGTCTCATTCTTCTGCCCACCTTGAGGAAGCCTCTCTTTATTCAGTCTTTCCTTCTGGATAACGCTCATAGACCAGAGATGAGTCTCTTAGTTGATTTCAGATCCATTCCCCAACTGACAATCAAGATTAACTATCACAGGAGATAACAGGGATGGAGAAGTGCCCAAGGGGAGCATTGTGCAATCAAGGGCAGGCAGAGGGAATATTTTCTCGGGATCTGGGAGAGGAGCCCTGACCTGAGCTGTAAGCCTCACAGAATCATGCAGTCACTGTCCCAATAGCAAGCAGGTGGCACCCCAGCCTCTTCTTTCCCCCAGCTAATTCTGTGCCTTAGCCAATGCTATCCCAAAAACTTTAAAGTAGTGCCTGGCACATGTGTGCTGGTCTCTGTTCCTACCTCTGCAAGCTGCAACCCCTGGCCTGGATCTAGCTTGAGGCTATTTCTCTATAACAACAGAGAAGGCTCTCTGTTTCTGAGAGCCTAAATATTTGACTTAGTCTGGAGGCCCACAATTTGCTGCTTGAGCCTTGTGTAGGTCCTCACCCACATAACTGGCAATATGACTTTATTCAAACTATGGCAGAATCTCCTGTGCGGTTGACTCTGGGGTCAAGTGACTCTGAATTGGACATTCTGCTAAGAAATGTAGAAACTGACCCTGGATCAGGAGGATTTATGAAATGTTTGAGAAAGAGCTGAAGAGAGGATTGTGTTGTGTGTCTTGAGACATGCAGGGAAGTTGTGATTCAACTGGGAGACTCTGGGGTGAGGGGAGAGCCACTGAGATCCTCAGCTGGCAACTCAGTGCCCTTTAGACCCTGGCCCACTCTCTTCGCTATCCTGCCCAGTGCCCAGTGGAAGGCTAACCCCAATGACTACCCCACCCCCACCCCCGGCTCCCTAGCCAAAGGCTTAACAAATGCAGAGAACTAAGCCAGGAGGAGAGGTTGAATGAATTTTATACTTTTTTAACTAGCACATATTAATTTTACACGATAATGATCTTCATTATGATATTTTCATATATGTTTATAATGTTATTTGATTATATTCACCCTGATTGTCCTCTCTGTTCCCTCCCATGCACGTTGAACCCTAATGAGTCTTCCTTCTGTGTGTGTGTGTGTGTGTGTGTGTGTGTGTGTGTGTGTGTGTGTGTGTGTACTAGTGAATAATTGCGGTGAAGAGTTACAGGACCATGTGTGAGGAATTACTGACAGCAACTCTGCCAACTTACCAGTAGCTACATTACTGAAAACAAATGTCTTTTCCATCCTCAGCAACTATCAGTTGACTCTGGATTCTCAGGATGGGGTAGGGCCTCATGAGATCCAGCTTCTGTTAACTGTCTATACATCTTCTTGGGAGAGATAGGATCTCATGAACCTTTAGAGCTGGGGTGTTTTTCTGCCCTGAGTTCCTACCAACCGCTCTTTTTGTTTCTGCAGTTCTCACTGGGCAGCCATCTTCAAACCTCCAGCTCTCTCTCTGGGCTTCAGTGATGCGATTCCTTTCATTGGGTGTGGCTGCAGCTTTCCACTGGTCTCTCATCGTTAGGAACTTTATGTCCCTTGTCCTTCTCCTTCAGCCTGGCTACTGTCTCTGGAGTCTGTTCATTGAAGTCTCTTTATTTAAACCTTCCACCATGATTTGTGAGCTGCATATCTGTTTAGTTTCGTTTATGCTGCTCTGATAAAATACCATGACAGAAGGCAACACAGGGGAGAATAAAGGTTTCTTTGGATTAAAATCCTACAGTCCATTACTGTGGGGAAGGTAAAGCAGGAATTGAGGCAGCTGGTCACATCATATCCGAATTCAAGAGCAAAAGAGAATAAATCACGTGTGTTGTGTGCTCACTAGTGCTCAGCTAGCTTTCCTCTCTCTTATACAGGCCAGGACCCCAAGCCATGGGAATGGTGCCACCCACTTAGGACTGGGTTTTCCCACATCAATTAAAGCAATCAAGATAATTTCTCACAGATGTGCCTAGAGGCCAACTTGATCTAGACAATTCTTCAACTAAGACTGTTTTCGTATTTTCATATATGACTCTAGGTTATGTCAAATTTACAATTAAAACTAACTACCACCATATCTAATGTCCTAATGACGCTGGTGTACTTAACACACGCACACACACACACACACACACACACACACACACACACACACACACACACACACACCATGGTGTGGGAGATGAGAGGCACATCTTGGTGACACTTTATAAAGGTCAGAACAGTGAGAATTCACTTTCTCCAAGCTTGAATTTGCAGAATAATTCTGATTGTTGTCTAAGTTTCTAGAATTTTATTAAATCCTGTCCATTTTGGATGGAGGACTTCATCTCATTTTATGCTTGTCTCATGTCAGATAAGGAAAATGAGCCCTTAGTTTCCTGGATTCTTAGCTCCCAGGATACCATTGTGTACTATGACACACTTTTAAAAATTCTATTATCTCTTTGCATATCTATCTATCTGCCTACCTACCTACTATCTATCTATCAATCCATTCACCCTTCCATATATTTATGTGCTTATATGTTTATGAGGGTGCTAATATACATATGTGAGAAGGCCAAAGGTCAACCTTGGGTGGTGTTCTTTAGGTGCTGTCCACCTTGATGCTGTCTAACTTTTGTATAACTTTCAATTTTTTTGTGCATCTGTTGTACATGCATGGCATAGCATGTGAATGAGTGGGTGTGTATATCCATGGTCACATATTTAGAGGCCAGAGGAGGGTTCCTTTATCACATTCTACATTATTGCTTTGAGAAGGGTCTCTCATTGACCAGAGGCTCACTGTTGGCTAGAATGGGTGACCAGCAAGCTTCCAGGATCCTCCTGTTTTTTTTAAGACAAGGTCTCTCATGGCCCTGGAGCTCACCAATTCTAGGCTGGTTGACCAGAACTCCAGCGATCTCTGCTTCTCCAGCACTGAGATTATACATGTATACTGTCATGCTTGGCTTTTGATATGGATTCTTGGTGTCAAACTCAAGTCCCCATGCTCTTCTAGGAGGGACTTTACTGACTGAAGCATCTCCCTGGCCCCTACAATACTCTTCGGTGCTCATCTCTCTGGAGGCACTGGTCATTGTCCTTCACATTTGGCTATAATTGAAGCAAACTGAGCCAAAGGGAAAGTTGTCTCTGAAACTATAGGCCCATTGAGGTTATGGTGGTTTCCTGTCCCCGTTAAGAAGAACTATATCTGTCACACACACTGACAGATAACTCTTTTTCTTAGAGTTTGTCTGTTGAAAGAGCTTGGAGACATGCAAGATTCCCACACCCTCTAGTGCCCCCAAGGAAATGAGTTCCACCCCTGCCACTGGAATGCTCCAGTGTTTTACATATGGGAGGCGTATTTCAGTGCACATGTCTTGAAGTCACTCCATCAGTCTGGGTTTGTTTAACTTCTCAGAGAAGCAGTGCCATGGGAAGGGCTGTTAAATATTTCCCAAGCAATCTCTGAAAAAAAAAAAAAAGCTGCCAGAAGGAAAAATGCTCTTCCCAAAAGAATTAATTCCTGCATTGATGTGCATTGCTATTTGCTCTAAAGAAAACTCCAAACCTCTGGATCCAAGTGTGGCCCATATTTTACAGCCTGTTCACCTACAGGGTTCGTTCAGACACATGCAGAGTTATTGAGGGCATCCAGGAGTGTCTACCTGGACATATGCGAGTTATTAAGGCACCTGGCAGAGTCCATCATGAGGAGAGATGGTGGCCTAGAGGATGAGGGCAGCAGGCTAGGTTTCTGAGACCTTGGTGCATGGTTCCTCTTTTTTGCCTACCTGCTCCAAACTCAGTCTTGCTCAGTCTCTGACTGCCAGCTGCAAACAACTGCCTTTGCTTTAAAGCAATAACTTGGATCCTTTCCACTCACTTCTGTCTGTCTGTCTATCTATCTATTTATCTATCTATTTATCTATCTATCTATCTATCTATCTATCTATCTATCTATCTATCTATCTATCTATCTATTATTTTTCTTTGTTTATCTGCTGGTTTCAGCGTTTGGCTATATCCTGTGCTTCTGGACCTCATTTAGTTGTGTGTCTTTAGGAATGTGTTTGCTTCCTTTTTGGAACTCAGCCCTCTGGTCTTACTGATTTAAGCTTGGCCCCAAGATGAAAATAGTCCCACTTTTAGCCTTGGGTCCCAGGAACCTGCTCAGCAGGACTGATGGCCAACCTCTGTGCTCCCCATGGAATGTGAGGGATTTTTTTTCTTGAAAAAATTATAAATGGTTCCCAAAGATACATGGATGCAAATTGAAATCTTGAAGTACCATTCATGTCTACCATATCAGTAAAAATTAATTAATCTGATGACAGCAGGGATTCTGAGCTGTGGGCATCAAGGACCTCTCTGGTGGGAATGTAAATTAGTACAGTATCTTTGGAGAACAACTTGGAATATCTATTGACATAAAAGAGGCATTCCTACTGTGAGACAGCAATTCGCCTCTTGGTTATTTAGCCTGGATACTATATTATGAAGGTGTACAGATATGTCCTCGCATGTGCACATGCACCATCCATATGTGTATTACATATGCACACATACGAACAGCATGAGCACAGAAGAATGATCATTATGCAGCCCAGAGTTGTGGTTCACGGAATATGTAATAGAACAGAATATACAGAAGTTAGTACGTGTACTGGACTTCTTACAACTGTGTAAAATTTAAACAATGTCAAACTAAAGCAAGATGCAGAACACATACATATATAATGGTACAATTTATGGTCTTATCAATAGGTTCATATTTATTTTTAAAAAACTATATATGAAAACAACAAATTGAACTGTAACTTCTGAGAAAGGAGAAAGGGTAGACCATACAGCACTGGTTGGGCGATGGAGAAGGGGAGTGATTAGCAAGTGGTACTGAGTTACAGTTAGGAAGAAGGAAAAAACTCTGAAGCTGTTGCTCAGGTCAACGACTACAAGCATCAGTAAGTAATATCTGTATGTTTCAAAATGCAGATGGATGCATTCTCAATATTTTTAGCATAAAGAAATGCTAAGTGTTTGGGGAGATAGCTATGCTTAACCTGGTTTAAACGTCAGCATGCATACCTATACCGAAACAGCACATGGTGCCTCATTAATATGTGGAATTTTTTTCTGTGTATTCCAGTGGAAAAGTAAGTTTAAGTTTAAAACTTGCATTAGAAAAAAACACTGGAGGCCTGGCAAGGTGGCTCAGCAGATAGAGGTGCTAGTGTGCAGGCCTGAAGACCTGAGGTCAATCCCAGATTCCACAAGGTGTCAGGAGAGAACTGACTCCCCAGAATCCTCTGTCTTCCACAGTAAAGCATCTGTGTATTACATATACACACATACAAATAGCATGAGCACAGAAAAATGCTGATTATATAGCCCAGAATACACACAGAGACACATAGACTCACAGACACACAGACACACACTAACACACACACACACACACACACACATGCACACATGCACACACACATATACCCGTTTTAAAAAAGAAATGATACTTTACTTGCACGTGGACATTTTACTTCTTTGAAAGGGCGTATGGAGGGAGGGGTGGAGAAAGAAGGTGAGGGGTAGAAAGGAGAGAGATAGAGTGGGAGGAGGAGGGGAGGGAGAGAGGGAGAGAAAGGGGGAATTTGAAGCTGCTTTAGCAAAATCTTGGTGATAGATTTACAGAAATATACTATATTATTTTCTGTTGTTATGATTGAACTATGTCATATTTACAAATTTTGAATGTAAGAAAATGAATGGGGGCCGGGATTATATCTGTCTTGGTGGGTAAGGAGCTTATTGTGCAACCATGAGGGTGCAAGTTCACATTTCAGGCACCTACAGAAAAGGCAGGCATGGCAGCATGCCATCTGTAACCCCAGCACCAAGGAGTGGAGACAGGAGGCCTCTGGGAGCTCCCTGACCAGCCAGCCTAGCCAATTGGTGAGTTCCAGGTTTAGTGACAGGCCTTGTATCAAAAATAAGGTAGAGCGTGACTGAGGAAGACATTCTGCTATTAACCACTGGTGTCTACATGCACATGCATACATAGGCTCAGGTTAATCCTTCCTTACACATGTACACGCATAATCATGTATACACATAATACACAGAAATGTAGCATATTATTTTTCTCTATTGGTAGGACTGAACTACTTAATACTTTAAATTTTTAAATACAAGAGAATGATTTCTCAGACCAACTTTAAATCTTTTACTCTTTGACAAATATATATTATCAATATATTAATATATCATATTAATATATAACAATATATAATTACATCAATATAGTATATTATAACATATAATTATATATTATACATAATATATTATATATTATATAATGTATAATATATTATAATATATTAAATATAATATTATATATATATATAATTTCCTATTTCCTCCCCACTCCTCCTAGATACTTCCCACTATATCCCCTTTTTATCTTCATGTCTTCTTTAGATTTATTTTGGTCTTAGAAGATTGATACTATCTAGAGATGCATAGTCATGCATTTTCAAGCAGGGCTCATAGGAACATCTGGTCAACCTTCGGTTCCAGTATTTCTTCTGTGACTTTGTGTCCACACCTGCCTTAGTTAAGATGTGTCTATACTGAATTCTTCCCTAGTGGGACTCAGGAGAAGTGAATGCTTACTTTGACAAGTCTCCAGGTGGCTTAAGTCATGGGTGCAATTTCTGTAACCCCAGCCTTGAGATTTCCACCACAGTGCATCTTGGAGCTGTGAGATCAGGGCCCCAGGCCAGTCTTGTTGGAGGACCCAGGGAAGATAGAGGAAGCTGAGACTGGAACCTGCTCTCTGGTGTTCCTCTTTGAAAAGGCTGGTGTATAAGGGGACTTGCCAGGATCAGCCTGCAGAGAGGAGGAAGCCAGGCTCTCAGGGCAAAATTCTGTTGAAGTACGGTAAACTGCCCAGGGCTGTTGCTTTCCCAAACCTCACTTCCCTAAACAAGGGCATGTGCTACAAGGGCCTGATGTTAGAACCCTGGGATCTCTAAGGCCAGCCTAATAGAAAGGCAGAATCTGAGTTGGTGACTCATGGGGACCTTCCAAAGTTCTCTTTCTCCTAGGACTTTTGTGAAGCCTCCTAGAAGCAGAGATCACATGTCAGACTCCACTCTTGTCTCTGCACCAAAACAACTTCCTCAGATTCTTTGTGTCTGTAGCCAAGCTCAGGGCCTCGTTAGCAGCCAGAAAAAAAAACCAAACAAAAATATAGATATAAATGAGAACTCAGTACCTTAACTTGCAAATAAAATGGTGATTCCTTGGGACTATTGCCTCTATTTTGTAGTGAGCAGGATCACACCACTTTCAAGATTTCCTTCTCTGTGTGTGTTTGTGTGTGTGTGTGCAATGTGTGCGTGTGCACAAGTATGCATGTGTGGTGTACATGTGTGTGAGTGTGTTTGCGTGTATGTGTGTGTCTGAGGGTGCATGTGCTGTGGTGAAGAAGCTAAAGGTGATAGTGACTGTCTTCTTCAATCATCTTCATCTTAGATTTTTGAGATAGGGTCTGTCACTAACCTTTTAGATTATTCCCTTGGCTAGGCTGGCTGGTGAGCCCCACAGGTTCTCGTCTTCCCCAGTGGTGGAACTATAAATGTGTGCTGCTCTGCTTGACTGCTTTTAACTGGATTATGAGGCATTGAACTCTGGGTCTTATGCTTTAGCAGCAAGCTCTTTACCCACTGAGCCATCTTCAAACCCTCCAAGTTCCCTTCTTTTTGGAGAAAAAAAAAAAAGGTATAAGATTTGAAGAAATAACAGAAACATCACAGTAGTTGCCAGGGTGAAGCTTACAGTTAGTATAGCTCTATCTGAACATCTTTTGTTCTACATCTTTTTTTTTTTTTTTTGGATGCAAAGACACCAGAATTGGCCTGGAGTAAGTGGGGTGACAGCCGCCACTCACTCAGTATGACCTCAGGCTGGGGCGTTGGAGGACAATACTGCCATAGTGTATGCTTGGCTAGTTCAAAGCTTTTGCTTTACCTGGCCCTTGCCTGTAGGTTCACGCTACAGATCAGTGACTGCAGGGGTTTGCTGCATGTAGGGTCCCCTGGGAGCTTTATAGGCTAGGGGAAGAGTCTCTGGTCTGCCTCCAGCCAACTGATGCAGAATCTTAGAGGCAAGACTCACACAGCTGCACTTCCTTTTGGTGTTTTGAGTTTGTGTATGTGTGTATGCATCTGTGTGCATGTGGAAGCCACTGGGTATCCTGCTTTATCTAAGATAGAGCCTCTCATTCAAATATAACTCTACCTAGGCTGCCAGCTAGCAAGCCCTAGAGACCTTCCAATCTCCACCCACTCCCCGTGTTGGGGTGGCATGCAAGATTTTAATGTAGGTGCTGGAGATTCAAACTTGGGTCCTCATGTCTGTGAAGAAAGTGCTGTAGCTCAGAGTCATCGCCCCAATGCTTTATCTTCATTTTGTCTAATTCCCTGGGAGTTCTCACCATGACCTTTGACCCTTGAGTAGGTGTTCCTAGGGTCGTGGTGAAAAAGATTAAATCCCTAAGATTTCATGCCGTTAATAATAACCCAAGACACTGGGGGTGGTTTCCCAAGGACCAGCTGCTGAGCCAAATGTTTCGAGTGGATTATCTCATTAAAATTTCAAAGCAACACACTGAGATAACTTATTTATTTCACAGAAGAGGAAACTGACCTTCAAATAAGTTAAGGAACTTGCTCAAGGTGATGAAACAGAATGTGATTTGACTTCAGAGGGTGAACTTGACCCTGATACAATCAAGGTAGAAAATTACAGCCTCCCTCCTACACGTGAATGTGCACGTGCACACATGTGCTCTCTCTCTCTCTCTCTCTCTCTCTCTCTCTCACACACACACACACACACAAATTCTCTCTCACACATACACATTCTCTCTCCCTCTCTACCTCTCTCTCCCTCTCCACCTCTCTCTCTGAAAGTTTTTAAACAACCATTTATAAAAAACTCCTGCTTACAATTTATACCCAGCAAACACCTAGGACTTGTTGCTATATTTCTTGAGCTTCTGTCATCAGCATTCTCTCTCTCTCTCTCTCTCTCTCTCTCTCTCTCTCTCTCTCTCATTAAGCTTGAAGCCTGACATTTGGGCTATGCTGGCCTGCCAGTAAGCTCCCAGGCTCCACTATTCTCTGTACCTAAATGCAGGTGGTTACAGGCACCGAGGACCATGCCTGGCTTTTATTTTATTTTATTTTATTTCGTTTATTTTATTTTATTTTATTTTATTTTATTTTAGTGAGTGTGCTGGAAATTCAAACTCAGGTCATCATGTATGGGTAATGAATGCTATTACTTATCAGGTCGCCTCTCCAGCCTGTCATTAGCTTTATATTGAGTATCACAGGGAGGTTGTGAAGTGTCAGTATCTGGGGTTTGTATTCATAGAACACTGGGAAGGAGGTGAGAACACTGTAATTTTAGGGTCCTTCAAAGTTGGTGGAATTTTCCCTTCTTTTGTTTTTTTTTTCCCAAGAGAGTGCGATAATGCAATGGAAAAGAGGAATGAGATCATCGTTTATCTGTTGTTCTACTCACGAGCTGTGTACTTCTGAGCAAGTGACTTCCCTTCTCTGGGCTTCTGTTTCCTCATCTGAAAAATAAGGAAATCAGAAGCTGGGGATGTGGCTCAAATGAGAGAGTCCTTGCTTACCACTCAAGAAGCTCCTGGTTCCATCTCCAGCCCTGTATAAACCCAGTATGGTGCATGCCTGTAACTCCACCACTCAGGAACTGGAGGCAAGGAGATTGGAAATCCAAGGTCATCTTTGGTTGTGAGTTCAAGGGCAGTCTGGGCAATGTGAGCCTGAGTCCTAAAACATAAACAAAAAGGGAAAGATATAAATCAATTGTCTGTAGACCTCCCAGTTCTGTGACTCAGAGGTGGCATTTTATCTCGGTCTTCTCTGTCTACCCAACAGTTTGTCTGTCCTATGGTCATTGGTCCAGTTCTTATACCTACCACATCTGCAGAGCAGATTTCACGCTTATGGTAAACAATGAACAAGCAATCAGTCACCATTCCAGGATGGACAGATCCCTCAGGTGGCAGTAGACGGTCCAAGAATTATTGGGAAAATATCTCACTTTATTATCGAATAAAGACTTTGCATGTAGATTTCAACTTCATAGGGATGAAGGTTGAAACATGAGAAAACATGCAGAAAAAGGAAGCCAAGGCAAAACTCCCTGTCAGACCCAGCTTCTCTGTGGTCAGAGGGATGCAGCTGGCAGTAGGTGGTGCTCTTGGGAGATATCAGCTGTCTCTCAAAGCTGGATATGCAGTCTGTGTGTCCCACAGTAATCACCTCCTGAGGTCTTCTTTGAGATAAACATAAATTACTGGTAATCCTGTGAATTAGGCAGTGGCTTTTCTTTCCTTGGAAAGCAGAATTTCTCTCTTTTTTCTGGAGGAAGAAAAGTCTGCCCTAATCCATGACAGGTAGGTTGGACATGAAGAGGTGGTGAAGCAGGCATGGGGTCAAAAGCAAAGGAGCATCTTTGCAGGGCATGTCATCACACTGGGTTATGATAGCCCAGTGACTATTCTTATTTGCCATCGTGGTCTGAGTTTGAGACTGGTAGGTCCAATACACACCATTTTCCATTCAAAGTAAAAGGCTTCTGGGGCTGGAGAGATGGCTCAGTTGAGTGACTGCCAACAATACGACCTGAGTTCAATCCTTAGAACACACTTAAAAAAAGTTGGATGTGGTGGTGTCTGCTTGAAATCCCAGCATGGCACTGGGGTTCAGGGGAAGTACAGACATATGTATGCCTGGGTTTGCTTGCCAGGCTGTCTAACCCACTTGAAATATCCTTTGTTGTTGTTTTCAATATAGGGTTTCTCTGAGTATCCCTGACTGTCCTGAAACTTTCGGCTAGTCTTAAACTCAGGCCAAGTTTTGTAGACTCAGGCTGCCTCCCAACTGCTGGGACTAAAGATACTCACTACCAACAATCAACTAAGAGACACCACCATGGGCATTAAAACTTTGAAGTCACCTGCTGTTTGAACTGAGAGATGGGGTTTTACAATATACCCTGTCTTCAGTGTTATCAAAGCCTAAAATGAGGAGAATCATTAATTGACACATGGCTGGGAGAGATCAGGCTATATCAGGTCTTTGAGAAACATGGTATTTAGAGCCACACAAAGGGTGAAGAAAGACCTTGGGGCATGAAAACTTCACTGAGCAAAAACTGGGAGCAAAGTTTATAAACATTTCACAGAGCAGAAATGAGTGGTAGGAAAGAATTTGAATGAGGGCTCTTAAAACATGTTCACACTCATTAGGCATGGTGGCACAGGCCTTTTATCCCAGCACTGGGGAGGGAGAACAGGTGGAACTCTCTGAGTTTAAGGCTAGCCTGGTCTACATACTGAGTTTCAGGCTAGCCAAGGCTACATAGTGAGACCCTGTTTCAAAACACTAAGATTTCCCCTTCTGTGCCCCTCCAAACCCCTATGCCCTCACTCCACTCAAACCAAATGAATCAGAATCTCTAGAAGGGTCTGGGTCACTGCACTTTAGATACAGTCAAGACGGTCTTGGGCATGTATCATCACACAGGAGGATGTTGCAACAATCCTGGGGGGTAAACATGTCTACCCCTTCTTCATAAAATCTGGGTGACAAACTAAAGTAGGATTACATTAGAGTTCATCCTGGGGGACCAGTGAGTTTATTGGTCTTTTATACAGAGCATGGTGAAGAGTTGCTGACAGGAGCTCAAAGCAGCCACACATTGGTCTTCACCCAGCATGGATAATGTCTTCCCCATAAGGCAATTAGACAGAGCTCTTATCTTAATTACTGTTCTGTCACTGTGATAAGACAACGTGACCAAAGCAACTTATAGAAGGAAGAGTTTACTTGGAGCTTCAGGTTTCAGAAGGTTCATTCATGACCATCATGGGAGAGAGCATGGTGACAGGCAGGCAGGCAGGCATGGCGCTAGAGCAGTAGCTGAGAGCTCACATCCTAATCCATAGGCTTCTGGCAGAGAGAGCTAACTGGGAATGCAATGACTAAGGCCTTAAAACTCCAAAGCTCACCTCTAATGTGACACATTTCCTCCAACAAGGCTACACTTCCCAATCCTTCCCAAACACTTCCACCAAGGGGACTATATTCAAATATATGAGTCTATCGCAGCCATTCTGATTCAAACCACCACAGCCTCTCTTCAATTAACTCTAGTGCTTCTTGAAACCTGAGGCCACTGTAATTAAGTCAGAAGTGCATAGAACTGGCTGGGAGGAGCCGCTGGATTCTCATGTTCATATGGCACTTTGTATGAGAGAATGTTAACAGTGGACAGTGCTGCCATGGTGGACATTTGCAAGCAGGCTCAGCTGATATGATGAAGATGGCTGCTGTTTTGCTTAGAGGACTGAACTATAGCATGGGGATAAGAAGAAAGGTTGGGAGACTGGCTGCTAGATATTGTGGCAGGAAGTAGAAGACAAATGCCAGAGATGGGGAACAGGAAGAGCTCATAGAAAGTGCTAGCATGAAATGCTGAGGAAATGCTTTTGACATCAGCACAGCAGCAGAGATGGGAATTTCTCTTTACACAAACAGTCTTAAAGTCACCTAAGCAAAGAAGCTGGCCAGGGACCTGAACCCATCTCTACATCTCCCTACTGGTCCTGGATATGAGAAGATCTTCCATCTTTTCAACTGTGGTACTAGGGCTCAAACCCAAGACCTTATGCATCCTAGACAACACTCTACCACAGAGCTACATCTTCAGTCCTTTGATTTTTTTTCCTGTGAATCTTTATAACTCCTAGGTTATCACTGGATTTGAGTTTCCTCCTCTCTGCACTGTGAAGCTGAAGTGTAACAATCTGATGGTCTCACGACCTATGTATTCACTCTTTAACCCTCAATGTGTTTTCTATCTTCAGCTTCTCTTGATGATCCCTGGTGACCTATTTCCCCAGACCCAACAATGTTTGTTTGTCTATTCATGCAGTTTTTGAAGCAGGGTCTATTGTGATCCAAAGCCTTATGGTCTAGACTATGAGCCCAAAATAAACTCTTGCTTCCTTAAGTTGAGTTTGTCACATATTTTGTTCCAATAATGAGACAAGTAACTCATCCACAACTCACTTGTCAGTTTTGACTTATGAGTTGTGTGTGACTGTGCACACTGCTGGGTAATTGAACCTGTGGTTCTCCATGTAAATGACTGACTTAAGGTATTGTGTGTGCTGGGTACATGGGTGTGCTTTCAATGACAGTGTACTAAGGAATATGGACAATATGATATCAGACATTTTGTGATATGCTGCAGGTGACTTCCTTGTAATATGATTCTCTGGCTTAAATATAAAAAACAACTTGGCCTTGAGGCCTGAATCATGTCTAGCACTGTCTAGGAACTTGGAATGCCAAATGGCTTTCTTATTTGTTTTTTTTTAAAGATTTACTTATTTTATTTATGTGTGCATATGAGTGTATATGGGGGTGTATATCTCATGTACCTGGAGGTGCCCAAGGGGGTCAGAAGAGTGCAACAGGTCCCCTGCAGATAGAATAATTATAGCAGGTGTGAGCCTCTTGACATGAGAGTTAGTTACACAACTTGGGTCCTCTAGAAGAGTAGTAACTGCACTTCATTGCTAAGCCATCTTTCTAGTCCCTACATGGTTTTTCTTAGTGAGCCATTCTTAGCTTACACCATTCAACTGGCAAAAGTAGTTTGGAATATTGAGACAGTCATGGAAATATAGACTAGTTGCTAACAAACCCCAGAGATCCACTGTTTATCAATCTAGAGACAATGGGGCCTAAGAGAATGAGGCTGCTAACAAACCCCAGAGATCCACTGTTTATCAATCTAGAGACAATGGGGCCTAAGAGAATGAGGCTGATAAACGAGGAAGACTAGTCTCATGCAATAGCCAACTTTATTCAGAACATCAGACAATTTATACTCTGAGGGTTAAGAGGAGTCACAGGAGTACAATGTACAATCACAAGGGCAAGCTGCATGTCGAGGACAAGCTATATGCAGCAGAAACATGCTTTTAATAGGGGTATATAAACAAATAACAATAGCCAGTTGTAATGAATAATCTGAAGTAGACTCCTATTTGCTATACCTGGGATTGGTATGAAAGCATAATCCAAGAACAATTTCGTGTTTTTGAAGAAACTGTGGTCACAAGACTCTTGTCTTGGCTTCTTGGAGATTCCTCATGAGTACTCAAAATTCTCTTCACATTACTTCAGTTCTTGGACCATCTTCCACATGCCATCTGTCTCTTCCTCCCCAGTGCTAAGATTACAATAATTTGCACTAAGATTACTTTATGTGTGTTCTGATATTGAACTTAGGTCTTTATGCTTCTAAGGCAATCTTTTTGTCAAGTATGCTGTCTCCCCAGTCTTATTATCTGATTGCTCTGTTTGAAATACTTTGATAGGGCTCTCTACTCTTCCCTGTTCTAGAGACAGTGACATCTTCTTGTGCAGTGCCAGCTTAGTCCTGTAGACAAGATAGTGAAGGTTGCTGTGAACAGATTTGGCCGTATTGGGCACCTGGTTACCAGGACTGCCTTCTGCTCTGCACTTGGCAAAGTAGAGATTGTTGCCATCAACGACCTCTTCATTGACCTCAACTACATGATCTACATGTTCCAGTATGACTCCACCCATGGCAAATTCAACAGCACAGTCAAGGCTGAGAATGGGAAGCTTGTCATCAATGGGAAGCCCATCATCATCTTCCAGGAGTGAGATCCCAGTTACATCAAATGGGGTGATGCTGGTGTTGAGTATGTCGTGGAGTCTACTGGTGTCTTCACCACCATGGAAAAGGCCGGGGCCCACTTGAAGGGTGGGGCCAAAAGGGTCATCATCTCTGCTCCTTCTGCCAATGCCCCCATGTTTGTGATGGGTGTGAACCATGAGAAATGCGACAACTCACTCAAGATTATCAGCAATGCACCCTGCACCACCAATTGCTTAGACTCCCTGGCCAAGGTCGTTCATGACAACTTTGGCATCATGGAAGGGTTCATGACCATGGTCCATGCCATCACCACGACTCAGAAGACTGTGGATGGTCCCTCTGGAAAGCTGTGGCATGATGGCCATGGGGCTGCCCAGAATATCATCCCTGCATCCACTGGTGCTGCCAAGGCTGTGGGCAAGGTCATCCCAGAGCTGAACGGGAAGCTCACTGGCATGGCCTTCCATGTTCCTACCCCCAATGTATTTATTGTGGATCTGACATGCCGCTTAGAAAAACCTGCTAAGTATGATGACATCAGGAAGGTAGTGAAGCAGGCATCTGAGGGCCCACTAATGGGTATCCTGGGCTACATTGAGGATCAGGTTGTCTCATGCAACTTCAACAGCAACTCTCACTCTTCCACCTTGATGCTAGGGCTGGCATTGCTCTCAATGACAACTTTGTAAAGCTCATTTCCTGGTATGACAATGAATACGGCTACAGCAACAGGGCCGTGGACCTCACGGTCTACATGGCCTCCAAGGAGTAAGAAGCCCCAGACCACCTACCCCAGCAAGGACACTCAGAGCAAGAGAGAGGCCCTAGGTTGCTGAGGAGTCCCTGTCCCAACTTGGCCCCCAACACTGAGCATCTCCCTCACAATTTCCACCCCAGACCCCCACAATAACAGGAGGGGCCTAGGGAGCCCTCTTGAATACCATCAATAAAGTTTGTTGCACCCACAAAAAAAAAAGAAAGAAAAGAAATATTTTGATAGATATTGTGAAGGTTTTGGATCACATGCTGTGCATGTAGGTGAGGATCAGGAATGAATACACACACACACACACACACACACACACACACACACACACACACATATGTTTTTATTTTTGTTTCATGTTCTCCAGAATCCCTTATCTTTTTCATTGTCTTCTATGGCTGTACTTGGAGCATGTCGCTTTCATCCTGTGAGTGGATTTTCAGTGAAACAGTCAGGGATACTTTAGGATTTGTGGCCAATAGGCTGTGGAGATGAGTGAGCAGATAATGTCTGGATAAGTTACAAACAACTTAATTTCAATTTCGGTATCTTGTTCTTTGAAGGGGGTGATAAAAATCTATGGCTTTGCTCCTTGAGTCCTCACAGCCTTTGTGATTTGCTCATGTGTACAGAATCGGCAGAATGACTTAAGAGCTCCGTTCTTCAGAAGCCTTCTGCTATTGTCTCCTGCAAGTTGCCTGTGCCTGCACTATGAGGAAGCCTGTCCCAGTTTACTGGAGCCCATCCTGCTTCTTGGGCCTCCCTTTGGTCAACCAGTACCAACCTGCAGACGAGGAAATGAGGTTATTTGGAGGTTGTGGTACATTGTCTAGTCTTACTCAAGCCTCAAAGGGCTTCAGCTACATGAGTGGCCTCTGGTGACATCAGATAGGGAACTATCAGAGTCCAGCCAGATTACTGACCTAAAATATCATAATGAAATTTGAAGGCTGTTTGTTTGTTTGTTTGTTTGTCCTCAGATAGTGTCTAATGTATTCCAGGCTGGTCTCAACCTCACTATGAGGCCGAGGATAATTTTGAACTTCTGATTCTTCTACTTCTACTTCCCAAGTGGAGGGATTACAGGCATGGACCACTTTGCCTGGTTTATGAGGCTATTGGGAACTGGAACCAAGACCTGGTGCATGCGTTGCAAGCATTCTATTAACTGAGCCACATTTTAAAAAGTCTTAAAAAGGAACAGATTTCTTCATGTCATTCTCATATTTCTTTGGTTTGGGTTGATCGCCTCTCCCCAGCCCCGCCCTCATCTCTCTGTCCCAGTTCCTTACAGTGCCCTTCTACCTCCCAAAATTTAACAGACAAAAATCAGTTACCAGTGAAATACCCTGAAAGAAAATTAAGAAAAGAGGCCTATTATCCATAATAATATAAAAAGATAAATAGGCATGCATTTAATCAAGCAGGTAGAAAGTGTGTATACCGGAAACCATAAACCACTGATGAAGAAGTCAGTACGCACAGTTACATACACACACGCATCAATACAGTCTACCTTCGCTTAGAGCTGTAGGCGGGTTTGTACCATCAGTTTTCTATTCTCTGACAAGGAACTCTTGGTTGAGACTGAGGAATGGGTACACTAGCTTCTTAGCTTCCTGAACTTTCCACTGACTTATTTTTGCCCAACTCTTTCATCTAAGCTACCTGCTTGACTCTGAGTCTGTTTTTTTCTTTTCATTTTGTTTATTAGTTTCTGACAAAAGTTTTCCTCTTCCATAGAATGTACAGAGTGCTACCTCTCCTGTGCTACTGTAACCTACAGAATTCTTCAATAATTAGAGTCCCGGCAGTTCAAGGACCGAGAGAGCCTTTTCATGGACCAGAGAGCCATCTCTTGCCTAGCTGTCTCCTCCGTCCTTTGCTATGCACTGAAAAAGTCATTGTCTCTAGCAATGTTCAAGCTGGACAGCTCACCAAGAAAGCATATTTATCTCTCTATTAAAAAACGAAAAAGCAGGTTGGAGATTTAGCTCAGTGGTAGAGCACTTGCCTAGCAATCACAAGGCCATGGGTTTGGCCCTTAGCTCCAGAAAAAGACAAAAGCAAAACAAAACAATATCCAAATCTATGTGTGGGCTGAAGGAGTGTCTCAGCGGATTGAGCTTTGGCCTGGCATGCACAAGGCCATGGGTTCAATCCCCAGCACCACAGATACTGAGCCCAGTGGTATATACCTACCATCCTAGCACTCAGGAGGTGGAGGCAGAAGGATCAGAAATCCAAGGTCATTCTCAGCTACATAGAGAGTTTGAGGCCAGCCTGAGCTACACAATACTCTAGAATAACAAGTCATTTTTCTACTATAAAAGGCACTCTCATTATTACTTGAAACAAACATCCTTCAGATGCTACTGTTGTGACAAAAGTAAAGATTATATCATTCTTAACAGAATTTAGGGGACTATTCCAACCAAAGAAGTGAATGAGCCAAAATAGCCAGCAGTGGCCCTGGCAGTACCGTCTCGCCTCCCTTCTCAGTCCTGATCCTGCATGTGGCCAGGTGTTTGGGGCATTGAAGGTCCCATTGCCAGCTGAGTTTGGAAAATTTTCCACACCCCCAAAATAGCTTGCCTATTTGGGGAGGGGAGATTCATCATTATGTAGGACTCCATCATTATCTAGCAAATTGCTTTGAAGTGATTATTTAAATCGTGCTTTGCTACAAATCGGGCATACAAATATAGTGACTGGCACTCATGATAAGATCGTCTTCTCCAAGCGGATACAATAGCTGCCCCTGTCAGTTCATGCTTGAAATACAGGCCAGCTGGAAGACTTGAGAAACTTGCATTGTTTTTTAACTGAATTCAGAATCTGTTGGTTGCCTTGGCAGCTCCTGTTCATGAGTGATAAGGTCTGTATAATAGAACCTTGGTCCCCACATGGGATTCCCACAAGAGCAGGTGGGCTGGTGCCCATAGTACCCTGTGCAGGGTTGGGAGACTGCAAACTCCCAGCCAGGTCTCTCAGGCAAGAGGAATTGGAGAGTGACTCAGAATGGTTTGCTTTCTCCTCTCCATTTGCTTAGCTATTTTGGAACCGTTAGAGGTGTGTTGTGGGAGGGGTGTAGCGGGCCATGGCCATGTTAACTCTTCCTGGAAGGCCCAGGCTTTCTGGATGCTAGATGCTGTGAGTTATTTCCTTGGTGTGATGGTTCATATTGATTGTCAACATGACAGGACCTAGAATCATCTAGGAGACAAGATGGGCGGACATGTTTGTGAGAGAGATTCTAGACCTGGTTAATTGAGGTGGGAAGATCCACTCTAAAAGTGAGCAGCACCAGCATCTGTGTCTCTGCTTCCTGAGTGGGGTGCACTGTGACCAGCCGTCTCACACTCCTGCTGCTGTGCCTTCCCTGCTATGATGGACTGGACCCTCAAACTATGAGCCAATAGACCTTTCCTATTTTAAGTTGCCTTTGGGGATGTGGGTTAGGTGTTCGGTCATAACAGTGAGAAGAGTAACGAATGCACTTGGGGAGTTTGGACTGTGAGCGTGGGAGCTGAACAGATGGTGGATTTAATGTAGAGGAGAATTTGGAGAGATCCAAATCCTTGGTGACCCTGAACTCCCATATCTGGAGCACCTGGATCACTTAGGAGAAAAATTTGGAGATTAACTCCTAGTAGCTAAGAGCACTCAGCTTCCCCAAGAATGTTCTCCATACTCAATACTCAAAAACTCTGATAATTCAGGACCCCACTTATGGCTGTCATGGAACCTCTAAGAGTGCCCCGCTTTCTGACATGGCAACATGACCTTGTCATCTGGAAGTTCACACCTGAGAACCACTCAGTTGATTTACACACACACACACACACACACACACACACACACACACACACACACACCCATAATGCTTTAAGTAAGTGTTTCATTTTGTATTGCTACACATTCATAGCTATGCTGAGATGCATGTGGTCCACGGAGCACAGACTGGATACACCTTTGAGTCTGATGCACAGGTTAGTAAACGTTTTCTATCAGATAGTTAATATTCTAGGCTTTGCATATCTCCTGTCTTCTCTACCTTAGGTTTTATTAATTGTTTAAATAGCTTGGTAGATGTGAAAGCCATTTATGTCTTATGGGGCCATAACTACCTCCTTGTCTTATGTACATTCTATGACAGTGTGCTGGATTTTATTTCTTTTTACGTTTTGAGTCAAGGTCATGTGTAGTCAAGGCTATGTAACTGAGAATGACCTTGAAATTCTGATCCTCCTGACTCCACTTCTTACGTTCTGACATCACAGTAGGCACGCACCGCCTTCCTAGTTTACTCAGTGCTGGGGATGGAACCCAGGGCCTTGTGCATGAGTATGAGACCAACACTCTAGCAGCTACATCCCCAGCCCCAACTCTATATCTTTTTCTCTTTGGCATATTATTATTGTTATTAATTTGCACTGCTGAGCACCACACCCAGGGTCCCAAGCATATTAGGCAAGTGCTTTACCACTCAGATATATCCCCAGTTCTGAATTATTATTATTATTATTATTATTATTATTATTATTATTATTAATGACATTGAGATCAAACAGTTGGAACTAAGTAGTAGATCTCAGATCTAGGTATCCCTCTTGGAGAAAGACTAGGCCTGAAGAGCTCTGTGGCCTCCTGGTACCCACTGCTGATGCTACTTGCTGTGAGCCCCATCAGTCACTTAGCTATCTCAATGCCCACATTCCCGTTGAACCTTGGAGATAAAAAATCTACTGCCTAACATTTGTAAAGACTTCTCAAGTATGCCAAGAGATTTTCCTGTACTTCTGCCCTCAAAGCTCCCCTTCCTGCCCTGAGAGTTCACTGCAGAAGCAGCAAGCTTTCAGCCACTTCACCCTGTCAGCAGCCAGTGCCTGCAACACTAGCAGTAACTGATTAGTTGATGGCAAGATGCTTTGACCTCACTGGCTTTCCCATTTTCTCTTTCTTTACCATTGACCTCTAGAGTGTCAGGGCAGTTCAGAAACGTGTGCTTTGTGGAATTCTTAGCAACCTGTTGACATGTGTTTGCTCAGGCTGCTTTCTTGGCTCTGAGTATTTCTTTGGCCAAAGCTTGCATCGATCTTTGTGATCTGCTTCCCATGTGTAGAGTGTAGATGCCCTTGCCTGGGAGGAAACTGGAGTGCTTCTGAGCCTGTAGGACCCCAGCTAGGATATAAGTCAGATTTCCAGGAGTGCTGGTTAAGAAACCGGGATTGGTGTAGCTCAGTCAGTAGAGACTTGCTTAACACATACAAAGGACTAGTTTCTATCCACAGCTCTACATTAACCAGGAGTAGTGGCAAGACTGCACACCTGTAATCCTGGCAGACACACAGCGGGACTTCTTGTTATATAAGATAATTTGGGAGTGTTTGTATCAAGAGATAGAAGCAGGAGTGTCTTAGTTAGGGACCACTGCTGTAATGAAACACCATGACCCAAACAAGTTGGGGAGGAAAGGGTTTATTCAGCTGACACTTCCACATCACAGTTTACCATCAAAGAAAGTCAGGACAGGAACTTAAGCAGGGCTGAAATCTGGAGGCAGGAGCTGGTCTAGAGGCCATGGAGGGATGCTGCTTTACTGGCTTGCTCCTCATGATTTGCTCAGTGTGTGTGTGTGTGTGTGTGTGTGTGTGTGTGTGTTTGTGTGTGTGTGTGTACACATACGCATAAGCTGTCTTATAGAACCCAGGACCACCAGCTTAGGGTTGGCACCACTCACAGTGGGACGGGCCCTCCATCATAATCATTAATTAAGAAAATGCTTTACAACTGGATCTTATGGAGGCATTTTCTCAATTGAGGTTCCTTTTTAAAGATAACTCTAGCTTGTGTAAAGTTGATATAAGACTAGCCAGCATAAGAAGGATTGGGGGGTTCAAGGTCATCCTTGACTCCACAGTGAACTTGAGGACAGCCTGGGATATATGAGACCCTGGGATGGAGGGCAGAAATAAAAGAAAGAATAAAGATCCAAGCCAGCATCTACTTAGAAACCCCAGCATCCATTGCACCCTCCTGGGACCACACTCACAGGTTTGGGTCCAAATGCCCTACTGTGGTTGAGTTTGTGAGCGTTTGTATCTGAACCTACTCCCTGCTCTTTTCATTCAACTGGGGTGTTCATTTTCTCCTGGAGGAATTCCTTTCTCTCAGAGGTTATCCTTATCAAATGGCAAATTCATCAGAATATTTTTGTATGTTAGAGATGAAGTCACTGAAACTCATCTGCCTCAGACAGTAAGCAACTTGAATTATCTTTTATAACAAGAAGTCCCGATGCGTGTACTGCAAGGTTAGTTGGTTCTGGGATCACTTATCATTAAGGCTGAATTCTTTCTTCTCTTTGCTTCTGCACTTGGTATGTTGGCTTTAATCTATGCACCAGCTCTCCTTGGGGCATAAGATGTCTTCATATTCCACACGTCACATTGCCACAACAATATCTGAGGGGAGAGAAAAGACTTTGTGCCTCATGCATCATTTTTGGTCTGTAAGGGAAATCCTTTCCAAAACCTTCTTACTATCTTTTACTGTCTATTAGCTATAACCTGTCCTGTGCCCATGTCTAAATCAATCCTGATATGGCATATGAACCATCAGGGTGATTAGCCCAATGTCTTATCTTCTGAGGCTTCCTGAGAGCACAAGACCTCACTAGTGGATATAGCCACATGTAGAATTCTACTGAGGATAAAAAGAGGGGGAGCAGGCTGGGGAGATGACACCATGGGTAAAGTGTTTTCTGTATAAGTATGGGAACCTAAATTTTGCCTCCAGTGCCTGTGTTAAAAGCCAGGTGTGGTGGTGTGCACTTGTAATTGCAGAACTGAGGCGGAGGCGGGGCCAGGGGGCGGAGGTGGGGCAGGGCGGGGGAAGGGGCAGGGTGGAGACAGAGGCAGAGGCAGAGGCAGAGGCAGAAGTAGAGGGAGGATCCTGGGGCCTTACTGGCCTGCCAGGGTAACTGATAGGGTGAGGTCCAAGGCTAGTGAGAGATCCTGTCTCAAAAAATAAGCTCTCTCTCTTCTCTTCCTCTTCCCCTCTCTCCCTGTACATACACACTAACATGAATACACACACACACACAAACACACACACACACACACACACACACACAGGAGCGAGATGGGAAATATCCCTAAAAAACATCCCTCAGAACACCCTCTAGAGTTTACCTCTTTGAGATGCCAGAGGACCGAGCATCCAAAGTTTTGAGGACTGGACACAGAAAATAATTTCAGAAATACCAAATGTGACCTCTTCTATCTCCAAACTGCATTTAGAGAAGAACTGTAGGTCTTTCTTATTCCAGCTTTTATTATCGAGTGCTATCTAGAGGAGCTGAACCTATTGGATAGATAAATCACAAAGGAGATTTCTTAGAATGACTTACACAACAGGGGCGGGGTGGTCCACACTGGCCATCTGCTTGCTACAGAGGTGAAGGAGCTGGTAGCTGTTCAGCCTACCAGGATGGATGCCTCAGCTCTCCTTGGAGGATCCCTGGAGTGCCTGCATGATTTAGTCAGAAGGCCAAAGAAGCTGGCATCTGCAGTCAGCTGAGGCTATCAGCACCAACAAGTGGGTAGACACACTCGCCAGCAAGAAGCAAAGGCAGGCAGGCAAACAGCACTGGCTTCTTTAGACCTCTTATATATCTGGGCTATAGCTGGAAGGTCTGCCCCTTTGGGGGAAGACCTTCTCCTTCACATAATCCTTCCTGGAAATGCTCTCACAGAGACATGTGAAACATGCTTCTCATTCTAGATTCAAGCAAGCTGGTGATCAAGGTTAACCCTCACATGCTTCCATCCTCGGCATCTTGGCTTTGAAGGAAGTAATGTCAGCCATTACTTACTGGTACCTACTAGGTGCCAAGCATGGGAAAAGGGGTAAACACAGGAGGCTTCTGATATACATTCTAGAGAGCTGAGTGATCATAGGACCCTATAGATGGGGGACTGGAACCCCAGGAGTTCAGCAAGGTGCTCCCTGGATAACTGAATGCCCATCACATACTCAGGATGAAAACCAGCTTTGGATGGGTGAAGAAACGAGTCACTAGCTATGCCCCTTCTGTGAAGCCCAGGAAGTTGGAGGCCCAACTAAAAACAGAATCAGGGTCATGGACTTCATGACTAGATGGTCTGAGTGAATCTCAGCTCTACCATTTTTGGCTGCATCAAAATTAGCAAGATGTTCAACCTCTCCATGCTAACCCACATCATGGGATGCTGTGAGGTTGAATTAGGAACTCAGTGAAGGCCTTGGTCCGGCAGGCAAAGGTGCCTTGCTGCAAAGCTGGACACCCTAATACTCAGGACTACACGGTAGAACGAGATAATAGTTATCCTCTGACCCTCACATGTGCAACTGTCATGCATGCCACCCCACACCCATATACACAAAAAATAAATCCAAGAACTCAGCGAAGGTCAGCAGAGAATGTCGTCAGTTTCTGCCGTTCTTCCCTACACACTGCAGATCTAGTTAAGATGCAGCCGCTTTGTTTCCTCACTTCCACAAAAATAATCCAACAAAATCGGCTTAAGGGAGGAAGGATTTATTTGGGTCGCAATTTGATGGTACAGTCCATCGTGGTGGGGAAGGCATGGTAACAGGAACATAAGGCCGCTGGTCACATTGCATCCACAGCCAAGATGAGGAGAGAGGATGCTGATGCTTAGCTCACTTCCTCCTTTGTATTCAGCCCAGAACTCCACCCCAGGGGATGCTGTGGCCCGTATTCAGGATAGATTTTCCCACTCAGTTAGCCCAGTCTAGATAGCCCCACACAGACATACCCATCACCGTCTCCTACACCCACTTGTGCCTTAGTGTGTTAGTGTTTCGCACCTAAACCGGCACAGCGGAGCCTTAGGTTGCAGCTGCAGTTTGCTCCAGATGACACCTGGTCCTTTGAGGCGCTTGATCCTCCATCTTTGATGTGAACATCAAGTTTGGGAGCCAGCTTGTACTGAAGCTGTGACTTCTGGGTGTGTTGGCTACAAAAGAGGTCAAAGAGAAAGGGGATTCCACTCTGCCTTTGGTGGAGGGAGGTTCTCTCCTTCCCTTTGCCTTCTCTTACACCATCTAAATGCAGCCTTAATTTTATGCTAGAGTCTCCCCCAAACCACTGCTTCTCATGGGAGTCGTGACAGTGCAAGCAAGAAGTTCAGCAGGGGAATCCTCCTATGTGGCTCTGGTCAAAGCTTGGGCTGGGGCACCAGGAAGTCCCCTAGCCTCGGTTTCCTCTCCTGTGAACTAGATCCGGTCTTATCAGACTATACCCTCATTGAAAAATCCCCTGGTGTGGAACTGGAGATGGGCGGCTGAGAAATAGGGCAGCTCAGACCTGCTTCCCAGGCAACTGGCCAAGAGGAGTGTACCTTGCTGTCACAAACTCTGTCAATCACCTCTGTTGGCTCCACAGGTCTGCATGTAGCCCTTCTGCCTACCCAGGAAGCTGTCCCAGGCTGCTGCTGCCCAGGGCTCTCAGGAGACTATCTATCCAATGGGAAACAATTAAGGCCTAACACATTGCTGGGATTTCATGTAAAATGGTACTATTAACAATTAAAAAGTCTCCAGCCTCAACTAAATCTAGACAGTGAGGCCTTTGCTAGAAGTTTCCTTTGTCCTAGTGTCCAGCGAGAAGGGAGGTCAAGGACAATGAAGGAGTACAGGGAGAAAAGCAGTGTGTGCGTGTGCAGGCACACATGACCATGCTTGTTCCTGTGTGCAAGTGTTTGTTTGCAAGTGTGCCTGTGCCGCGGAGGTCAGAGGGCAACCTTGGGCATCATTCCTCAGGAGCTCTCTGCCTTGATTTTTGGGACAAGGTCTCTTATTGGCCTGAAACTCACCAAGTAGACTAGGTTGGCAGGCCAGCAAGTACCAGGAATCCTCCTGTCTACTTCCCCAATGCAGGGCTAACAAATATGTGCCCCATACCAAACAAACAAACAAACAAACAAACAAACAAACAAACATGAGCTCTGGATGTCAAACTTAGGTCCTTGGGTGTGAAAAGCATGCACTTTACTGTCAGAGTCATCTCTCCAGTCCCCCAAAACAAATTTGGAGAGACTGGGTTCCAGAATTGCCTGTGCATTTGTGGTCTTTCTGTGCACAGGGAATGCTGAAGGACTCTCTCTCTCTCTCTCTCTCTCTCTCTCTCTCTCTCTCTCAGGTGAATGCTCATTCCCATAGCTTCTGGAGCTGGAGCTTGTGTATTCTTGGTCTTAGCTCATGTTTTGCTGGGTGGGGGACTTGCAATGGTTCCCCCAAGGTCCCCTGTGTTCTCCTTTCCTCCTCTACATCATCGTCCTGCTGGGACATTTCCAAGGAAGGTCTGCTTGAAGTGACACAGTGACTCTCTTCTAGCTTCAGAATGTTACAGACCTCTTCTGTCCTTCCTCTACAAAGTCAGCTTTGGGCGCTGAAATCCAGCCCAGGAGATCTGATTTCTCAAAGGCCATTTTGATCTTTTCACTTCAAAGAAAATTGTTCTTATACCCAAGCCCCATTTGGTGGCCTTAGACCTGCCCTTTAGGGTGAATGGGGCCTATATTCCCTTCTTTATATCCTGTTGGAAAAGTCAGGGTCCCAACTCCGCCCCCCTCCCCAAGTCTATGGTGGGGCAAGCACCACCTTTGATGTTTCTGGTCCCAACACCTCCAATGCCCTGTCTTTCCTTCATCTGTCTTTGTTTCATTCATTTTCCTGTTTCTAACATCTCCCATCACCTTATTCCTTTTATGAAAACCCATTCTTGGAAGGAAACCAACAGTAGCTTCAGAGATCATGTGAGAGTGTTTCCTAATAGCTGCAGACACACCTCACCCAATTCAAGATGAAGGACTTTTCCTAAGAGCCCCACTGTGCTTTGGAAAGCTCTGGAGCTTCCTCCAGTGGAATCCTATCACAGTTTGCTTAAGCACCCTTTTCTGCCCATGGCACCCATGAAACTGAGGAATCCCTTCACACAGGCCCTCTTGGCTAACATGATGCCAAAACATGATGGGCTCTTGGGAGGACTGCCTCCAAAAGTTCTTTTCAGTGTCCCATGGTTTGTTGCAAGGGATCAAAGACAGTCTAGCTTGGTAGAAGAAGTGGAGGAGTGGTGAGGAAACAGAAAGGGACATTTTATTTTCTGCTGGCTCCCTGCCACCTCTCAGGTAGCATGCACACCTGGCCGTAACAACAACAATTTTACCTCTCTCTGTTTTATATTTATATGTACATATATTACATTATAAATATTATGTCTAAGGGGCCAGGTATGTAAGTTAGTCAGTAGAGTGCTTGCCTAGCATGCATGAAGTTCTGGGTTCCATCCCCAGCAATACCCACACAGGAGTGATTATACATACCTGAGATACTAGGGAACTGGGGGTATAGAGGCAGGAAGATCAGAAGATCAAGGTCATCTTCAGCTACACAGCAAGTTCAAGAGCAACCTGATCTACACAAGTCCATGTCTTAAAAAAATTGTGTCTATAATAGATAATATACATGCTATATAAAACATATAATATTAATATTATACATGTAATATATAATAATAAGATATGTATGCATACATATAACTTTTTTGTTTAAGTGGTTCTGTTTTAAGAACTTTGAAAAACCCAGCTGTAGACACTCCATCCCTCATGATGCTGTGATAGCCGCGTGCTGCACTAGGAGTCAAAAGTCTAGTAGATAGTCAACAATCCAAGAGGGGGCACATCCAAAACCCTAGAGCTGCCTTTCTCAGCTTTGTCTGCAACTGGAATATCCCAGTTCTAAGATCACAGCCAGACTGAGTAGAGTCTGATATGTCAGCATTCTGGAAGGTTTCCAGGGGAATTCTAACAGGGAACCTCTGTTTTTGTCAAAGCATCATGGCTGTTCAAAACACAAGTGGATTCTAGGGCTGGGGAGATGGTTTAGTCAGTAAGATATTTGCTTTGCAAGTATGAGAATCTAAGGTTTTTTATGGAGCCCATGAGAAAAATCTGCGGATGGTGGCCCATGCTTGTAATCCCAGCCATAGGGAGACAAAGACCAGAGAACCCCTGCAACTCACTGGCTAGGCAGCTTAGCCGATTGCTTAAGTTCCAGGCTCTCAGAGAAACCGTGTCTCAAAACACAATGGATTAGGTCAATGGTCAGAGCCAGAACCAATCACTCCGAGATAAGACCCAGAAAGACAAGCATCTCATGTTTTTTTCTCATTTGTGGATGTTGCTTTGAATCTTCAGACATATATGTTTTATTTGTAATATCCTTACAGGTCAGGTTAGTAAAGGGTCATGGGGGGGCTTTGAAGGAAGGAGAGATAGAATTCAGTGATACAAAAGATTAAAAGGGAGGGATGGAAGAGGAGGAGTTAAATTGTGATGGAGATGGAGAGCAGGGTAGAGAAGGGAATACAAGGAAGAAATACATACATGCATGCATACATGCATACATACATACACATATATTGAAAAGAATTAAAATGAGTTACCCTATAATGAGGTGACAATGTCCATACTATACACCACAGGCTAACAAGTAGAATCCCCAGTGCCAGGGATGGGCACCTCTTTTGGAGTTGATGACCACTGAGATCCCACAGATCCCTAAACATTCTAGGTCACTGCCAGTGCTACTGATTACCCTCCAAAACTTAACAGTAGGTCTCAACTGCTGAAGACGCCACATACTTGAGTCATAAAACCTGGAAAATAGAGCTGGAAATTTTATTCTGGAAACTTTATTCCTACTGGATAGTTTTCATCGTGCTGTGAGGTGCAAAGAAGAAAAGAATCAGCAACGTGACCCAACCATGAACTCTGGGAGCACAGTAAGGATGGACTTGGTCAGACATGCCCACGGGTGCAATAGTGGGCATAAACATCACCGGAGGAACCAACCACTTTCCAACTAGATGTAAGGCTCATTACACAAGATGAAACTCATACTAGATAATACGCCCCACAGGACAATCTACGACTATTATTCTGCTAAATGGACCTGATAGTAAACCAATCCCTAATGACTTATTCCTATACTCATAGATTAATGCATTTCTTAGCCTTCATCGGAGAAGTTTCTATTTACAGTAGATAGTGATTAAATTCAGGGAACCCATAACTGGTCAAAGTACAGAGAACAAGAGACTGCAGGATGCTTAGCACTAAATGGGATAGCAATATGAACCTCCAAAGGCTCAGGGCTCACTAGGAAAGAGGAGACTGGAAGAATCTAAGAGCCAGAGGTGGTGGATGGCTACAAGGAAACTGTATTCCGGGACAGAGAAGGGCAGTTGTCCATGTGAATTACAGTGGTTGTGTCAGAGTGCACAAGACCCGTGCAAACTCAAGCCGGACAAAATCCCAGCACAGAGACGTGAGAGGGACAGACAGCCTCCTAGATGCAGAGCTGTTAGCAGCTGGTGCTTGCTGGGAGAGAGAAAGTCAGTGATTAAAGGAAACACTCCTCAGTGGAAGGTCACACATCCAAGAATATTTTGGTAGCACAAATTGAACTGGATGTATTTGAAAAAGAAAAGAAAATGAGCCAGGTGTTGGCGGCACATGCCTGTATGCATGCACTTGGGAAGCAGAGGCAGGCAGAATTCTGTGAGTTCGAGGCCAGCCTGGTCTACAAAGTGAGTTGCAGAACAGCTAGGGTTACACAAAGAGAAACCCTGTCTCAGAAAACAAACTAAACCAAACAAATAAGCAAAAGGAACCATGAAAAAGAGAGTACCAAGTCAGGCGGGTGGGGAAAGGGAGGTGAGTCTGGGAGGAGTTGGGGGAGGGGTGAAAATGTTCAAAACGTATTGCGCTAAATTTTCAAAGAGGAGGAACCAACAATTTACAAACAAACAGACAAGCAAGAAAACACTCCCAACAAGGTAGCACCTGAGGAATGACAGTTAAGGTTGGCTTGTCCTCCCCCTCCCACCTCCCCACCCAGAAACAGATTTGAACTTGGCTCATTTCTATGCCTTTACCTGCTGTACGTACTTCATTGTAATTTGACTTAGAATCTCCTTAAGAATCCACTGGAAATTCTGTATCAGTTTTCTCAGAAACAGATGTTCAGACTTTCATGACACTTCAGCAAATCATACACGCGTCCGAGGCTCTCCCTGCTGAAGCACAGCATGCCGCCGGGTCCCACCCTTGCCACTCTGCCACAGCACGTAAGTCCCTCACTGGGGCAGAGTCTCTCATCTCCACAGAAGCTGCAGATGCTCCTTGTGGCTCTTCTGTGTTTTCATGTGTGTGCACATGCATGCGTACATGTATGTGTGTGCAGAGACCAGAGGTTAACCTCGGGTGTTGTCCTCAGGATGCTGTCCACTTTGCCTTTAAAAATTTTTTTTCCCATTCATTTGTTTGTTTTGTT
This sequence comes from Uromys caudimaculatus, assembly GCA_028551405.1. NCBI lineage: Eukaryota > Metazoa > Chordata > Mammalia > Rodentia > Muridae > Uromys > Uromys caudimaculatus. Next base: position 59,164,439 of record CM052711.1, on the reverse strand, counting down.
ATTTATTTAGTGTCTGCGTGCCCACCTGCACATACATGCGTCAGAATATGTGTGAAGGTTGGAAGACAGCTTGCAGAACCCATTCTCTCCTTATGCATATGAGTTTCAGGCATTGAACTAAAGTTGTTAGGCTTGATGGCAAACATCTTTACCCACTGAGCCATCTTGTCACCTCTCATTTTTGTTTCTTGGGGGTTTTTTGTTTGTTTTTTGCTTTTTGTTTTTGCTTTTTTTGTTGTTGGGTTTTTTTTTTTTTTTTTTTTTTTTTTTTTTTTTTTTTTTTTTTTT
>CM052711.1:59135312-59163651 GCA_028551405.1 Uromys caudimaculatus | reverse complement strand
GGCCGCCCCCCCCCCCCCCCCCCGTGTTTCTACTCTGTCTCTTCCTGTCAGGATTACCAGTTACAGCGGTTACTGTCACTATACAGTGGTCACATAGCTGTGACCAAACACCTGGCAGAAGCAAGTAAGAAGGAAGTGCTTATTTGGGGTTACAGTTTGAGGGAACCATCCACCAGAGTGGAGTTGTCATGGCAGCAGGAATAGGAAGCAGCTGGCTTTCTCCGTTATTGTTTGTTTTTGTTTGTTTTCTTTTCAATGTTGGGTCCCAGCCTAGAAATGGTGCCACCCACAGTAAAGATGAGTCTTTCCACCTCAATTAATCCCATCACAAATACGTCCAGAGGTTTTCAAGGTGATTCTAGATCCTATCACACCAGCTATACTGGGTTTGTTGTCTCCAGCTGCCATGTCACCGAACCCTAAATAATTACACCTGTGATAACACAATTTCCAAATAAGGTTCCCTTGATGGGGAGTTATAACTTTAAAGTGTTTTCTTTAGGAGCGCACGTAATTTAGCTGTAATGTACCTTGATTTTGTTTCAGACACATGGAGAGTTTTCAGACCTAGGAAATAAAAAAATATCAGACACCCAGCTAAACTCAAACTTCCAATGAACACAAATGTCCCAAATGTTTAGATAAACTATGTTCCAAAATGTTCCACAAGATATTCATTCAATACCCGGGACATATTTATGCTATAAAAGTATTTGATGTTTTCTGAAATTTGACTTTAAGTAGGTATCCTAGTTAGGGTTAGTATTACTCTGATGAAACATGACTGAAGACAAGTTGGGACGGAAAGGGTTTATTTGGCTTATACTTCCACATTGTAGTCCATCAGTGAAGGAAGCCAGGGCAGGAGCTGATGGTGAGACCACGCAGGGGTGCGGCTTACTGACTTGCTCTCCATGGCTTGCTCAGCCTGCTTTCTTATAGACCCCAGGACCACCAGCCGCAATGAGCTGGGCCCTACACCATCAATTAATGCCAGTTAAGAAAATGTTCTCCAGGCCTGACTAAAGCTTATTGAGGCATTTTGGCAATTGAGATTCCTTTCTCTCAGATGATTACAGTTTGTGTCAAGTCGAGGTAAAGCTAGCTAGCTCACTAGGCTTCCAACAACTTTTACTCTGTGTTTCTTGGACAAGCAAATCTGCTCCCACTTCTTCTTCTTGCATGCCCACCACTTGAGCATTCTTTCCTGGTCTGTTTAAGTTTGTCACTCTCTGGTTACTTTCTTACATCTTAATTCTATAGATACACTTTCTAGCTTCCTTTCTTTGAACTTGGCTGTGGAAGGGCTTCTTGTCTGTAAAGGATTATATATTTCTCTGTCTTTCTCTGCCTCTGTCTCTCTCTCTCACACACACACTGTCCTTTATCGGCATAATGATATTACTATCAATAGTCATATTTTGCCTACTGACTGCATGTGCTCTCCTTCATCCTCAGGAGATTTAAGCTTGACTTGTGGGACTTGTTCCCACTGTGTAAATATGCACACGGAGGTATCGTATGCATAACAACATCAGGTGCTGTTCCTCTGGTGCCTCTACCTGGATTGTTTTGAGACAGGGTCTCTCACTGGCCTGGACTGGTTGATCTGGCCCAGCTGACCGGCCAGGGATCTGCCTGAGCCCTCCTCCCCAGTGCTAAGGTTACGCCACTCACCACCACATAGGGATTTTTTTTTAAAAATGTGGCTTCTGAGGATCAAATTCAGGTCTCATGTCTTCAAAGCAATTGCTGTACTCACAATGCTCTCTGAAAGCCTCAAGCTTGACAGTTTGGTTTCTCTTTGTGTCACTCTAGGACCCAGAGAAAATGGTTATTGACTCAATTTTAAAAAATACAAAACCATTCTTTTCCTCCAGCACCAGATGAAGGGCATTGCGATGTTGTGATTCTGTCTCTGTCTCTGTCTCTGTCTCTCTCTCTGTCTCTCTCTCTGTCTTTCTCTCTCTCTCTGTCTCTCTCTCTCTCTGTCTCTCTCTCTCTCTCTCTGTGTGTGTGTGTGTGTATGTGTGTGCACATGAGTGCAGTGCCAGCAAAGACCAGAAGAGGGCGTTTGGATTCCTTGGAGCTGGAGTTACAGGAGATTGTAAGCTGCTAATGCTGATGCAGGGAACTGAATCTAGATCTTTTGTAAGAATACTTATCTGATTCCTGCCAGGACTTCCTCACACCCCAATTCACAGGCACACTTTCTAGCCTCCTTTCTTGCTTGTCTTTGCTGTAGAGGACTTGGAGGGCACTCTTAGCTACTGAGCCACCTCACCACTGTGGGTTTTACTTGCTTTCAGTCTGCTCCCCATTTTATAAGAACAAAACAAAACGAACCCCACCCCTCCCTCACTCTCCATTTCTGCAGTTTGGTAAGGTCTTCCGAAAACCTGAGAGCCAGGCTTAGAGACGTGGCCCAAGCTGATCAGTTCATTTCATCTTCTTGGCAAGATGTAGTTCAGGGCTAGTGAAGTCCCAGGTTCATATAAGCCCCTTCCCCACATTCCTGAGGGGAGCAGGATGGAAGTCTGAACTGTTTATTGCATCTTCTCCCTAGAAGGAAACAACTGGGAGGCAGATCTGTAGGTTTAGATTTTTTTAAAACCTACTTTTAATAAGGGTTCCCAAATGCTTTGATGCCCCTTCTAGCCCACCATCCAAAGGTAGGGAAATAAAGATGGTAAATAGGACGAGGGGATATGGACCTGTTTAGAAGTAGTTCCTTGGGATGATTTTAATCTCTGTTTGTCAGGATACAGCAGTCCAGTTCAGTGGTGACAGGATAGCAAACATGAGCCAGCAGTGGTGGCATGATCTAGCAGGCACCGACAGGCCTCTGCCAGATCAGCATGAGTCAGTGACCAGGACCAGCCAGGACGCCAGAAGTTCTCTGCCATGTGTCTTTCAAGGAAGCAAAGATCAGCAAAGATGAAGACTTGAAGACACCAAGGAAGTGTTGCAAAGCTAGCTATGCAAACGTGCCGTCACTGTCTGTTGAGTCCTTCCAAACATCATGTGTCCTCCTTAGCAAAACACCACGTGTGTCTGCATCACCTGACACAACCAGAAACTTTCGCATCACAGACTCTAGCCAAATCCTTGTGAATAATCCTCCAGGCCAGACTGTGAGTGAGTCCAGGCTCTCCATGAAGGCACAGGGCTCAGCCAGCACATAGGAGGCTGATATTAACAAAGACCCAACCTTCCAGTATCTATGCCCTTGCCCAAGTGTCTCCCTTCAGAGGTTTGATGGTTCCAGACTCACACTCAGCCTTCTCTGTACACCTGTTTTCAGGAGAATGGAACTTTGAAGCTACATCCCCACTAAAATTCAGCAGCCAGGAGTTTCCAATTTTGTACCACTAGGAGTGGTCCGTGCCCATAAGGGCAGGAGCTTCCTGTTCTGGAGACATGGTTTTCTATCTCTGCCGATCAAGCAGCAGTGAGCCAGTACGGTCTCCTATGTTGCCCTCTGCATAGGCCATCACAGGAGGTAAGGACGTTTTCGTTTCCTTGGGGCTTGTTGTCTTTTTCTTTTGTCTTTAACATGGGGTTTCAGGTAGCCTAGGCTGGTCTTGAACTCACTGTGTAGCTAAGGATGATCTTGAACCGATCCTCTCTGAATGCTGCGATTACAGGCACGCCCCCCCACACACCTAATTTATCCATTGCTGGGAGTGGAACCCAGAGCTTTGTGCGTTCTAGGCGAGCTCTCTCCCGTAGAACTCCAGCTTGACGCACCTCATTATGTGGGCATTCAGTCTACTGCTTTCAACAGTGTGCATTGGCTTGCATCCCTTCCTTCTGTATTTTGTTGGTCCAGACCCCTAGGCTGAGTGCCTAGGTGGCCACCAATGCAAATAAGGTTTTAATGAACCATCTCTCTCATGACTTGTAAATCTGTGCGGGAGTCCCTTGGGGATATTTACACATCCAGAACTGGAGTAAATTCCATACATAGTTTCAGAAGGAAAGGGCAGATTACCCACTGTAGGACTGTGCTAGTGTTCCTTTCTCTCCAGTCATGCTGAAAGAACATGTGGGACAACAGGTGGGGTTATCAGCCAGTTTAAAACATTTTAGTTATGCAGTATGAAGTAATATAACATTAATATTTTCTCTCCCTTTCCCTCCTCCCTTCCCTCTTTCCCTCCTCCCTTCTCTCTTCCCTCCTCCCTTCTCTCCTTCCCTCCTCCCTTCTCTCCTTCCCTCCTCCCTTCTCTCCTTCCCTCCTCCCTTCTCTCTTCCCCTCCTGCCTTCTCTTTCTCTCCTCCCTTCTCCCTTTCCTTCCTTTTTGTGGTCATGATGGAGATGGAACCCAGAACTTTACACACAGTAGGTTCACTTTCTATGACGGACCTATACGCTAATGTTAATTAGTGTTTCGATGTACATTTTTCTGATTCTCATCAGCTTGAGCACCTGCACCTGTGTTTTGGCTCACTTTCTCGTTTGTACTCTTTAAGATCACAGCTCCAAGATCATTTTTTTTCCTGCTTTCTCTGCAGCTCTCAGAACACAGCAGGTGTTGAGGAATGATTTAAGGAAAGAGTGGCTCTTTCTCGAGCTTCCAGATTTCAAGGCCTTTTTTTTTCTTTACCCATTCGGAACACATGTATCAAATCACTGCCTGGTGCCAATTTCCCCACACAGAGTGCCCTCTTGAAAAAGACTGAGGGACCATAGGTCACTTTGTCAGTGGAACAGAGAAATGAGATATCATCTACCATCAAACAAGGAGTGAAGTGTTTTATTTCTTTTTCCATTTTCCGTGTGTGTGTGTGTGTGTGTGTGTGTGTGTGTGTGTGTGTGTGTGTGTGTGTGTGTACAAGTACATTCACCTGTGGAGACCAGAGGACACTCTCAAGTGTCACTCCTCAACCATCAGCATCTTGTTTTGCTGAGACAAGGTCTTCATTGATCCTGGAGCACACTGATTCGCCTCACCTGTCTTGCCAGCAAGTCTCAGAGATCTGCTTACCTCAGCCACCCTGTGTAACTATGCCTGGCTTTTAAATGTGGGCTCTGGGAACTGAACTCAGGTCCACACCTGCAGTCCCAGCATTTGAGAGACAAGGTGAAAATGGGCACTGCAGAGAGGATTCCACACTTAAAAGTGCGTACTGATCTTCCAGATGACCTAAGCTTCATTCCTAGCACCTGAGTTGAACAGCTCACAACCAGTTTCAGGGGATCCAGTGCCCTCTTCTCTCCAGGGGCACTGCAGTCATAGTCACACAGACCCCCTCCCCCAATACCCACACAAGCATGACTCAGCAGTTAAGAGTGCCTGCGTTTCTTCCAGAGGACTTGAGTTCGGTTCCCAGCACCCATGTTGAGTGACTGATAACTGTCTGTGGCTCTATCTCCAGGACTCTAATGTCCTCTTCTGGTTTCCTCTGGCACTTTCACACATGTGGTGCGCACACACACACACACACACACACACACACACACACATCTTTAGATCACCCTTTCCTTTCAACTGCTGTAATTCTCCCAAACAAGAGGAAATGGGAAAGAGGAGATGCACCTGCCGTATCATTTCAAGCCACGAAGCATGGCTTTAGCATTACTGCAAACAAATAACTAAAGGGCAAGTTTCTCTCTAAGAGAATTAATGTATGAATGTGCATATGGGCCATATTGAGCACTTGAAGAGTGGACATAGTTCTGGAAGCCCATGAAGGACAATGATCAAAGAAAAGGAAGTTAGAGAGAGGTACAGGGTTTCGGTTGAAAGCCGGCCTTCTCCTAGAGAAGCACATTTGTAAGGCCTGAGGGGAGCAGCTGAGCTGCTGGAGCCCATTCCCTGGGAACTCATGGCTTAATACAAAAAGAGAGAAAAGAGAAAGAGAAAAAGAAGTTACATGGGACAGGAACATACTGGAAGCATCCCTCATACCCTGGGGGGAGACGAGCTTCAAATAAAGAGGGTGACCATCACTTTTTTGCCTTTGAATTCCAGATGTGTTTGCATCTTAATTGAAAGACACTCTGTGTGTGTGTGTGTGTGTGTGTGTGTGTGTGTGTGTGTGTGTGTGTGTGTGTGTAAGAGAGGAATGGGTAGAGGTATGTGCCGCCTCTCTGACTGTGCCTATTATATCCTAGCCTAGTGTCTGTAGAGAGAGAAGGATGTTTCTTCCTACCCCAAAGAGCTTGGCTACTATGGTGAGGACATCTGTGCAACCATCTGGAACTTGGCCCTGGACACTGGACTCCCTGGGTATGAGATATAATGTATAGAAGAGTTGAGGCCCCACTCCAGATATGATCATTGCATCTCCAGCCCAGATACAAGCCCAAGTTCTGTCTACAGGGCTAGGGTCTGAGTAGACTTTGATATGTATCCGTTTGCTGTAAAGCTCAGTTATGTATATCTTAGAAAACATGCCAGTCAGAGCCTGGCATGTGGCTCAGTGGGTTACAGGGCTTGCCCTGTGTGTTGGTTAGTTTTAAGCTGTCAACCAGCCACCTCACCCAGAATCACCAGAGGATGCTCAGCTGAGGAACCGTTTAGATGGGGTTGGCCTGTGGGCATGTCTGTGGAGCGTGCATTGGTTGTTAATTGACTCATGCCCCATGGTGGGTGATGCCATCTTGAAGGAGTAGATGAAGCTGGCAGGCCAGCAGACCAGCATGGGAGCATTTGTTTCTCTCTACTTTTGACTGTGGATGTTATGTGACTACCTGCTTTGAGTTCTGGCCTCTGTGACTTTACTTCAAGGCTGCTGACCTGAGCCCTACCTCTGGTATTTGTCAGGGAAAGCAAGAACTGATTTTGGAAAAGCTTTCCTCTGACCCCCATATGCATGCACGTGCATGTACACACAGGTAATCAACACTCTTGTCATTAACAACAACATGAAAGTCGGGACACCTCAGGTATTCTGAGCATGGATTAGAGCCCAGAGGGCCCTTTTTGAGATTTTCAGGGTCTGTGTCCTGGAGCAAGGAACTAGAGCAGGGACACATAGAGACATGTCAAGACAAAGAGTTTATAAGAAAGAAAAAAGGCGCTTTGGAGACTGAGGTAGTCTAGGGAACTTTGGGCTCAAAGACCCTGGAGCAGTCTTCTCCTTTTTGGGTTATTTACATAGCTCCGCCTTCTCCAGCTTTTGGAGATTGATATATTGCAGGACTGGGCTGGGTTTTTTGTTTGTTTGTTTTTGTACAGGCTCTATATTTTTATAGGTAATTGGAGGTTGGGAGGGTTTCCAGTTGCCTTTTGTCACTGGCTTCTTTCTATGTAGATCTTGGTGCTTCTGGACACTTCCTCTCTGTCCCACTCTCCTATGTCTCAGGGACCTTACCTCTCTTCAGGACAGACTGTGAAATACTGTGGTATCCTCTACATGTCCCAAAGGCATGAGAAGAATCCAGGAGTTTGCTGGATTTGCCATTACATGGTCCATGGAAAACCAAACACTGATTTGTTTACTCTCAACTTTAAACACAGTCCTTACACACAAGGATTCTCCATGAGGAATTGCTTCCTAGTCAATTTTCGATCAAGCCTGGCAAATCTGAGTCCCCTTGAGCAGATCCCCAGAGAAATTTCCTTCATTTTCTTATCTGAACAACAGACTTCAATACCATCTTTTCATTTTTATTTCACAGGGCAGGGTTCTTTCATCTCTCCTTGTCTGTGATCTTGCAGTGCTTATACTCACTCAACCACAGAACACGTTCATTTAAATACGTAACTCCTACTTTTGACATTCTATTTTTTTTTAATTATTGGACAAGTTGGTCTGCATGCAATTGTTAACTCTTATCTATATGTAAACACCATACAGTATATAAGAGAGATTATTTAGTTGTTTTAAACAGAGTCTTGTGTAGTCCAGGCTGGCTTCAAACTTCCTTCATAGAGCTGTGAATGAGCTCGGACTTCCGCTCTTTCTGCCCCCACCTCCCAAGTCCTCAGCCTCCTTTTTAGCTCTTTGTTCAGTGCAAGACCCCAGCCCACGGAACAGTAGTGCCTGTATTTAAGGTGGGACATCCCATCTCAATTAACTCAATGTAGAAACCCCCTCACAGACATGCCCAGAGGGTTGTTGCCATGGCGACTGTAAATCTCATCAAGTTGACAGTCAAGATTAACCATCCCTGAAGCCATGGCTGAGACCCTGGCTCTGGCCACTGCCTTCAGAAGGAGCAGCGTCTGATGGCTACAGGAGTCATTTGTGCCCGAGGTGCTTCTAGGCAGAGACTCTGGGCTGGTGTCAGGGCCATCAATTAAGGCAGAAGGGGAGATGAAGAGAGGAGACAGTGATGAGGTCAGGAATTACACCACAGTGCAGCTGACCCCAAGAGCAGGTGGTGGCAGGAGACAGTGACATTTTGGCTTCCATCACTTGGGATTCACCTTGTCTTGAGGCCTGAGGGGAGCTCACTGGAAGAGGCTGCCTGGGCTGTTTCATTAGCAATAAGGATAAAGCCAGGAGTCGTGATTCTGCTTGTTTATAATTTCAGCACTCAGGAGGTAGAAGCAGGAGGATCAGAAGTTCAAGGCCAGCCTGGGATACATGAGACCCTGTCTTGAAAAGACCACAAAGGTAATGAGAAAGCAATGTGTTTAATACAGCAGGGTATTTTCTTTCCCTTTTAGTTGCTACTGTCTGGGCTGTAAGGTGCTTATTTTAGAAACAGAAGGAAATGGGCTTGATTCCCAGAACCCACGTAAGAAAAGCCAGGTGTGGTGGTGTGTGCTTGCAAACTCAGTGGCTAACTTAACCTTGGGGAGTGCGAGATCAATGAGAGACCCTGTCTGAAAAACGAAGGGAGATCACTTGAGTTGGCAGCCAAGGTTGTCATCTAACCTCCACACATACAAGCACATACACATGCACACACTTGTGCCCACATAACACATCTGTAACCACACCCGTGGATATGCAAACACACATACAAAAACTACTGTTAGCGTTGAAACTCATAACTCCTGATATGTAATATACAATTGCGTGCATTTTATTACACACTTAGAGCTTCTGTAACGCTCTTTGTTAAATCCCTTGCAACTGTCTCTTACTCATTTATTTATTTTGAAACTTATTTTTATTATTTTAAACTATCTGCGGGTATATGTGGAGTTTGGGGGATGTCTATGCCTGTGAGTACAGGCACCTACAGAGACCAGAGCTGGTGTGTTGGATCCCCCTGGAGCTGGAGTTACAGGTTATTGTGAGCTGCCCGATTAGACTCGAACTCTGGTCCTCTGGAAGAGCCGTATGTGCTCTTAAGCACTGACACATCTCTGTAGCCTCCCATTTTTTATTTGTTTGGGTGGGCATGCATTTACCAGGAAGTAATGGTCTGAGGACTAGCTGGATCTGGTTCTCTTCTTCGATGTGGGTTCCTGGGAATGAACTCAGTTCACCAGGCTTGGCCACTGACCCTACCCAATGAGCTCTGTTACCGGTCCTTGTTTCTTTCCTAATAACTATCTCCAGAGAGGTAGTGATTCTTTTTTTTTTTTTTTTTTTGGTTTTCGAGACAGGGTTTCTCTGTGTAGCCCTGGCTGTCCTGGAACTCACTCTATAGACCAGGCTGGCCTCGAACTCAGAAATCCACCTGCCTCTGCCTCGCAAGTGCTGGGATTAAAGGCGTGCGCCACCACTGCCCGGCGGGGTTGTGATTCTTATAGTAAAAGCTGCTATTGCATATAGAGACTATATGATAATTTTTTAAAAAGAAGTCTGATTTGGCAACTTTGATGAAAATTCTCTCATCCTGCCCATCTCATAGCATACTGGGAGAGGGGGAGTGTTGTTGTTTTTGTATAAACCAATGGGAAGAAATGTAAATTTGTAGCCAGAAAGGGGAGGTAGATAATTGGGGTTCTGGGATTTCTTACATGCATTATATTACATATAATTTTATATGACATATGAATTGGCTCTGTCTGTCACATACAACATTGTTTCACTCCAAGATCAGGACCTAGGTGCACCAAGTTCAATGTCGCTCTAGTTCTCGTATGAGTTTGATAGCTAATGCTTCTCCAGCTAGGAAGGAGCAGTGTTCTGCGGTTCTGGTTCTAGGAATGAGCCTCCACCCTCCCCAGTGAAATAAACTGCAGAGGCTCACCGGCTGAGGGCCTCCGGCCTTTCCCAGTTCTGCCTGCAATTTTCAGCCTCCCTCTGGGAGAAGCTGTGCATCACACCTATCTGTTCTGTGTCTGAGTGTCTCTATCCAGGTAACCCCTATTTACCTGGAGTCCTATGTGGGGTGGGAGAACCCAGGAGCTATGCTGGGTATCTCAGCCCCAAGTGTCACTGGACAGGCAGGGAGCTAGTCAGATACTCTCCACAAGAGCCCAATGCTGGGGAGGCACTGAGGTCGTGGGAGAAGCTGAAAATCATGTTCTGGTTTCACTAAAGTTTTAAAAGTGTCATTGGACTTTAAACCCTGGCATTCATGATCCTGGGCAGAATCTTCTTCTTCTTCTTCTTCTTCTTCTTCTTCTTCTTCTTCTTCTTCTTCTTCTTCTTCTTCTTCTTCTTCTTCTTCTTCTTCTTCTTCCTCCTCCTCCTCCTCCTCCTCCTCCTCCTCCTCCTCCTCCTCCTCCTCCTCCTCCTCCCACTTACTCTTTGAATATCAAGGACTTGGGGTAAGGTTTCAGCTGAAAAGATAAAATATTCCAAACCCTTAAGGGCCAATTATCCACCCATTCATGCTAATTTTCATTTCTTTCCACTGATTCATACATAAGCAATGACCTTTTTTGTTTGTTTGTTTTTCAACATGTTATGGGCTGGGTGGATTTGGAGAGTGGCTTTCATTTCCACCCAAGTAGCCATATCAGACTTCTTTTTCTTTAACTTAGCATTTATTAACGATACACAGCAGTGTCCATTTTTGTACATGTTCATAATGTGTTTTGGTCATTCTCACCCTGTCGCTCTCTCTTGTCCCCTCCTACTCCTTCTGTTGGCTAAAACCTGTCCTTCTTCTCAGCTAGTGTCCTCTTCTACTTTCTTAGACCCACTGACTTAAAATCCGTCAGAGAAGCATGGGAGCCGTGCCAGTGGCTATACCACTAAAGAGAATGTCTCTTCCCAGATCGGACTTGGTAATGAACAGGAGTTAAGGGAGGGGGGGAGCAAACGGACTTTTTTCAGGAAGGCTGGCTATTCCCTGCAATCCGTTAGAGATTCTTTCAGGCAGAATATCCCTCTCCTTTTGACTGTATTTACAGATTTTATGAGCAATACATCCTCACAACATTGATGTATGATCCCTGGAGCAATCAATTTCTTGGGAGTGTCTCTACCTGCTAAGGATGCTGGTCATGTACTTCCAAACACCGAGGCATTAGAAATGAGACACTGCTCACAGGATAGATGTACAGGGATATTTTCTCAAGAACAATCATCTCCTTTGGAAATAAGGCAACTTGGCTTTTTTACCTGGGCTCTGAATGAGATAATGTTCTAGGCTGCTGAGACGGGGAATGAAAGCAGCAATTGTCAAGTGTTGCTGGCAGGTTTTTCATTTTCACCCTGAGCCAGGCATGTATTTATCTGCATTGTCCAAGGGCTGGTGTTGTTTACAAGGCTTTAGGGAAGCTGCCTCAGTTCTTTTGGCTGGGGAAACACCTCTCCCTTATGAGGAGTCCAAAAACACTTTGAGAGTCCAAATTAGTCCATGCTCACTGCTAGAGAGGGGGGTAGGGAGAGGGAGGGAGGAAGGGAGGGAGGGAAGGAGGGAGGGAGGGAGAGAAATCATTTGGGTATGCATTTGCATGTTTATGTGCCTGCATGTGGAGGGTAGAGGTCAATGGGGGTCTTCCCCATCACTGCCCACTCTTTACTTATTTATCTTGTTTGTTTGTATGTGTGATATGTGTTCATAGGCACATGAGTACATGTGAATACACACACACATACATTTGCACACATGCACACATGAGTGTAGAGGTCTAAAGTTGACTTCAGATCACTTTGATCACATTCTCCTTTATTTATTTATTGAGGCAGGGTCTCTCACTGAATCCAGAACTCTAGCTAGCCAGCCTGCCCCAGGTAATCCGTTCCTCCACTTTCAGGGTACTGGCCTTACAGGTGTCCACCCTGTCTTCCTGGCTTTCGTGTGGATTTGGGGATCCAGACTTTGGTCCTTACTGTTACGCAGTGACAGCTTTATCCACTCTACGTCTCCTCAGTCCCACCTTAGTTTCTGAGCCTGAGCCTGGGGCCTTTGGATTAGGCTAGACTAGCAGTAAACCCCAGGGGTCCCCACAGCAGCTCTGGAGTTACAGACATATGCGGCCACATCCATATCTCTACCTGAGTGCTAGAGATTGAACTCGGGTCCCCATCCTTGAACAGTACCACACCATCTCCCCAGTACACCTCACTACTTTAGAATTGGTAGCATTTGCCCCGGAATATGCTATGCCAGGCGGCCAGTTACTATGTAGCCATGATGTCACAGTATACGAATTATGTTTCAATTGTCTGGAATTGAGAATGGCAGTAGTCTATTCTTTGAAAAATTGGAAAACTTTTATCTGTTCTTCCTATAAGTCAAACAGAGGTGGGACTGTTAATTTTGGAGATGAGTGACAGCGGTTTTTACTCCTCTGTGGACAGTCACAGAGCATGTATTATTCCCTACCAGGCTTTCATCTCTCGAGTGATCAATCTTAACTGGCAGGGTAAAGCTTAAAGCTGAGAGCCCACTTGCTCTCAGACGCCACTCACACATGCTAGGAAGGGAAGGAGAAGGAACTTGAAATCTTTCCTGTGCTTTTCAGTCAAACTAGCCCAGCCTTTTCAATTGGAGGATTTATTGAGAAGAATGTAATTGGACGGAAAATACAAACTCAAGAAGCAAGGGACTTTCAAGGTGGCGACAAGACAAGAGATCTCAGCTCCCAGCATACAAATCCCCGGCAACCAGATATCAACCCTCCTAATTTATGAACAGTCAACAAAGCCACTGCAGGTGACGGTTGACGCTACAGAGGCCTCTCAGATGGCTAGGCCCCCACAACCTTATTCAGCACCTCATTAAAGCAATTTCAGAGTCAATTCCAGATTTGACAAGCCGTCAGTACATTGTTGCTTCTTGATGCTAGGAGTGACATGTTAAGAGCAATTAGACGTTCGTGCGCACGCGCGGGAGCCCGTTCAGCATATTCTTTATTAGAAGAGCCCGAAATGTGCTATTATAATCATCTAACCTGAGGTCATGGACACATGCTCTGTGATCCCTGCCTCTGTCACAGTCCCCTCAGTGAAATCCCATCTATTGTCCACAGAGATTAAAAGGAAGTGCTAACCCCAGATGCGATATTGGAAAATCAAAGGTCAGAGCACAGCTCATGGTAGCCTCCGTGTTTTTTAATACAAGTGATGGAAGCAATCAGATTAGCATGAAGGGATATTGCTGCTTCTAACAGATGGAGCAGAATTCTTATGCAAATGAGGAGAACAGGCTAAATAATTTGCTGGTGACATCCAGGGGCCAGTAGTGGGATGTTCTTAGTGGGGCTAGTTTGCACCCAGAGAAGGTGATAGCCAGAGAGTGAATTCCCACTAAGCAACTCTTCCTATCATAGAAACTACTTCCTCTTTTTACTGTTTTCTCTCTCTCTCTCTCTCTCTCTCTCTCTCTCTCTCTCTGTGTGTGTGTGTGTGTGCGCGCGCGCGCGCGCGCGCGTGCTGTTGTCTCCCAGGCACCATCTATCTTGGTTTTGGAGACTAAGTGTCTTCTTGGTCTGGAACTCAGCAAGGTAGCTAGGTTGGATGGCTAGTGAGCCTGTCTCGGCCTCCTCAGAGATAGCATGCCAAGTATGCAATAGCAATGTTGGATTTTTTTTCTTTTAAATGTACATTCTAGGGATTGAAGTCATGTCTCATGATTGCATAATAAGCATTTTACTGACATCTCTGCAGCCCTTGGTCCCTCCAAAAAAATCAGTCTCCTCTGTTTGGACTGGGTCTCTCTCTGTAGCCATCTCTACTTGGGCAATACATAGCGTGCTCAGTAGGAGCTGTTTTCCCTTCTGCTTCTGCAAAAGTATAATGCCATCTGATGTTCCCAAGCTTCAATCAACCAAATGACAGCCAAATAAGCCTCAACTCTCACTGGGCCCCATTATTTCTGGGCTCTTCCGAAGGAGTCTCTTGAGATTGTGACCAGGTTCGTACTGGTCATCTGTTCTGGTTTCTATTTAGATGGTTACCATTGTTTTTCTGGTACTAAAAAGAACCTTGGGCCTCGAGCACACGAAGCAACCACTCTATTACTGAACTGCATTCTCATCCTGAGATGCGTGCTGTGTGCACGGTAGGCAAGTGCTTTACCGCTGAGATACTCCCTCAATCTTAGATTGCTACCATTTTTGAGTAGTTTGATGCCTACTGACCACCAGTGTTAGCAATGCTCCTATCTTATAACAAGCCTTCAAGTGAGCACCCAATTTCTTCTTTAAAAAATTGATTTTCTCTTTCTTTCTCTTTCTTTTCTTTTCTTTCCTTTCTCTCTCTCTCTCTCTCCCTCCCTCCCTTCCTTCTTCTCTCTCTCTCTCTCTCCCTCCCTCCCTCCCTCCCTTTCTCTCTCTTTCTTTCTTTCTTTCTTTCTTTCTTTCTTTCTTTCTTTCTTTCTTTCTTTCTTTCTTTCTTTCTTTCTTTCTTTCTGTGTCCAGGTGTTTTGTCTGGATATATGCATGCACACCGCACAATTACCTGGTACTTATGGAGGTCAGAGGAAGGCATGAGATTCTCTGGATCTGGCCTTTACAGATGGTGGTAATTCATAGACCACCATGTAGGTGCTGGGAATCAAACCTGGGTCTTCTGCAAGAACAAGTATTATTAACCATTGTGCTAGTTCTCTGGCCCCATGAGGGCTTTTCCTAGAACTCCAGCTTTGATGATGGGAGACAGTAGTGCACACATCCAGGATTAGTTATTGCTTTGCATCTTCTAGCTGCAAGTTCTGTTTTGGATTCCTCCTGGGTAACCATTATCACACTATACCATCTTTTCAACGAAACTGATGTCTACCCAATGGGGATATCCTACACCCAAATGTTGTGAACTCTTCAAGAATGAAGAGTTTGTCATTGAAGATGAATTCTTCAATGAAGTGAATTCAAAGTTGTGAATTTTTTAAGAGTAAATGCCGGGCAGTGGTGGCGCATGCCTTTAATCCTAGCACTTGGGAGGCAGAGGCAGGCAGATTTCTGAGTTTGAGGCCAGCCTGGTCTACAGAGTGAGTTCCGGGACAGCCAAGGCTACACAGAGAAACCCTGTCTTGAAAAACAAAACAAAACAAAACAAAACAAAACAAAACAAAACAAGAGTAAATGCTACCTAAAGCTGAAAGAATGAGTCACTAAATTCAAGGTTACATATTATTTCATGCCCCTGGGACTATGGAATTGTATATATTGACCTATGTAATATTTATTTATTATTACTATTGTCATGTTTATTTGTGTATGATGTATGTGTAAGTGTGCAGGCTCAAGTATGCCATGTACATGTGCATGGCATGTAGAGGTCAACTTTTAGAAATTCTAGAGACTGAACTCAAGTTATCCGGCTCACATGGAAAGCACTGTTACCTGATGAGCCACCTCACTTGCCCTGATCAGTCTATTTAAAAGTGAAAAAAGGCCTGGCAAGATGGCTTTAGTAGGTAAAGGTGCTTGTAGCTCATGTCTAGTGACTTGAATTTTATACTAATTAAAAGCTGAAGGTGATAACCAGCTTCATAAAATTGTCTCTGACCTCCATATGCATGCCATGGTACATATGCCCTTTTTCCAAATCACCACATAAATAATGCTTCAAAAGATAGTATTATTTAAAAAGAAAAGTGGAGTAAATAAATAAAAGATAAAAAACAATAAAAATATAAATAAATAAATAAATAAATAAATAAATAAATAAATAAATAAAATAATTTTTTAAAAAAAAGGAAAAGTGGAAATAGCTTTCAACCTGGTTGTCCACACTCACCTTCTTTCTGCTCCTGTACAATGCTCACCACTGCTGACCTATTTATTCTATATGTCTGTCTCTCTCACTAGGAAATAGGTGTCTGAAGGCAAGATTGGTTTTTTTAACATTATACTTCAAAAGATAGTTATAACAGAGCCCCTGATAAACTGTGTCAGGATAATTGTTGAACTAGTGAAAGAGCACCTTAGGCATGAGACAAAATATGTATGTACTTCTTCTATCTTGGTTGGGGAATACAGCCACTGATCTATGGGTGCCAGTGGTGGGGAACACAGCATTTCAAAGCTACATGAGACTTCAGGACTCACTTAGCATCACTTGTCATTTTCAGAACAACTCAGTTTGGTAATATAAAACTAGTGGCAGAATCTGAGTTCCTTATCTAGGAGTCTTCTTCACTTGTTTCCTAACTACGTAGTATGGTCAGACCTCAACTTTTTGTCAAAGGTCTTAGAAACCCCAAGCTGGGCTGCTGCTGTTCTCCACTTCCACTTTGGGCTGCTCTCTGATTGGCTGGCTCCAGGGGCTTTTGAGGGTCCCTGTTGTTTTAGGGGAAAGGTCTGTGGCTTTTGAAACAGTTTGAAGTCTGGCTCTTTAATGACTTCCTTCAAGCATTTGTTTCTAAAACCAGGACATCAAAGATCAGCGCCCGTCTGAAATTCCTCAGGTCTCAATCTATTGGAAAAGCTTGGTACACACCCTCAAGAAGCCATTTGTTTTTTGTTTGTTTGTTTGTTTTTTGTTTTTTGTTTTTTGGTTTTTCGAGACAGGGTTTCTCTGTGTAGCCCTGGCTGTTCTGGAACTCACTCTGTAGACCAGGCTGGCCTTGAACTCAGAAATCCACCTGCCTTTGCCTCCCAAGTGCTGGGATTAAAGGCGTGCACCAACACTGCCCGGCTAAGAAGCCATTTGTTACCTTCACTGAGCTCAGATAAGCAGGAAGTGGCTTTCTGGGAAGATAAACTGGCAAGTCTGCAGACCGTGTGCTCAGGGCTTACATTTTTTGTTTGTTTGTTTGTTTATTGATTAGATGTGGTTTTCTTCTGAAGTTCCAAACAGTACATGGGCAATTATATGTAAATTAAGATGCACTTCCATTAAAAAAGTTTTATTAACATATATTAATGGTTCAAAATAATGGTTTTCATTATGATCAATGGATATCAATGGAGATTATTCTTCTATCATTTTGAGATAGGGTCTTATGTATCCCAGGCTAAGCAGGCACTTTAGCCACATCCCCAAGCCTTGACTGAGATTTTTCTAGGATTAAATTTAACTTTTAAAGTTAAATGACCGCTACCCAGGAAGGCTCAGAAATAACCAGGCAATTAAGCTATAAGTGTTTATACCATCTGATTTTCCTGTCTTCTCTGTGGTATTCACCTGCCAATTAAACAATCAATAGTTATCCTGTAAGTGATGAGTGAACCCATGAAATCTGTGACCTGGAAAATCAACCATTACATGAATGGACGTGTTAAATGGTCTGGAAATGATTGGAACCACCAAATGCACGCTCATGGGCAGGTAAGGTTGCTTCCTCCCTTTGACACATTTGTGGAGGCTCCGCTCTGGGACCACTGAGTAAATCTTCAGGCTGGGCTTAACCTTGTACGCAGGACATTGCGCACGGGAACTGGAGACATCTGCAGCAGCAACATTTTCCAGGCTGTGGGCTACTAAGAGCTACTCAGTCAAAATTCTGTCCCTGGGGAAGGGAACTCATTTGGTAAAGTGCTTGCCATCCAAGAAAGGGAATCTGAGCTTGAAGCTCAGTCAGTATCCATGCATAAAGTTAGGCGTATGCACATATAATCTCAGTACTGGGAGACGGGGCAGATGGGCTATTGGGACTCAATGGCCAGTCAGCATAAAATACTTGGAGAACCACAAGTCCCTAGTTGTTGGGCTGTGTGCTGGGAGCCTTCCTCAGGGGTCTCTGGCCCAGCCAAAGGCGAGGGTTCCAGCAAGGGGGCGAGCGTGAGCGGGGACAGAATCTCCTCCGCCTCAGTCCCTGCGGTTGCCGCCTGGGTTGCACCAAGACGCTGCACCCACCGTCCTGTGCTGAGTCAGCCCGGGCTGAGCCTACGAGAGGCTGACTAGCCAGCGGAGTGTGGGAAGCTTCTGGTGGCTCTTGGGAGAGCAGATCTATTCCCGGGCCGAAGTGTTACAGCTCTTATGATAGAAGCTCTCAGTCGCCCGAGTAGTTCTCACACCTTTATTCCTTCTGGATGGCGGGCTCCCCTACACAGGTTGGGACGGTCTAATATACTGTTTGGGAGGGGTCAGGGGTTTGACAATGGATACTTCCCATCGGTTTGGTCTGAGGGCTTCTCGGCACCTTATTTGCATGTGGGAGGGCTTAGCGTTGCTCCTATGTGACAAATCTCACATGAACTCTCTGTAGGGGTTGGGAAAGCTGTAGCTGTTTTTACAGGAGTCTTCTGGGAGTGTTGACCAAAAACATATTCTGGTCCCTCGTGGATTATTCCACTGGGTCTTCCAGAGTTTTCAGCCTGTGCTCAACTGGGCACCAGACTGCCTGCCACAGACCACTGCCCCACACCTAGTGAGAGATTCTGTCTCAAGAAACTAGGCAGAATTGATAAATTTTAATCAAAACCTGTCTAGATGCAATTTTTGCACAGGTTTCTGATGACTAGATA
The DNA here is from genome assembly GCA_028551405.1 of Uromys caudimaculatus. Classification (NCBI taxonomy): domain Eukaryota; kingdom Metazoa; phylum Chordata; class Mammalia; order Rodentia; family Muridae; genus Uromys; species Uromys caudimaculatus. The sequence goes on along the minus strand of CM052711.1, from coordinate 59,144,987 downwards.
TATCAATATACAAAAATTAGGAATTGCTTCAATAAAGAAACATGAATATTTAATTTAAAAGATAAAGGAAAATGAAGACTTAATAAAAAATAAAGGAACATGAAGATTTAATAATAAAAAATAACACAAGGTAGATGGCTCTTGAGAAATGACACCTCAGGTTGACCTTTAACCTCCACGTGCATGCCCACAAATGCATGCACACTCATGTGCCCACCTAACCCCTACAGGCAGTCACATGAACATGTTCACATACTAGCACATTATACTTGCACACATGTGTATACACATACAATTCCACAATTTATTCCCAGAATGTTTGATTAAATGTGGGCAAGCATGTTGAGTGGCCAGCTGAGTTGGCTGCTCCTGGCAAAGATGGATGTGTATTCTTACAACCTCCTTGCAGAGAGAAGCTTCAGCAAAGACAAATGTTTGTGCCCAAGCCTGGGACACTGGAGGATGCCTGTCCTTCTACTGTCAATATGGACACGCTTTGTTCAGGAGAGGGCAACTCTTGCTTATCCCTGCATGCTTTCCAAAAATAGATTGGGACTGTGAGAGAGCTCAGCAGGTATCCACACACCTGTGGTGGCATGCTCATGACTATACCTTCTCCCATACAAACATATAAATAAAGATAATTTTCAAAAAGGTAGTCAATGCTGTGATTACTATTTCAGGATTGAGGGAAAGGGGTAATATCTACTTCTGTTCTTCAAGAGCTAGTGTTTTCACAGGAGAGTCAGGATGGACTTGGAGCACAGGGCCTCATAGGAAGAGGAAAGGTTAGCTTAGTCTCAAGAGGCTTGTTTGTTGGCGTTGGGGAAGCAGCAGAAGGGAACGTTGACTGTCATTCCTGAGGGGCCACACACCTTGTTTTCTGGATAAATTCTCTCATAGCACCTGCAGCTTGCTGCTTGGCTAGAGGGAGCCCAGGACCCTTATGCCCCCCCCCCCCAGGTTCTGAAATTACAAATGTAAACCCCTATGCCCAGCTTGTAACACAGGGTTGGGGCTTGACCTCAGGGTTCTTATGTTTGCACACCAAGCACTTTACTGATTGAGCCATCACCCCCAATCCCTCTCAGATGGCTTTAGACACAGATCCAGTTCTTTTGCATTTGAGAGAATGGTCATCATTTGCCTTTTGGAGCAGAGAGGGGAGCAGAGAGGGGTAGAAGCTTTGGAGGGGCGGGTTAAATGTCCTGAATCTGCTACACACTAACATTAGGGTGAAAAACAACATAAGATCGTGTTGATATTCTGTTATTTTCCTACCAAATAAGGATAATGAAACCTATGGAAGGTGGTCGTAAGCTTTAGATGAGGCTTGGGGAGATGGTTCAGTTGATAAGAGCTTGCCGAAGGAGCATGAGGATCTGAGTTTGACACTCAGAATCAGGTGATAAGAGGGTGTGTATGTATGGTCTGTCTCCTCCCCAGCTCTGGCATGACAAGCATGCGCCATCACACTGGGCTTCTTTTTTTTCTTCTTCATGGATTCTGGGGGTTGAAATCAGGTCTTCATGTTTGCACAGACAGCTCTCTTCTGACTGAGTCATTTCCACAGTCTGTAGATTTAGTTTGTTTGAATTTTTACAGGATCAGCAAATGTCTAAAAGTGACTTTAGCAATTTCATTCCTGGTGGCCAGTTGGTGTCATAAATGAACATTGTGTTGACATATTTCACTTATTTGGTGCCTTTTACATCCTTAAAGTACCATTGAATATAGTCTCTTCTGAAAACTCAGCTAGGCAGATTTTAAAGAAGAGACCATGGATGCGCAGGTCAGTTATCAGGATAGAAGACTTGCACTTAAGGGCTGCTTTCTCTTCTGCTCCTCCTGTCCTGTTTCTTCCTCTGGAGATTGAGATGTATAAATGGTGTTATGGGGCTGCATTTATAAGACTGTAAGAGGACCCTTGGGGGACCCTGACCAACATGGAGTGATCATTCAGCCCCTAGTGTTGGAAATCCCCCTGCTCAGCAGACTGACAGTCACTATAGTTAATCCCCGGAACTGTGAGTCTCCCAGTAAGGTATGACAAACCTCAGGCCCATGTTTTCAGATAACTGTTAGTGGCCACAGAAGTTCCCCAAGATGGCTGGTCAACCTTTGTCAGATCTGTTCTGACTCTGTGTGGGCAGCTGGGTTTCACCAGGAGGCCACTGAAAATACTAGCCCAGACAGTCCAAATCTAGAGCCAGGAGATCCCCACGTCTTCCTTCCCTCCCTCCTGCATGGTTTCATAGCCCTCCTCTCTGACATGTAAAATGTGACATCTTTGACATATATGTTCCTGAAAACTGTATACAACACTTGCTTCCAAACTTCAGCCAAATCCTATGTAAGGGGGAATGAAAAGAGGGTCCCCAAGGTTCTAAAAATACAGTTCAGAAACTCAGTGGCTATCCTAGTAGGATCAATTTCTTCTGAGTTATTTTTGCAATTAATACCATGAAATAAAGGAAGATTATAGTCTTAAAAACTAGATGTGAGAAAATAAATGTCTCTTTATTCTTCATTGATCAACAAGTCCCTGTGTTCTAAGAAGTTACTGACCCTTGCTGGTTTCATGAACTTAAATATAAAAGAAGAGAGGGAGTAGGGTTCAGTCAGTAAAGTGCTACCCAGGCAAGCAGGAGGAGCTGGGTTCAATATGCCAACACTCATGTTTAAACAAAAAAGCCAGAGGTCATAATACACGCCTGTAATCTCAGCACCATAGAGCTGGAATAAGGAGAATCCCTGGAGCCCGTGGTCAGTCAGTCTATCCAAATCAAACCAGCATCTCTGAGTTCAACAAAATACCCTGTTTTAAAAAAATAAGGTGGAGAGTTATTGATGCAGACACCTGATGACAACTTTTGGCCTCCACATGCTTGTGGGCACGTGTGCATACACATGAAAGTGTATACACATATACATACCCAAAAGCAAACAAGGAAGGAAGGGAGAAAGAGAAGAGGAAAGAGAGAGGGGGGAACAGTTGCTTTCCTTTGTGTGTAGAGTAGACTGCTGACATCTAGGCTCAGAGCCATGACTTGGACGGCCTAACCAGGTGGCTTCATAAACACAGTCCCTGGTCAGCATCAGTCTGGATGTTCTAACAAGGTGAAGAGTACACACTTGAAGCTTGGACATCTGTTTAAAGATGAGCCTAGACTATAGGGAAGCCACACATTTGACTCTGTGTTTAAGAAAGGTCACACGTGGAGAATCTCGTATCAGGTAGTTAGCCCCCACAGAAGACCTCACAACATACGTTTCAAGTACCCGTGAATCTCAGATAGATACATCCTGTTTTCTTTTTGCCAGCCTTTCAAAAGTGGTATTCAGTACTTGAGAAAACCTCAAAGCTTTAAGCTGGCACTAGCCAGCCCAATTTAAGGTCAGGTTTTGCATAGAAGACTAAGACAGGAAGCAGACTGGTGTAAAAGCAACCGGAAGAGTAACGAAACAGTACCACTCCGTCCACGAACTGCACATGGGGATGTGCCTTGTCATCTGATGGTAGCTTTGTTTTCTTTTAGCAGTTTCATTTGTGAAAGTGACTACTACCCTTTAGCATGGCCCCCAAGATGACTGTATGTAGAGGAATTTTAATCCAGGAACAAGGCCACTCAGGCAAGGGATCACATCTGGATTATGGTATGATCTGACTGGAATATAGACACACCCTTAGTACTCACCTTTAATCCCTAACAATGAAGTAAGGTTAGTTTGTAGAAGGAAGCAGCCATGTTCGAAAGTGATGTCCAAGTAGGGGGCAGTCAAAGTGACAAATCAGATAAAGGTTTGGCAGAACGAATGAGTCAGAGATAGGATACACACAACTCTCATGAGAACGGACATAAACGAGAGGTTACTTAAAAACAGTGCAGAGAGAGCAGTAGTCAGTTCAGTCTATTGAGAGGCAGTGCAGCAAAGTAGAGTTTGTGGCAGTTCATTTGTTGGCAGTTCAGTCTGTGGAGTTCAGAAGCAGTTCTTACCAGGACAGTTTCAGAAACAGGTTGCAGAGAGAATAAGCTAGACACGGGTGAAGACAGAAGGAGCCAGAGAATGAGAAGGAGCCAGAAGAGAACAGATTGCCAGAGTTAGTTTGAGGCTGAGCAGAGCAATTCAGTCAGGAGCTGAGAGAGAAGCCAGATCGAATCAGTCAGCCTGGTGAAGAATTTGGGCCCGAACAGCTAAGTTGAACCAGTCAGCCAGAGTTCAGAAAGAGCTAGAAAGGGTGGGTTTATTCAGTAGTAAGCCTCTGAGATGACAATTATATCAGGGGAATAAAAGTTTCTCAGAATCAAAGGAAAGTTTCATTCTGTAGCCTGGAGTCCATTCTCAGTTAGGAGTGAGATGGCATGAGTAGGTATTGCCACTTCTAGTTAAAACAGAGTACAGTCTCTTATCTCTCGGTGTGTGTCTGTGTGCACATGCCCGTACACGCACATTTGAGCTTGTATATGGAAGTCAGAAGACAACTTCAAGTCCAAGTGTTCCTCATGGACTAAGCACCTTGTTTGTTTGGAGACAGAGCCTCTCACTGAACCTGGAGCTCATTGGGTAGGCTAGGCTGCCTGGCTATCCCCAGGGATACACCTGTCTCTGCTTCCCAGTGCTGGGAACTGCAGGTACACACCATACCATGCATGGATTTTCACATGGGTCCCAGGGATCAGACATTTTTTGCTTATGTACCAAATACCTTACCCACTGAGTCACCTTCCTCAGTCCCAGTCTCTTCTCTCTAAAGGAGGTGTCCAGAAACATGGCCATCTTTCCAAGGAGGGTAGAAGTCAGAGATGCAGGGTGTCATCTTTCGCTGTGGCCTGTTATGGTTTTATGTCCCCAGAGTACCATTCATCTCTGACAAGTCTGTGGGCTGACTTGTTAAATTTTAAACTGTTGAATTTTCATAATCTGTTTATGAGTGAATATGTTCCCCACTGGTTATGACTCAGGAGTCACAAGGAGTGGTCTGGAAAAGAGGATGATTTACTAGAATAAACAGCCAACTCAATTGTCCGTCTCAGATCAGACAGTTTAAAGTAGAACCGGAGATGGGACACTTTGCTGTTTTAAACAAGCTTTTTAAAGAGCATGCATTAATTATCTATAATAATGGTTTCATTATGACATTTTCATAAGGCATGCACTTTGGTCATATTCACCCCATTGCTCTCTCCTATCTCCCCACTCCTGCTGCTTTCTTTATTTACTAACTTGTCCCCCTCTTATTGTCATCTCTATTTTTTGTGAATCAATGAGTTTGATCAAGATTACTTGTAAGCTCATGGCTGAGGGCTTCCTCACAGGAGCATGGGTGAGAGGTTACTCACAGGTTGCAGGTAAAGAGATCCTCATGGGAGCACGGGTGAGAGGTCGCCTTTAGGAGTATCAGTGAGTGATCACTTACACTATCATGGACAACTTGCCAGGGCTACACCACGGAAGAAAATACAGGGACTTGGATTTCTAAACAATGTTATCCAGTGTTAAAATGTTGGGGGGCCAGCTGGTAGGGCGTATTAACAACAGCATAGTGGGTGTTCTCAGAAGGGTCGTGCGAAGGCTTGTATGCTGATTCCTCATAAGACAATTACAAAGGTAAGTTCTAGCAACACACATTAACAGGTACATTTTTACTCTTTGAGGCATTTCAAAGAATTTCTTTATTAAGTCAATGGATGCATAAATTAAAGCAATGTTATGGGAATAATGATATTAGAGGAAAAGTATATAAACAAGGCTTGAAATCTTATGTATCAAATTACCACTCCTCAGAAATCCTCACACAGTCCACATCAGATCATATGTACAAGACACCCACACTTCACATTAAACACACACACAGTCACCTACATACTCACATATACACCTGATTTTATGTATTGAATTTTAAAATTACAACTAATCTGGTTACTTTTATTTAATTGATCACTCAGATACTTGGGGACCCTCTGGGTGTAGTACATCAGAATCCTCAGAGTTTGAATACAGAACCCTGTTCCTAAATTATTTTTATTGTTTGTTTGTGTGTGTGTGTGTGTGTGTGTGTGCGTGTGTGTAGATGTGTGTGCATGTGTGCACTCTCACAAGCAAGGTTGAGATCAGGTATCTTTCTTACTCACTGTTCGTATTATTGCTTGAGACAGGGTCTCTCACTGAACACAGAGCTCACTGATTAGCTAGCCTGGCCAGCCAGCGAGGCCCTGAGATTGATTAGCTAGCCTGGCCAGCCAGTGAGGCCCTGGCATTAGCCCATCTTCACTTCCTCAGGGCGAGGACTGTAGATATGTACCTTCAGAGCCAGCTTTTATGAGGGTACTGGAGATCCGAACTCAAGGTCATCATGTTTGCACAGCAAGTGCTTTATCAAATGAGCCATGTCCCCAGCCTGGAACCCCATGTTTTCTTTTCTTTTCTTTTCCTTTCTTTTTTTAAATTGAAAATAGTGTTTTTTTATTTTCCATACCATATATTCTGATTATGGTCTCCCTCCCTCAACTGCTTTCAGATCCTTCCCACTTTCCTACCTAAAAATCCACATGATTTTTTTCTCTTTCTCATAAAAATACAGTCATCTTTAAAAAAAAAAAATAGCAATAATAAAATAAAGACAAACCAGAATAGGGCAAAACAAACAAAAAGAGTCAAAGAAAAAGCACAAGAAACACACGTAAATGCTAAGACACATACATTCAAGAAAAAAATCACACACACACACACACACAGGGCTGGGGAGAGAAAATCCATAAAAGCAAAATCAGAAACCATAATATATAAACAAAAGATCTGTAAGTTAAAAAATAAGAAGTGCAGACAAAGCATAGTGAGAAAAACAAAAATGAAAACCAAACCAACCAACCAACCAACCAACCAACCAACCAACCAACCAACCAACCAAAAAAACCCAATAAATACCATGGAGGTCATTTTGTGTTGGCCATTTATTTTGGGGGACGGTACCTGCCTTTAAGTATGGTTTATATACCTAGTGAAACACCATTGGAGATAGCGTCTAGGTCAGGAATGGAGATGTGTGTCCACTTCATTCAGATTAAGGCTGGGATCCATCTGGCTTAGAGCTGTGCAGCCCCTGTACATGCTGCCACAGTCTGAGTTCATATGTGAATCGGTCCTGCAGTGTCTGGAAGGCCTTGTTTCCTTGGTGTCTTCCACCCCCTCTGGCTCTTACACTCTCTGCCTCCTCTTCTCCAGAGTTCCCTGAACCCTGAGGAGAGGGATTTGATGGAGACATCCCATTTAGGACTGAGTGGTCCATGGTCTCTCACCCTCTGCACATTGCCCAGTTGTGGGTCTCTGTATTTGTTCCCAACTGCTGCAGGAGGAAGCTTCTCTGATGACGGCTGAGCAAGATACTGATCATATGTGTGATATTTGAAGTTCCATGACTCACTCCATATCACTGATGTCTCGGAAGAGCTTCTTAGATGCTCTGAGTTTGTCTCCAGGATACAATATCGAGAACTTATGAGCTCAGAACTAGTCTCAAGTGGGCAAAGAGATGAGTGGGATTGAGATTTCCCTTAAGACAGAAAGATCAGGGGCAAAGATGGATGCCTCTGACGTTGGCAGAAGATGGTGTGCTGTGTTGGTCATCTCAAGAAATTCACTTCCTTCCCTTGGGATGGGGCATGTTCTTGTTGTATTGATAGAACTTTTGCTTACTCTTTATTTGAACTGGATGGGACTGGTTCAAAACCATCTCCACTTTCTGCTTTAGATGAGTGCACTTGCTTGTTTTGTGTCTAGGAACATTTTTCACACTTCCAAAAGCATTAAAATCCATGGCTGGGGCGGGGGGGGGGGGGAGCAACAGGAATGCTATACTTCTACTTACTTAAGCTTTTGGGAATTTAAATATATTTTCTTTTATGACAAGGTCTCATTGAGCCCAGGCTAACCTTCAATGCTGTGTCGATGAGGATGGCCTTGAACTCCTGAATTTCCTGTCGCCACCTTCACTGTCCTGGAATGACAAGTATGCAGAATGCTCCATTCTGTGATGCTGAGGATAGAACTCAGGGATTCATGTGTGCTGGTCAGTCTACCAACTAAGCTACATCCCCAGAACAGGAGTAAGTTTTAATGTGCAAGTTCTGTGACATTCAAGAATTTTTTTCTAGGACATCTCTATTGTGTTTGAGTTTGTCACTGTGTCCATACTGCAGGGAGACTGTACTGGGATATTGAAGTGAAAACCCATGGGGCAAAGCTATGATGTCAGTAGAATTTATGCTTATTTAGCTGTGTGTGTGTGTGTGTGTGTGTGTGTGTGTGTGTATGTGTGTGTGTGCGTGTGCGTGTGAACTTGTGTGCACACGTGTGTCTGGAGGCCAGAGGCCTATTGAGGATGGGTGGCTGAACATAGTTTGTTGTTGGGGCCCCATGGCTGTTGGGACCCTGGCTTTGACCCTAACAATCCAGGTAGCATCAACTTCCCAGAGGACTCAGAGAAAGGAAAATCCAAAATTAAACAATGAATGAGTCACTCCAGGAATTATACCAGCCCCCCTTTTCTGTGTGAACCCCCTTTAACCTGTTACCTCACCCCTTCCACCTTCCCTGGCTCTGCCAGTCTCAATGTTCAAAGTGTTTTCAACCTCACATCTGGTCTCCCAAAGTCTGTGACACAAAGTGGCATCTAGCACCTGGCACTGCCACAGCAGCTCTCTTAGGTGTCTTCTTCTTTTGTACTCTAGGTGTCTTTTCCACAGCTTCTGGGGAGCCCAATCGTTAAATGTCATCTAGCAGTGTCTTTTCTGGGTTGGCTATGTGCCAGGCATAGGCAGAGCGACGCCATGTGATAGCACCCAGGTCTCAGTAAGAGGCAGCACAATCCAGTGGATGACTTGAAGAGATGCCACTGCAAACAACTTCTAAGTCGGAAGCTTGTAGTCCAACTTCAGGAGTTAGACACAGAATGGTCCTGAGCTGCTAAAATCCAGGGCGTGGCTGGTAGAGACAATTGTCCCTTCAAAAGTAGAGATTTAGGCAGGTAAAGAAAGGTTCTTGCTGCCAAGCCTGGCGACCTGGGTTCCATTCTAGGGACCCGTGTGGTAGAAGGACAGAGCTGATTCATATAGGCTTTCCTCTGACATAAGAAGTGGAGGTCCAGGGTAGCTAGGAGACAGTGACCATCAGCTGGACCTCTGCACACTTCTTCCTCCTTAGGCAGGAACTTAAAAATGCTAGGGAGGTCCACACAGCCGAGGGGAGCCTGGGAGGAGCAAAGGGTGCGATCCAGGAAGTGGGCCACTAGGCTTCTAATACCTAATTAATTGCATTCAGGAAGGTGGAACTTATTAAAACATTGGTTCTTTGGATGGAAAACACGTTAAGCAAGATCCCTCTGTGGTATGGCTCAGCCCACAATCTTCCCTCCGTCTATCTGCTACCTTTCTCAGCATGAAGTCCCATCAGGGGGCCTATTTACAAGAGGCACAGGTTCCCCCTGGTCGTCCTCTAGTTCAGACCACTAACCAAAGAATACACATCTATTGACCCATGATTTGAACTACATATGAGGCAGAAGAATCACCTCGATGGCCACCAGGGAGAAAGGAGAGGACTTTGGGCCTGAGGGTGCTAGGGGCACCAGTAAAAGGGAATGTCAAGGTGGGAATATGGGAATGGGTGGGCGGGTAG
>CM052711.1:59120329-59135212 GCA_028551405.1 Uromys caudimaculatus | reverse complement strand
AAAAAAAAAAACAAGAGGCACAGGTTTTCAAGCTCCTGCAAAGTAGGTCTTTAAGCTGAGGCTAGCCCACAAACCAGACTTGACCTCCCCACATTTGAGAGAGGCTCTTTGGGAGGAAGGAGTGACTCAAAGACCTCCCCACTCACACCCCTCCTCTCAGGATAGTTTCAATTCTGGGTCAAGAGTTGAAACCACCCAGACAAACTACCTAGCCACTCTGGACTATCTGAGGTTTCAGGTCAGCATTTGCAGAAGCTTGTCTGGCCTCATTTTTCTGACGGTGTGACTCTGGGAATTTTCATAACTTCTGAGTGCGCCCAGCAGCCCAGCTCTTCTGTGGGGAGAGAAGCAGCAGGCTGGAGAGATGGCTCAGCCAGTAAAGGTTAGGCTCACAACCAAAAATAGAAGAGAGAAGCAGCTCTTGACAAAACACTTATTATTTTTACATCTTTTTGGTCCTGCATCTATATTTGTTTGAAAAAGTTTTACTTGTGTGTGAATGGTGTGTGTGTGTGTGTGTGTGTGAATGGTGTGTGTGTGTGTGAATGGTATGTGTGTGTGTGAATGGTGTGTGTGTGAACGGTGTGTGTGTGTGTGTGTGTGTGTGTGAATGGTGTGTGTGTGTGTGTGTGAATGGTGTGTGTGTGTGTGTGAATGGTGTGTGTGTGTGTGTGTGTGAATGGTGTGTGTGTGTGTGTAGTATGTGTGAATGGTGTGTGTGTATGAACAGTGTGTGTGTGTGTGTAGTGTGTGTAGTGTGTGTGCCTCTGCCAAACTGCAAATGGAGATCAGAAGGCGACCTTAGGTATTGAAGGTTACCTTCCATCTTGTTTGAAACAGAGTCTCTTGTGAGCAGCTGTGCACTCCAGGCTAGCTGGTCTAAGAGCTTCTAGGCTCTCTTGTCTCTAGGTCCCTGTAAAAGCCCTGGGACTATAGACATATGCAGAAGCATCCAGCCTTTGTGTGGGTCTGCGGATTCAGACTCATATAGTCATCTCAACACAACAAGCACTTTACCCACTAAGTCATTTCCGCTAGCTCTCTGTTTTTATTTTTAATGGACATGGAATAATTACGCATTTTTATGGGACACATTATGACACTCTAATACATTTGTATAATGTATTATATTCTTAGGGTAATTGGTATATTCATTGCCTTAGGTGTGCATTGTTTCTTTGACAACAATTTGTTTCTGTTACTCAAAAGCACTTTTTGTTTTTTTACTTTTATTTACAGATATGTGTGTATGTGCATGTATGTGTGTTTGGGCACATGGTCACACATGTACCATGGCCTGCGTCAGAGGCCAGAGGCCACCTCGTGGGAGTTGGTACTTTCCTCCCACCATTTGGGCTCTGGAGCTCAAACTTGAGTTGTCAGGTTTGATGGTAAGGACCTTCACCTGATAAACCATTTAACCATTTGCCAGCCCTATAACATTTCAGGAAAAAAATATATATGGGGAGAGAGAGAGAGGGAGAGAGAGAGAGAGAGAGAGAGAGGGAGAGAGAGAGAGAGAGAGAGAGAGAGGATGTATTTTTCTACCCATGTACATTTAAAGTTTACAAGAAGAATGTACAACAATAAAACTAACACACTAGTATTATTTCCAAAATTACATTGAAATGTTACAGGGCAAAGGATACTGCTGTATCATGCGTTTACATTTTAATGTATCTTGAGTTTACTGTCTCTGTCTCTGTAGGGTTCTGTGCACGTGAGTGCAATACCTATAGAGACCAAAGAGAGTGTCAGCTCCTCTGAAGCTGAAGTTATAGGTGGCTACGAGCCACTTGGCTTGGGTGCTGGGATCTGGACTCCGGGCCTCTGCAACAGCAGTATGTGCTCTTAACTGCTGAGCCGTCTCTCCAGCCCTACTTTGTTTGTTTAAAGATCAAGTAAGTCCATGTACACAAATGAAAGCATATGATTCAGTGGCATTTAGTATACCTGCAACATGTGGCTTCCATCTGCCTTCAGACTGTTTTCATCATCCCCAAATAAGTCCGTATCCAACAGGCAGGGATTCTTATTCTCCCACGGGCTCCCCCAACCACCTTCTGTCTCTGCGGACTTAGCTCTTCTGGGTACATTATGGAAATGCACTTGTATGATATTTTCTGTCTGCTTATTTTTTTAAATCTGAGAGAGAAAGGGAAGAGGAGGGAGAGAGACAGATACAGAGAGAGACAGAGACAGACACAGACACAGAAAGAGGTGCCAGTGTGGATAGGCATGGCCCACGGTGTGCTTGAGTAAGTCAGGGGACAACTTTTGAGAGCTGGTTCTGTTATTCCGCTGTAGGATCCAGCAATCAAACTCAGATCTTCAAGCTTCAACACTCACGGGCCTGATGTTTGTTCTTAAAAAAAAAAAAAAAAATTAAAACACGTGTGTGTGTGTAAGTTAATGTGTGCACATGTGTCTGTGTGTATGTTGCTGCATGTATGTGTGAACGCACCTGTGTATAGAGGTCAGAGGGCCTGGAACTTGCCAAGTAGGCCAATCTGGCTGGCATCCAGACCCAGGGATTTGCTTGTCTCTGCTTCCCCAGTGCTGGCATCAAAAGTGTGAGCCACTAAGCCTGGCATATAAATGTGGGCTTTGGGATCCTGTGTGGGTGTGTGCTAGCACGTTGCCAATGGAGCTATCTCCCTGCCCTGTTTTATATTGTTGAATATCAGTTTGTAACTTTTCAAGTTCCCCCCATGCTAAAGCATACATCGAAAGTTCCATCTTTTGTGATGATACTTCAGCCTGTTTATGCCACATTTTATTGATTGATTCTTTAGTTACTTCTATTCTTTTTCCTTACCACTGTTTAAAACCCTACATGTTGAAGCATCTGAAGATGTAACTCCGTGTTGTTTCAAAGGAGAAACAGTGTTTAGAGAAAGTGGAGCCAGTCCAAGGTGTGATTCTGTCAAGTTAGCACCTTCACATCAAACAGAGTTGGCTGTTAGGATTGTCACTCTCTGATGTGGCTGTCAAGCAAATGTGGCAGAGATCTTTGCTGTGTTTTACTATTTTTATTGCTTAAAAGAAAGTCCTGGGCTTCAGTTGCTACACAGGACTCCCTTAACTATTAGTGGGGATTTCTTAATGCCTTTAAAGTGGACTTCCTAGGCAAGGTGTGGGTGAGCACAGTTCTCCAAATCTCTAAATAGAGAGATGACAGAGCTCAGATGAGAACTCAGACACCTGCTTGTGCCAGTTTGGTATTTGGGCTTGTCTTGTCTCCTGTGCTCAGAGGCTCCACTTTCTTCTTAGTATCAAGCATGACATTTGTTTGAACCAGAAGCTTGGGAGACCAGTAGCACCAAGATGGCAGCTCTCCCTCTCTCACACACACCTTTCCTTCCCCAGCCACAAATTACAACCAAGAAGATGAAGTGGAGGAAGGGGATCTCAAAAGAAAGGACCACACTGGGGAGGAGCACCAACATGCTTGTCCCTCATGGGTAAGAAAACAGCATGGGAAAGACAAACTCATATACTGACCGGGCTGTGTGTGGGCTTGCTATTTCCTTGTGGGGATTCTTACAGAGCTGTTAAGGTTGAGAATCAAGGCCTGTGCCCCTTGACTTTATCTCCAGTCTGGTAAGAGCTCTTTCTAGAAGAACCTTCCCTGGGGCCCATTTACTGGGATGAAATCCAACTGAATTTGTTCTGAACCTGTTTATTAAAAATGTGATTCGTCCGGGAACTAAGGAGGTAGCTCGGTGGGGAAAGTGCTTGCCACTCAAGCATACGGCTCTGAGATTGTCCCACAGAACCCGTGTTTAAAAACAGCTGTGTGTGGTGATATACATTTGTAATCCTGTCACTGGGGAGGCTGAGACAGGAGGATTTGTAGGACTTGATGGCCAGCCAACCAAACTTAATTGGTGAGCCTAAGGTCCCAGTGAGAGGCCACTTTTTGAAAAACAAATCAGATAGATCTGGAAGAATACCATGAGTTTGACCTCTGTCTTCCACATGGATGTACATACACATGCATTCATACCTGCATACATGCATGCATCTACCTACACGTACACATTTACCCTCCTACACATGTGCAGTTGCACAAAAGCTTAGTTTGTGATTTTTATTATTGCTGTTAGGTGCATAGGGTTTTCCCCTTATCTTGGTGTCTGTATTAATTACTTTAGATGTTTCTGGGGCAAACTACCTGACAAAAGTAACTTAAGGAAGGAAGGTTTTATTTCTTAGAGTACACCATCTCTAAGTGGTCCCAGCTGAAAGAGTGACTGGGACTGTCTGCAGCCAGTTTCTGTTTATGATCTAGGATTGATGTTATAGCTCTCATCAACACAGCTAGTAAGGGAGCAAAGAGACGAGAGGACACTCGCCATTTCCTATCAGATACGACACATGACCATGTATAAAGATGCTATGTCTATAAAATATAGTATCTAGCTTGGGTATGGGCCTCGTTAAAATTCAGGGCTCATTTCAAAGATGAAGAGGATGAACACTGGCCTACAGTCATATTCTCAGCTAAGAGGCTTTTACCAAATTATTTTCCAAAATGAGGTCCATCAAAATTGCATGGGCATGTCTGTTTAACAGGCATTTGTTGGAGACCATTCACTGTATAAAACCTCTAGACAACCTGTTCTAATTTCATTCCTGTTGCCGTGATACAATATCTTGACCAAAAGCAACATAGGGGGGAAGGTTTATTTTCTGCTTACAACTTTTAAGTTACAGTCTGTCACTTGGCAGAAACTCAAGAAGCTAGCCACATCACATCTGCAGTAAAGAGCAGAGAGAAATGAATGTACCCATTTTGCCTATTTGCTTAATACTCAACTAGCCCCTCACAACTCTTATATGCCTCCAAACTAGGGAATGGTGCCGCCCACAGTAGGCAGGGCCCTCCTATATCAATTAGCGACCAAGGCAACCTACCATCTCTAAAGACATGCTCACAAGCATGCCAACCTGGTCTAGACAATTGCTCAATTGAAACATCCTTCCCAAATGATTATAGGTTGTGTCAAGTAATAAGAGTAACCAACACAACAGCATAGGGATACTGATGTAGATAATGTGAAGGGTGGCTTAGTACACTGGAAACAGCTGGAGAAAGCATAGTTTGCTCCCCACACAACCCTTGAGGATCCTGCATATTATGTATAGGATTGGTGAAAGCAGAGCTGCATAGGGCTTTCCCTCTGTCAGGACAGACAGAATTACTCATCAACTCTCGGTTTCTTTGTTTCTTTCTTCTTCCTTCCTTCCTTCCTTTCTTTCCTAACACACAATCTTATGTAGCCCAGGTCAGTCTCAAATTTACTAAATAACCAAAGATAATCTTGAACTTAAGATTCTCTTGTCTCCATTTCCTTCGTACATAGTATATTACTACGTTGTGTTTTATCCAGTCTACTGGAGATGGAATCCAGGGCTTTGTTCATGCCAGACAAGTAACCTGTCAACTGAGCTGTAGCCCTAGCTCCTTGATCGTCCCTGCTCAAGAGGAAATTCACGCTTGACCCTCAACACCATTGTAGCCAGCCCTTTAACTTTTTTTACAGAATTTTCTAATGTCAACAAATAGCACAATGGTAGGAGGCTTGAAATATGTTTCCTTTTCCTGATCTTTAGTAGCACATTGCTGGGTTCAGTGAAAGACTCGAAGGAGGGGCAGGAAGACAAGTTTTATGTGTCAGTGGTGTCAAAGGCTATTATAAGTTCATTGAATGTAGCTCTTCCAGCTGTGGGGGGTAAAGGAATCACCCCATACAACCCTTGAGGAAAGCAAGGTCTTGGTATGTCTATACATGAGCACAATAGTAAACACTTCTAACCCGGAAGAATCTCTCAGGTTCCTTTCTTCACACAGTCTATGAATTGGTGAAGAGAAGGAATCAGTAGAGTATGTGGACAAAGGGCTACATGAAATGATGATTTTTGATGATGTAAGACTGTGCCTGCCTCAAGGTTTCTGACTATAAAAGACACTTTGCCAATATTACCAAGATAAGCAATGTTCTTTTGCCTTTCCTAAAATTTTCTTCTCTCTGCCGTTCCCCACCAGCACCAGGATACTGTTTGCCCTCTTCTCTCTAAACCATGTTCTGTGTGGTGATATCTCACATTCCCAGATTTGTCTTCCCCTACTGTTAACAATATGTATCCTGTCCCCAACCCCCCACCCCTCTGTTTTTAAGTACAGAGATCTTTGTGCATTCAAGGCAAACAGCTACTTAATTTCTTCTTCTACTGGCATTTATGCCTGATTCCTTTTAAGTCTTCCATTTTCCATCTCTTAACCTATCTTTCTATCCTTTTTATCTGCCACATAGAGCATCTATCTATCTATCTATCTATCTATCTATCTATCTATCTATCTATCTATCTATGCACCCATTACATATCTACCTACCCAATCTATATACCCATTCATCCATCTACCTATATAATCCATCCATCTACTCCCAACAATCTTTTATCCATCCATCCATCTATCCATCCATCCATCCATCCATCCATCCATCCATCCATCCATCCTTCATCTATCCACATACCCACCTATTCAATCATCTGCCTATCTATCAAACCATCAACCAACCATCTATTCATCTCATCCATCCAACCAACCATCTACCCACCTATCCAAACATCTAACTATTCATATGAACAATTTGACTTTAACAACTTTAATATTAAATGTTCCTCAGTTAAAAGAGTTTCTGGTATGACCCCAGGCTAACAGGGTAAATGTCTAAGGAGAACATATGGTGGATTTAATTATCTTCTGTTCTCTAGCTAGGTTAGAGCTACAATGTCAGGGGAAAAGCAGACTTGAAGACGGCTCTGCTCAACGTGTAGTCACTTCTGCCTAACCACAATCACTGTAGAGTGTGATGTAACCTGCATCTGTGGCAACAGAGGCCCGACCAGAGAGGTTGGAAAGCCCAGGTCTGAGCAGGTGTGAAGTCTCTGCAAGGCTTCTGCCCTGGGTCCAGCCACTGACCTCCTCTAGGGGAATTTTGGTGGCAGCTTCATCTGTGGTCAGGCCCCTGGGACTGTGGGTCTGATCTTTCCTATCATTACTTTCACTATGAAGAAACCGTTAGCCTCTCAGAGACTTCAGTTGGCTTGGGAAAAACAGCTCCTCTCTCAGAGACTGATTTAATCACTTTGCGTAGAGGCTGATCTTGAGGTAAAATACATTCCTTCTCACGTCAAACATGTCTGACATGTCAGCCCACAGTCTCTCTGTGTACAACTTGGGCTTTCTCAGTTTGGGTGTCTCAGCATCCTGGGGACAGTCAGCCCAAGAGGTGTCTGGTTGGCTTAGGTCTCGATGTGTCAGTCACTTCTGGGCTTGGTGCCACCCAGCTCCGGGTATAGTCAAAATCTGCAGCTTAGTGGGACATCCTCCTGTTCCGGGTGACTCACTGTGGCAGCTGGTAGAACTTTTGTTTATGACAGCACTGCCTACTTACACTGACACCCCCAACTCCCACAAACCACTTCACAGGTGGCCTAACTTTTGGAGCAAATAACATTTTGTCAACTGTTGCTCTTTTTCTTTTGTCTTTCTCTTCTTAAAGTTACCTAAGCCAAATTAAGCCGTGGGAGTCTATTAATAAAAGGTTTCTATAACAAAATTATTGGCACACTGCAAGGGGCTATAGAGGAGGGTAGGAAGATCAATATGAGCTAGAATAAACTAGCAGGGCAGGTATTACCCAGGGGAAATTTGCTCTTAAGTCTGAAGGGAGTATAGATTTGCACTTGGGATGTCAGTGTTAGAATATGACGAACTGTGTATTAGAATCGGTGGGCTGGTAATTATTTCAGGAGACTTCAGAGACTCTAAATGTGCTTGAAATAAAAAAGCTAACAAACAAAAGCCTTCGCCAAATCTTTTCAGAAACCAGGAGCCAGATAAAAGCCAGAAATTTAATTTCTGGTTCTGCACAAATAGAAACCAGAAACTAAAGGACACAGATCTATCAGATGACAAAAAGACAGAGTGTTGGTTTGTCTGTGGATGCTTTCAAGGCCACTGAAGTGGCTGATGGCCGCCTCAGGGAGGGAGGGAGTGGAGGATAAGGAAGAAGAGCAGCCTTCTAGATGGGTGGCTAATGGGAGCTATTCCTCTTCTTTAAGGCTACATCCTTTTCTTGTCTCTTGGAAGCTTCAGAAGAATATGATAATCGTTATGAAGCACAGTAGAGTCTGGCCGTAAGTGCTCCAATGTAATGGGGGACGGCTGGCTCTCTGTCTCTGTCACATGAGCCAATTAACCTGTAGGCTGATGCAGTGCAGCTAGCAGCTAATCTGGCTATTGTTGGAGCAGCACGCAGGCCTTGATGCCATTTGCCAGTTGTTGAGGTGGCGATCTCTGATGGCTCTAGATGGCTCTCAGGTCGGGAAAACCTGTTCAGCTACAGCTGTAGGTCTATAGGTGTAGCTCTCAGCATCTCAGGGATTCGGAAGAGAACCCCTGCGAGCCCCAGACAGTTGCCAAAGGCAGTGGAGAAGAAGAAGGGAGAGAAGGAATTCCCAGGTAAAAAATAATGTATAAGACACATGCGCACACATGTCTCTGCATGTGCATAAACACACATGTACCCACACACACACACAAACGTGCACGTATCTATATGTACACAAAATGTACATGTACCTTCTTGCACACAAAAACACACAAAGTATGGGCTGAGGGGAGCAGTTGGGTGAGGAGGCCCACTACACAAATGATTGTATTTTTCTCTTGTTTGCTTGGTTTTTATCCACAGACATTACTTTCTCATATTTCATCATATCTTCAAATTTGTATGAGTGTGTGTGTGTGTGTGTGTGTGTGTGTGTGTGTGTGTGTGTGTGAGAGAGAGAGAGAGAGAGAGAGAGAGAGAGAGAGAGAGAGAGAGAACCTTGGCTGTCATTCCTCAAACATTGACTACCTTGGATTTTGAGACAAGGTGTCTGATATTTAAAAAAAAAAACATGTATACTTTGGATTGATTTATTTTATTATCTTAGGTGTGTTGGCATTTTGTCTAGGCTCTGCCCCACAGTTACATAGCAGCAGCCAGGTGGGCCTGACTCACTATAAAAGGGGCTGCTTGCCCCGTCCCCTCTCTCTTGCCTTCTTGCTCCTGCTCTCCTACCTTGCCTCCTTCAGCAAATCCTACCAACATGCGCCACTAGGCCAAATGCCAACAATGTGTGTGGGTGTTTTGCTTACATGTATGTGCACATGTGTGCCTGGTGTCCAAGAACGACTGAAGAGACTATTGGATTTCGTAGGACTGGAGTTACAGATGGTTGTGAGCTGCTACATGGGTGCTGGGAGTCAAACCCGGGTCCTCTGCAAGAGTAACAAGTGTTCGCAACCAACTGAGCCAACTCTCCAGCCAGTTTGCTCACTTTTAACCTGACACGCTCTGATTTGGCTTGGCTGTCTGCCAGTCTCTTCCTCCTCAGTCTTAGGATTATAAGGGTGCACTACTGTGTGTGGCTTTTAATGTAAGTGTTGGCTATCAGACTCAAGTCTGCATGCCTGGACGGCCAGTACCTTGAAGACTGAACCATCTCCCTAGCCCCCAGGAGAACTTTTGACACAAAACCCTGGAAAGCTCCCTAGTAAGTGCCAGGCCAGAGTGGCTGCCTGTGTTGCTTCTCTCTAGGTGGGAGGGGTATGGGGATTTCAAGCGCAGTTCTTTGTTCTCTTGTATGTTTTCTGAATCTTACAAAGAGAGTATTTTCCTTGACTATAAAACAATAAATGCTAATAAAAGACAAGGAACAAAAGCATAGGTCTGAGTGGGGCTCCAAGGGATGGGGTGAATAGGAAGGATCCCTGTGGCTCTCCAGGGCCCTAGCAGGGCACATAAAGTGGCCAGTACCAAAGCCTCTCAAGGAGGTGGCCTACAGCCTAAGATTTACAATCTAGCCCAGCCAGGGCTAGCCATCCCAGAGGGCCATGTCCCTGTCTCAGCAGGGCAGCTTGCAAAGGCTTCCTTTTGGGAACTGAGGGAAGTGTCTGGAGCTGACTAAATGCACCAGTGCTTTAGGGCTTCCTTGCTTTGTGTAGGAAATGGATTTATTTAAAGAAAAAAATCGACAATCACAACTCTAAACCCCAAACCATTTTCCATGTGCCAGGGAGTTTCCCTCTAGTAAAAGACTCCTTTTGTGAGGCTCCAGATAAAAGGAATAATCCCTCTCCTGTTTGCCTTTGGCATAAATGTGGGTTTTTCACTTGGGTGGTTTGGGATTCTATGAGAAACCTGACAGGCAAAAACACATCCTGGAACTTGTGGCCAAGTTTGGTGGCTGGCAGTGTCATTCGTCACTGGAAGGACAGACCAGACCAGCTCTAGTCTAAGCCTGGGTCCTAGAGCTTACATGCAGACACTGAACTTCCTGTCTAGAATGTTCTCCTACAGAGGCACATGGCTCCCTCTCAGACAGACACCCACACATACATTGGACCACCTTTTATTCCCTCTCTGGCTGGCACTGGGTATGGTGGTACACATTTGTAACTCTCGTTCCTGGGAAGTGGATGATGGAGGATCAGAAGTTCAATGTAACCCTCAGCCACATAACAAGAATTCAAGACCATGCTGGGCTTCATAAGACCTTGTCTCAAAACATTAAATAAATACATAAATACATGTAAATAAAAAAATCAGAAAATTGCCCATTGTCTTCATAGTGGTACACTCTGATAAAATCAGTACACAATGTAGATAGAGTCGAGGACCCGAGCCACAGGTTTCCTGTCATGTTATTTTTTTCAGGTTTGTGGGATGTTGAGGGCTTCTTTCGCACAAGAAAGACACCCCCGGGCGGGGCGGGGCGGAGGCAGGTTGGGGGCGGGGCTTAGCGCTTATTGGGTGACTTGTGTTGGGGAGAGGCGGTTTCTTGTCTTTTCCATTCCATCACTCTAAAATCTCATTTTACAGCACATTTTATTCTCACATAACAGTCTCTGCTCCTTAAATGTTATTAACCAACCTTAATGTGTGTATTTGATAACGTGTGAAATGTCCCTGCAGGTCCACGGGGATCAGTAAAGCACAGCCATGAAATTGTGGCTCGAACAGATGGAGTAGCGCGCAGAAAATGGGGCTGCCTCTGTGTCTCTGCTCTCATGACCACCAATTACACTGGTTGTAGTCGGGCATTTTCCTGCTGCAAAAATGAGTTCTTTTCTATCTATGGTGTGGCGTGGGGTATGATTTAGAGGTGTGGGCTTAGGACCACTAGGCTGATACAACTTCCTGAACAGTACCGGAGAATCAGAGGTGAGAGAGAGAGGAGCCTGAACATCTGGTAGGAGCTAGTGTAGACATGATTAGGGTGTGGTGACAAAGGCAGGTGAGACGGCGGGGGGGGGGGGTGATTACTGTGGAGGCAAGAATTCCTAGGGAAGGTAGACCCAGAGCCCTGGCTTTAGCATCACAAACTGTAACCCCACTGCTCGTCGATGATGTGTGCAGGTTCCTCAGTTTGTCTGAGACCCGTTCCATCATGGGGTTAGTTAGGGATGGAAGATGGCTTCACTGGGAAAAGAAAAGCTTGCTGGCAAACAGGAGAAGCTGATTTGGAGCCTGGAAAACCATGTAGGAAAAGCTGGGCACTGTGATGTGAGCTTGCAGTCTCAGTGCTGGGGAAGCAGAAACCAAAGGACCCCTGGTACTCGATTATCAGTCAGCCTAGCCTATTTGGTGAATTCCAGGCCAGGGAGAGACCTGTCTCACAACAAATAAGGTGGATGGTACCTGAGAAGGACACCTGAGGTTCACTTCTGATCTACAGGCAAACACACACACACACACACACACACACACACACACACACACACACACAAGCATAGTTAAAAAAAAAAAAAAAAAGCTGGCTGAGCAAAGGCACTTTCTGTCAAGCCTGCTGGCCTGAGTGCTATCTCTGGGACCCAGGTAGTAGAAAGAGAGAATGAAGTCCCACATGTTGTCCTTAGATCTCCACACTTGAGCAGAGGCACACAGGCACACTCACAATAATAAATAAATGTAACACAATAAAATAAAATAGAGTGGAGCTAGTTATGCCTTCCTCCGGGGACCCTTAGGAAATCTCATTAGCTATTCTATATGTGGTTTCATGTATAGCAGAGTTAATTCTACACCAACCAGTCCACCCAAGACCCTGGGTCTAAGGTCAGTTACAAAATCACAGCTGACACTGACCTACCCCTGGGGGACAATCTCAAACACTCAAATAATGGAGGCAGAATCGTTAACATAGGGACATAGCTTAGAGGCAGAGTGCTTATCTTGCAGGTTCAAGGCCCTGTGTTCAATCTCACCAACATAAGAAACCTTCACTCATGATGTAACCAGATAGAGAGCTGCCAGTCAGGCAAAGGAGATGGCACAGTGGGTCATGTGCATCTTGTACAAACATGAGGGTCTGAGTTCCTGTCTCCAGAATCTACTTTTGTGTCTGACACTAACGCTGAGAAGGTGAGACCGGACGGTCCTTGGGGCTCACTGGCCAGCCAGCATAGCCCATATTGCAAGGTAAGCCTCATAGTTAGTGAGAAAAGCTTTTGAAAAAGTAAGTGGACAGTGGTATAGAATGACATCTGGTGTCGACCTCAGATATGTCTATGGGCTCACACACTTGCACATACACGTGCACACACACACACACACACACACACACACACACACACACACACACATGCAGACTCACAAGATAGACGTGTGCCAAGTAACTGATGTTCCTACCCCAAATTGTTTGTGTCTTATTTCTAGGGAAAAGGCTTGGATATGGGCATTTTTAGTTTCCCAAAATTCTTCTGGTGAATTCGATGATGCAGCTATAATGACCACAACCACAGTAGTGGTTTGTAGCGGTAATCTTGGATTAAAGAGAATACTGATTCTAACTTTTCTAGAAGCATATCTCACAGAACAACCAGGTTTGTGTTCTGAGGATTTCCCATTTTGCTCCATAGTTTCATCCTCAAATGGAAAATAATGAAGACATCTGTTCTCCCTCCCTATCTAGTCAACACCATCATCTGCATACATATATTAACATACATATCTGCTAAGAGACAAAGAAATAGAACCAAAATTTTTGGTTGTTGTTGTTGAATTATTTGTACATCTGTTGTTTATTTTTGGTGTATATAAGTATTCATGTATATAAAGATATGTGTATGCATGTGTAGACAACTTCAGCTATCATTCCTTCTGCATGTTGTCCACCTTATTTTTGAGTCAGGGTCTCTTACTGGCCTGGAACTCATCAAGTAGATTCGGCTGGTTGGCCACCATGACACAGGAAGCCTATTGATAACATGACCAGCATACACCACCATACCTGGAGTTTTCACATCAGTTCTGGGATTCAAACTCAGGGTCCTGACAAGCACTTGGCCCCCTGAGCCATCTCCCCAGCCTCTTAAGTGTCTTTTTCTTAAACTTCCTTGACAAAAAAGGACATACCTGGCTACTTTAAGAGAAACCAGAAAAGTGACGTGGTGTTTTCGGTCTCCGTTGATGGAGGCAGCCTCTTCCTTCAGGAAAGAAGGGTAGCAATGAAGATTGAGAGCTGAGGAGGTAGAGCTAGCCTTTGCCATCTCTCAGAGGATGAGAAGAGAGAGGACTAAGTATCTGAGGTTCCTCACCTGGGTGTTCCATAAATATATTGGTATGAGGTACTTACTCTGAACTGTAACACCGAAGCTCTGCTGTTAAGGTCCATAGATGTGGAGAGAACGGGTGGTGACCCAGTGTGGGTGGAGAACACCCTTGATGTCAGGGAGCACAAGGTCAAAGCCAAAATAAAGACCAAAGTAATCTCTAGTCTAAGTTCTCTCTTACTACGCTGCAGAAGAAGGAAGTTGGCCAATATCCTTCTCAGCAGTGCCTCTAGGCCTCCTGAGTAGCTGAGGGAGGGATGGAGCCTGGGAGAGTTATTTATTTCCCTGTGTTTGTGAGCACTGCTTTAAGGTTCTGAGGGTGGCATTCATCTTCCAGACTGGCTGGAGACCTGACCTCTTCCAGCCGAACCTGCTAACTTGCTTCAGGTGGTCTCCTAGGTGCTTCGAAAGGAAACTTAGAGAAATGTCCCACCTCGCTTGCAAGTGTGAGCTGCTGCATTTTTATCTTGGTAAATATTTTTCTTTTTCTTTTCTACCTTGCTTTCCCTCACCACTCCCAGAGTTTTTTGTTTTTTGTTTTTTTGGGTTTTTTTTGATACTTTATTTACATTTCCAATGTTTCCCCCTTTCTAGGTCTCCTCTTTGGAAACCACCTATCCCCTCCCCCTCCCCCAACTCTATGAGGGAATTCCACCTCCCACCCACCCACCCGCCCATTCCCATATTCCCACCTTGACATTCCCCTTTACTGGGGCCTCTCCTCCCCCAGATGGCCAACAAGGCCCTCCTCTGCCACATATGTGGTCCGAACCATGGGTCCCTCCATGTGTATTCTTTGGTTGGGGGTACAGCCTCCAGGAAGACTGGGGGGGAGGTCATGCCAGTTGACACTGTTGCTCCCTCCATAGGGCTGCAGAATCCCTCAACTCCTTCAGTCCTTTCTCCAACTCCTCCATCTGGGATCTCACTCTCAGTCCAGCGGTTACTGTTAAGTGAAACTTGGGTATTCTGAACTTTGGGGCTAATATCCACTTATCAGTGAGTACATACCATGTTCGTTCTTTTGTGACTGAGTTATCTCGCTCAGGATGATAATTTCAAGTTCCTTCCATTTGCCTGCAAATTTCATTAAATCATTGTTTTTAATAGCTGAGTAGTACTCCATTGTGTAAATGTACCACATTTTCTGTATCCATTCCTCTGCTGAGGGACATCTGGGTTGTTTCCAGCTTCTGGCTATTATAAAT
>CM052711.1:59081306-59113431 GCA_028551405.1 Uromys caudimaculatus | reverse complement strand
GCCATCTTTTCCTGTGGAGCCATCTTTACCTGTGGAGCCATCTTGCTGACCTCTGCAATCCATTTTGAGAGCAGCTTCTTTAAAATGAAAAAAAAAAAAAGTGTTAGTCACTAAAGAAATACCAAAATTGAGAAATAATAAGGAAATAGCCACAGCTTTGCTTTTTTTTTTAAATCATAAGTTATATGCAGCCTACTTTGTCTTACTGAATCTACTTTGTCTTACTGAATCAGTTTCTCACCAACTTAACCACCATCTCCCTTCCCTTCCTCAGATGCTAGGGAAATGTACCTAGGTCTGTGTGAAGAGATTAGCTACTTCCTTACAAGGAGTCCTTCCAAGTTTACCCCAAGAGATCTAGCAGCTTGCAGAAGGAGGGGGATACTGAGATTGCTGGGCCTTTACTCTACTCATCTTGGCTCGTGGCACAATTTCCTGTGCACCCAGATGTCTGCTTTCCACTTTGCTATCAAGGCACAGCCCCTATATAACCTCTGTGAATTGCG
Source organism: Uromys caudimaculatus (assembly GCA_028551405.1). Lineage (NCBI taxonomy): Eukaryota > Metazoa > Chordata > Mammalia > Rodentia > Muridae > Uromys > Uromys caudimaculatus. Next base: position 59,112,925 of record CM052711.1, on the reverse strand, counting down.
TCTCTAAAATTCTTCTGCTAAATCTCCAGCCTCCAATATCTTAAAGCATGAGTATATTTGAAGATGATGTGGCTCTCTTGGCAGGAATGAAGAGTCCTAAAGAGACACTGATATTCTTCCCATTGGCTATCAAACTGTTAAAACAATGAACCCCAAGAAATTAATTTTTTTCCAGGAGATTTGTGCTGAGGAAGAGACAGGCTGAAGTCTGGTGCCAGCCAGAGGAAGAAATTGTCTCCCAGGAAGTTATTTCACGCAGCTCTGATAACTTGTCAGAGAACCTGGAAGGAGAGACCAGAGTGGAGATGCTGCTGCCTTCGTCAGTGATGGGCAGGATCACATCTTGACCAGAGATGCCCTCTATTCAAGTGTAACTTTCATGTCAGCACCCCAAAGGTAGACAGAGTGGGGGTGGTGTCTCTGGATCTCTTGTTGCTCTTCCCGATCTGGCTTTTCACTATAACTTGTATTTTAATTGGTTTATTGAGGACAGGTGGGCTAGGAGATGCCAGGGCATAGGCTCTGACCCTAATAACTATAGTAATAATGGGGTCTATGATGAACCCCCCAAAATGTCAAGTGCTGAAACACAATGGGCATGTGATTATGTTTGGCAGGAAAGCACAAGGAGGGGATATGGCCACTAGAATCTCTCTCATGAACTCAATATTACCACAAAGCAAGTAAGTTCCATCTGTTCCTCTTGCTTCTGCTCTGTGAGGAGATCTCTCCCTCCTAAGGATGCCCAAGGCATCCTCCTGGAGGTGGAGAATGGACTGTGACTAACCTGCCAGTCCCTTTATCTCCGACTCCCCAGCCTCTAGAGCTGTAAGAAATCAACTTCAGCTCGTTGTCAGTGGTTCAGTGTCAAGGGTTTGGGCCTGAAGTACGGGCTTTAAAACTGTGAGGCGATAAAAAAAGAGGGTCTTGGGTGGGCTCTCCTCTGATCGGGCTGGGGTCCCTGTAATAGAGGAGACTTGGGCATCCTGGGAGAGACCAGGGAAGTGCTCACAGAAAGGCCCCAGAGAGAACAACAGCAAGAAGGCAAGAAGGCTGTCAGCTGAAAGGCTGCTTCTGAAGCAGGCAAGCATGCTGCTGCCTCTGTTCCTCACTTCCAACTTCCAGAACTATAGTTTCTGCTTAAACCATTTGATGTCTATCTGTCTGTCTCTCAATCTCCCTGTCTGCCTTATTTAGGGTTTCTACTGCTGTGATAAACGCCATGACCCAAAGCAACTTGGGGATCAAGAGTTTATTTAACCTTACACTTCCAAGTATCACGTCATCACTGAGAGAAGGCCAGGCAGGAACTGAAGGCAGGAACCTGGAGGCAGGAACTGAAGGCAGGAACCTGGAGGCAGGAACTGAAGGCAGGAACCTGGAGGCAGGAGCTGAAGCAGAAGCCTCTCTCTCTACCATTCTTTCCTCCCATAACTTCTCCCCTTCCCCATCTCTCTGCCCCTTCTACCACCCTCTTTCTATTTCTCTCTGTCTCCATTGCTATCCATCTGTCTTTATGTATCTCTTTACCTCCCTCTTTCTATGTCTTCCTGTCTCCCTCTTTCTCCCCTTCTCTTCCTGTCTTCCTCCCTAATCTTTTCTTTTTCTACCTCTTTATCCCAATATCTTGGTCCATGTGTCTCTTTCTATATCTTTGTCCTTCTTTCCATCTCTCCATCTTTCTATCGTCTTTTTTCCTCTCTCTCTTTCTCTCTCTGTGTCTGTCTGTCTGTCTCTGCCTCTTTCCCTTTGTTCCCATCTTCAAATAACTGAAATCTCTATTACCCACTCCTGGTAGAATTCTCCCCCTTTCCCTAGTGCTTTCTCAAGGTCCCCTCTTGAGAGCCACACTGCCTGCCTGGCTCATTTCTACATAGACAGCATCTAGCATGACACTGGGTATATCTCAGACTTAGGAAAGTCAAATATGAATGAATGACTTATCAATGGGATGCATTCTGAGAGTCCTGACACAGAGCAGGGATGTCAGGCAGGCAGGACTCAGGGGAAGGGCCATCCAGTCCCTCCCCCACTTCTGTTGACTGGAATGTACTGGATCAATCCTGCAATTTTTCCACCACCAAGGCTCCCCCAGTCTCCCAGCCTCCCAGTCTCTCAGCCTCAGTCTCTCAGTCTCTCAGCCTCAGCCTCTCAGTCCCTCAGTCCCTTAGCCTCAGTCTCTCAGTCTCTCAACCTCAGTCTCTCAGCCTCTCAGCCTCTCAGCCTCTCAGACCCAGTCTCTCAGTCTCTCAGTCTCTCAACCTCAGTCTCTCAGCCTCTCAGTCTCTCAGCCTCAGTCTCTCAGCTTTAGTCTCTCAGCCTCAGTCTCTCAATCTCTCAGCCTCTCAGTCTCTCAGCCTCAGTCTCTCAATCTCTCAGCCTCTCAGTCTCTCAGTCTCTCAGCCTCTCAGTCTCTCAGTCTTTCAGTCTCTCAGACTCATTCTCTCAATCTCTCAGCCTCTCAGTCTCTCAGCCTCTCAGTCTCTCAGTCTCTCAGCCTCTCAGGCCCAGTCTCTCAGTCTCTCAGCCTCAGTCTCTCAGTCTCTCAACCTCAGTCTCTCAGCCCCCCAGTCTCTCAGTCTCTCAGCCTCTCAGCCTCAGTCTCTAGGTCTCTGAGCCTCTCAGCCTCCCAGTCTATCAGCCTCTCAGTCTCTCAGTCTCTCAGCCTATCAGACTCAGTCTCTCAGCCTCTCAGTCTTTCAGTCTCTCAGACTCACTCTCTCAGTCTCTCAGTCTCTCAGCCTCCCAGTCTCTCAGCCTCAGTCTCTCAGTGTCTCAGCCTCTCAGCCTCAGTCGCTTAGTCTCTCAACCTCAGTCTCTCAGCCTCTCAGCCTCTCAGTCTCTCAGTCTCTCAGCCTCAGTCTCTCAACCTATCAGTCTCTCAACCTCAGTCTCTCAGCCTCTCAGATCCAGTATCTCAGGCTCCCTGTCTCTCAACCTCAGCCTCTCAGTCTCTCAGCCTCTCAGACTCAGTCTCTCAGCCTTACAGTCTTTCAGTCTTTCAGTCTCTCAGCCTCAGCCTCTCAGTCTCTCAGCTTCCCAGTCTCTCAGTCTCTCAGCCTCAGCCTCTCAGTCTCTCAGCCTCAGTCTCTCAGTCTCTTAGCCTCTCAGTCTCTCAGTCTGTCAGCCTCTCAGCCTCAGCATCTCAGTCTCTCAGCCTCTCAGTCTTTCAGTCTCTCAGACTCACTCTCTCAGTCTCTCAGTCTCCCAGCCTCTCAGCCTCTCTCTCATTCCAAGGTTTTGACTTCCAACCTTCTAGCCTCTCAGCCTCTCAGCCTCCCAGCCCAGGGCTTTAGCTTTCTTCCCCCCCCCCCCCCAACACCACTTAATGACATGCAGAAGATGTGAATTCCCCTAGGCCCAGTTGTGTGGTCCTCTCCTCAAAGTCTGGCTCTCCACCCTCTCTCCAGTAAGTCCTTTTGGAGGGTCTGACAGAGAGTCTTCCTTTCTCACCCCTCCAGCTGGACCCACTCAGGGAGCAGAAGGATTTTTCTGGGAACTGAACAGGGAGGAGGAGCCAGCAAAAGCCACAGAAGCACAAGCTTGGGCTGTCTGTGTTCTGTGCCTGATGTCCAAGCAGGGCTCCAAGCTGCCTGGGTGAGGTACACTGGAATGACAGAGGGGAAGAGACTGCGAACAGGGCCATGTTTATCCAGCCCAGCCTGCTGGGGGTCCGGCCTGGTGGTGGCCAGCCTCTTAACACAAGGAAGCCCTCTGGAGAAAACAGCTTTCAGTGAGAAAGAAGCCAGGCAGACATGTCTGGCTAAGGATGAAAGCCTTGGGTCTCAGAGGGTGGGCGTCGCTGAGGACAGGCTGGATCTGATGGCCTGGGTCTGTGCCATTCCTAGGAAGGACCCCAGGGATCAGGATAAGCTTGGCACATACAAAAGGTGGCCTCTCCCCTGGATCTGGCTCTCTGGGTACTGGAGGGGTTCCTGCCACCCAGGAAAAGGTGTCAGACATCTGAAGCAGCCCCCTGTGGTGGCTGAGAGATCTGGAGGCACTCCAGGGAAGAGGGTGTGTGTGTGTGTGTCTGGGAGGCAGCGACAGTATCTGGGACCTATGGCCATTGGCACAGGTCACAGCTATGCTATATTTTTCTTTTAAAATCAATCAGAAAGAGGAGCTGGGGAGATGAACCAGTACTACAGTATTTGCTATGGAAGCACAAGGACTGAAATTCTTTCTCTAGAATACCCTGGGGACAAAGCTGGTGGTGGCAAATGTGTGTAACTCTAGTGCTTGAGCAGTAGGAAGGCAGAGACTGGGGGATCCTTAGGGTGTGCTAGCCAGCTAGCCTAGCAGAACGGCCAATCTCCAGACTCAGTGAAAGACCCTGTCTCAAAAAATTAAATTAAATTAAATTAAATGCCGGGAAAAAACCTGAGAAACAGAGCTGATCAGATATTGACCTTTGACTTTCAAGACTGTGCTTACCTCGCCTGTGTGCATGTGCGCGCTCGCACACACACACACAAACACAGAGAGAGAGAGAGAGAGAGAGAGAGAGAGAGAGAGAGCGCAATTTGAACTTAGGAGACACAGCAAAATGGTACATTGATACAATTCTATTACACATTATCCCAAGCAGGCAAATCTGGAGAAAGCATGTTAGTGGTAGCCAGGTGCTGAGGAGGAAGGAGGAACAGAGTTGGGGTGAGGTGATTTACAGTGAATTTGAGGTGCCTGGCAGAGTCATGAAATGATGCTAGAAACAGCAGTGAGGGTTGCACAACTTCATGAATAGCCTCAAAAGCCCTTAAATTGTGTGCTTTAAAAGGTTCAACTTTATGGTGTGTGGATTTTCTTAATTAAGCTTTCCTTATTGGTTGTTATTATTTTTAGGACAAAAGAGTTGGGACAAAAAGAGGGAAAAGGATACAGCAGAGACAGCAGCCTAACGTACAATCGATAACCCAGTGCATTCGAAATGCATTTAAACGAGAGAAAAACGGGGATGAGGGCAGACAACATTGAAACTGGGAAACAGGTTTCATCTGACATACAAAAATGAGGGCTTCCTGGAGTGTTGAACTAAGGAAAATTGAGTCTGTGTGCAGACTCAGAAGAATAAATTTGGTGATCGGTTAGTGATGTCTGCCTTGGCCACTGGACAGAAGGAGAGGAGGTGCAGATGGCATGAAGATCATTCCCATGATCCTTTTCACCAATCAAAACCCCAGATCGGAGATGATTGGCTAGGAAGGCAAGTACAGACCCTGCAGAGCTGGGTTAGAGGAACAAGATTGGAGCAGGCAAATCTTTGTCTCTCTCTCTCTGTCTCTGATGCATGTGTGTGGTGTGTGTGTATGTATGGGTGTGATGTGTATGTACATGCGTGTTCATGTGCGTGTGTGTGAAGGTTAGAGGCCACCAGGTGCCATCCACCTTGGTTTTATTTGTTTCTTTCTCTTTTTGAGACAGGGTCTCTCATTCTCCTTGAGCTTACTGACTGGAGTAGATAGGCTGGCCATGGAGCCCAAGGGATCTGCCTGTGTCAGTCTCCCCTGTGCTGAGATGTCAGGTGTGCACCATCACAGCCAGCTTTTACATAGGTCCTCGGGGTTGAACACAGGTCCTTGTGCTGGGCACCAGGCACTTTACTGACTGATCCACCTGGCAGCCCTGAAAAATCCTTTTGACCGCTATCAGAGACACTGCTCTATGCATGCCTGTGAGGCCCAGGCATGTGCCTTCCTTCTCACTGCCTCCTTCCCCAGAATACTCACCACCCCTGGGCAGCTGCTGCCTGCATTGTACCAGTTCCCCAGGGCAGGCAACAGCTCTGAACTGCACAGGTCAGCAGTCTTGCTTCTGTTCTAATTGCCCCCTCTTTCCCCCACCAGACCAAGCATTCCCCCTGGAGAAAAGGCAGCTGAGCAAAGAAAGGCATTCCCAGCTCCTACCAGTGCAAACCCTTTCATTAAAATATGTGCATCGCCAGCTCGCTCACCCTTTTCCAGTGGGCCTCAGCAATTAAAATCCCCCCTCACTTTTCACAGTGTGTCAAGAGACCAGCTCTGGGCAGCAAAGAAAAATACATTTGTCATCGGGATGACAGCCACAACAGCTAAAACCATTTTTATCCCTTAGTCATGTAGCTAACCTCATCCCTTCTGGGAAAAAAAATATAATGAATATGAGAAATTCTGTTTACAAATATGCACTTCTTACTGATTTCTCTCGCAGCCCGGCAATTTTTCAAAAGGACAGATTTCTTGCAAACACTGTTCAAGGCTAGAAGAGAAAACGTGCTATCTAGAGAGTTCCCCGGGGCTCTGTGTGTTTAACAGGGTAATTGGGCACAGATTGTGGAAGGTCAAGTTCTTGAGCCAAATTGCCCCGAGGTGTTCGTCTGGAAGGGAGTCCCAGGGTGGCACAATAAGATCTAAGAGCATCCTTCCCTCTCTGCCGCTTCCTAAAGGGCCAGTGGTTCGTTCTGTTAGGCTTATAAAGTATCTCCTTGCCTTTATGCAAGCAAGTGTGTGTGCGTGCACAAGTGTGTCTAAGGGAGCACACACATGCACATCTGTGTGTGCATGATACCCAGAGATTGTTATCAAGAGCTTCCTCTGTCACTCTTTACCTTAGCTCTTGAGATGAACCTGGAGCTCACCGTTTCAGCTAGACTGGCCCGGGAGCTTCTTGTGTCTGTCTTCTCCAGCACTAGGGCTATACTTACTGCAACATGCCTGACTTTATACGTGGGTGTTGAGGATCTGAACTGTGGTCCTCAGGCCGTTCAGCAAGCACTTTGTTATGTTATGCAATGCAGTATAATTGTGGTGGTCCTGGGAATACCTTGGTTGGCCCTGCCAGGGTGTCTCCCTGAGCAGTCATGCCACTCGAAAGGCCTAGAATAAATAAGATTTATTGAGGGGAAAGGGAGCCGGGACCTGAAAAGGGGTAGAGGCAGAGAGAAGAGGCAGGGGTGGGTGGGGGAGAAGGACAGGAAGAGAGGAAGGGAGAAAGGGAGACCGGCTGGGAACACATGGGAGCACAGAAAGAAAGAGTAAACGAAGAAAAGAAGAAAGAAAAGGCTGGGGTAGAGACGTAGCTCTCTTTATAGGCTGCTGCTGCCACTGCCTCCTTACCTGGCTAGCTGCGCAGGCGGCTGGCGATGACGAAAGCTGTTGCTAGGTAGCTGTTGGGCAGAGCCATTAAGCCAACACACTGAACCATTGCTTGGATCTTAGTTAAGGAAATCTGAGACTCTCCGATGGGGGTGGACTTTGGTGGAGGAACTGAATGTGTGAGCCCCTTGGCTCACCACCCTTGGCTATTCGAAGCTACACCTGCTTTGTCTCCTTGACCTACTGAGAAACACTTTAGGTCAGAGCAGTTGATGGGACCAGAGGAGATGGGCTGTCTGTTTACAAGTGACTCTGATCAGTGGTGGTTTCAGGAGAAAGAAAGAAAATGCCGCCATCCATGCAGCCCACGGATTCTCTAATCCTGTTTGTGTTCTTCTCTATCATCGACCCAGTGTCTTTTTCAGGCGTAGTGTCTCTAGGAAATTCTCCTCATGGGCAGGTGCTACTCATGTGGTCACATCAGGATACCAAGTGACAGCTGTCACAGTGCTCTAGCTCGGAGGCTTGCCTTGAGACACCGAATATTTTCTCAGGAAGCACTGGATTAGAGGGAAGAACCAGACTTGCACACTGGTACGTATGTTCCCTTCTTCTCCTTACTTTCCCAGGCTGAGACTTGGGGTGGCCACATTAGAGGAGTGGGGTTTCAGAGGCACACCTGTACCCTTTTTAGCCTTTAAATATTTAGACTTTCCCATCAAGAAAGCCATCACCAGATGTCAGTCCTTGGATCTTCAAGACAGTGAGCTAAATAAGTCTCTTTATAAAGTTTCTGTCCTAATTAGCTTTAACTGTCAACAGCCTTACACTTCTCTGAAAAAGGTTGTCTCAACTGAGAGGTTGAGATTAGACTGGCTTCTAAGCATGTCAGTGGGAGACTACCTTGACTGTTCTCAGCTTTGGGCTATATCACTCTCTGGGCAAGGGGTCCTGACCTGACACCCTGAAGGATAAACTGTAATGGACAATTGAATGTAACCGATAAGCAGTAATAAATCTGGTCTTCTCTAAATTGCTTTTGTTCAGAGGGTTTTATCACAGCAACAGAAAGGAAACTACAGCAGTAGGTTGGTTCTATGAATGTCCAGCATGTAAAATTCAAGCGCAGGAATTTTGGATGAGCCATAAGAGTCGACATACTCCGGGACTGCAATGATAGCTGAACAAGCAGCACTCTGAGATGCTAATCAAGCCCTGCATTTGAGTGTGCACAGTGCAGAAGGTGAACCTCTCCCCCTGACAGTGTGAATGCTGTTTTGTTATGAAGGAAACAGTACATCCCCAAACAAGCATGAAAAAAAACACTCTCTTTGATTCATCTTTTCCATTTTGTTTTGCGTAAAGCACCTAGTTTCTCACATTGGCCCTGGCTGTGTGGTTTCAGCCCCAGCAGGCCTCACTGAGGTTGCAAAAAGAGGTGAAGTTTCTTCCCTGGGCCCAGCTGAGTAACAGTGTGCGTGGGAGAGGGGTACACAGCTCTATGGGGTACCTGGGTGCTGCTCGGTGGCCTTGAATGCTTTCTTGACCTCTGGCCTTAGTTTTGAAGTCTTTTTCTCTTCAAAGCTGTGCTCACCAGTTTTGTGCTGGTGAAGATACCTACCAAGTTAGTTTTGAGGCTCTTTTAAAATGACAAGAGATCCAGTGACCAACGGTCAGCATGAAGCAGATTTCAGCCAATGTTCATAGCTGTTTCTGTGGCAGGCTCTAGAATTTTACAAACAAGCACAAAACCGAACCAAACCACCACCACCACCACCACCACCACCACCACCACCACCACCACCACCACCACCACCACCACCACCAACCCAGTAATCATATTTTCCCCCCTATGGCAGAGGCTAGAGCCTTGTATAGACCAGGTTGACCTCAAATTCCCCATGTAGGCAAAGATTACCTTAAAGTCTTAACTTCCTGCCCCTACCCGGCATTATAGGTATACAGCACCACATCCGCCCTATGACCTGCTGGGGTTCGAATCCAGGGCCTCCAGCATACTAGGCAGGTGCTCTGTGGAGGTAAGGCTCCGTCCCCAAGATCAGTAGTCTATATTATAGAGTCCTAAGAAGGTGGGAGAACAGGGATCTGGATGAAGCTTCTGAAATAAAATAAAATCTCATATTTTCCCTAATCAATGAAGGCCTGAAATTTTCCTTACAACACACCAAAATTGCATTTTAAATAAGAAAGTGAGAAGATAGCAATTGTCCCTATAATAGAATGCCATCATTTTTAAAGACTGGGACTTCAGGTCTCCATAGTAACCTGGCTATTGGGAAAACAAACAAACAAACAAGCAAACACTTTCTTTGGAGAATGAGTGTGCCTCTTCTGGTTTGTAAGAAAAGGTCCACGTCATCTCTGTGTAACATGGATGTGCCAGGTGAACCCAGTCTCCCTCTACTTCTGTGTAACATGGATGGGCCAGGAGAAACCAGTCTCCCTCTACTTCTGTGTAACATGGATGGGCCAGGAGAACCCAGTCTCCCTCTACTTCCTTGGCAGTTTGTAGAAGGTTTTAGACAGGTCAGCAGCATCTGACTCTCCCCCTTCTCACTGGCTCTGGGCCACTGACAGTTTGGGGAGGAGCCTGGAGGAAGGGCTGTGAGAGACGAGAAGGAACACTCAGGAACAGGCACAACCGTTTCCCAGTCGCTGGATGGAGCCAACGGAGGGTGAAGGATAGGGGCGATCTGGGTCTTGGTATTTCATCTTCTCCCTTCACCTGCCCATTCCTTCTTTCAAGAACAACTTACACACACACAACACACACAACACATACACGCACACACGCACGCACGCACGCACGCATGCAAGCACGCACGCATGCACGCACAAGCACAGAAGGCAGAGTCTGGCGATGTATCCAGTTTGCACTGTACTTTTAAACACTGCCACAGGTCAGGGCTAAGGATGGCATCCTAGAGCCTGCTTTACACCACCCTGTGTGTTTAATCTCTCTCCAGAGCTGTTCTCCAGGTGCCCAGCCTTCCTTTCCTTGGGGCTGCAGGTCCCCTCCTCACCTACGGAGGGGCTCCATTGCTTAGGGGTCTCTCTGGCAGTCTTTTCCCTCTTCCTTGACACACTGTGTGCAGGCTGCTCTCTTTGCCTGGGCATCTCTTGTTTCTTCAGGTGAGCAAGGAAGCAGAGAGGTAGTCCATGGGGGCGGAGCAGATGCGCCTCAGAGAAATAAAAGTACTTTATTTCCACTTCCTCGCTCTCCTCCCCTCATTGACTTTACGCAGGGGAAGCTCTCAGCACTAGAAGAAGAAAAAAACTGCAGTAACAGTGGCTTAAACGTCTCCCTTGACTTCTCTTGGTTTAGCAAAACCATAGAACACTTCGGGCTGCAAATGACTTGAATAGTTGCCCAGAATGGCAGACATGTACTGTTTCCAGAAAAATGGAGGGGGTCTGAATTGATGCCCATTTCTGCAGAAAGCTGACTGTGTGACTCCGGGACAATGATTATAACTTTCCAACATTTATGTGCTCGCTTTAGACGTACTTCTTTATTCATGAGATACTTATAAACTAGGGAAGCCCGGAATTAGACTCAGCACAGAAACTTGAGTTTGATTCTTTGCACCCATGTAAAAAGCTGGGCATGGTGTGTACCTTTGATAGTCCCAGAACTGGAAGACAGACACAGGAAGATTCTTGGGGAACGGGATTCCAGCCAGTCTCGCTGAGTCAGCAGTTCTAACTGAGAGTTCCTTCCTCAAAAAACAAATGGGACGTGAGGTTGGTTTTTCCACATCTCCCTCCCCCACATGCATGCACATCCCAAAAAATTCCATAGAAGAGTGAGAAGGAATGGGCCTGAACCCCCCCCCCCCCCAATCATCCTGGAGTTTGGACTACCAACCAAAGAATACACATCGAGGGACCCATGGTTTGGACCACATATGTGGCAGAGGATGGCCTCGTTGGCCATCAGGGAGAAAGGAGAGGTCCTTGGGCCTGAGGATGTTAGAGGCCCCAGTAAAGGGGAATGTCAAGGCGGGAATATGGGAGTGGGTGGGCGGGTGGGTGGGAGGTGGAATTCCCTCATAGAGGTGGGGAGGGGGAGGGGATGGGGGTTTCCAAAGAGGAGACCTAGAAAAGGGGAAACATTGGAAATGTAAATAAAGTATCAAAAATAAAAAAAAAATAAAAGACAAAAAAATAAAATAAAAAGAAGAAAAAAAATAATAGAGCCGCAGAACTTATTATTTTGCTACAAGTTTAAGATTTCTAAAAAATGAAGGTATATACTGGAGTCTCTCTGTCTTGTTTCACCCCATCTTTTTCTCTGTTTTCTCCTTCATCCTCAAAAGCAGTTGCTCATGTGGGCTTGATTTATGTTAACATCCTAAGTATGTAAGAAACTCATCTTAACTCAATAGCAAGAAAATGCCATAATCCCATTCAAATGGGCAAAAGACCTGAATAGACATATTTTCAAAGAAGGTATACATGTGGTCACCACCACTAATCATGAGGGGGATGTAAACAACAACCCCAATAATTTATTGTCTCCCACTTGTTTAGTTGTTTTCAAAGAAACAAGAAAAAAATGTCCAAGCTGTGGAGAAAAGGCACTGCTGTCATTTGGGTGTGAAATGTGTCCATACTTCCAAGTGTGTCCCAACACTTGGTCCCTAGCTGCTGGTATATTTAGGAAGATTGCAGAATCTTGCTGGGAACCAACAGATCTGCAGCTTTCTTGTTAGCCTAAGAGAAGCCATTTTGTGTAGAAGTTAGGCTTGAAGGTAGAAGTAGACCTGAGTTTCAGGTTCCTGAGAACTAGGCTTTTGTTTAGGTTCTGTCTCCTAGGAGATGAATTCTTTCCCAGGTCAGGGTGACCCCCTTGCGGTTAGGTGATCAGCAGAACATAGATGGTTGCCTTGGTAACATGTCCTAGTGGTTGGGAACCTGTACTCCCTAGAAACTCCTCACCCCTATAGCCTTGTCTAAAGCTTCGATAACATTGTTTTAGAGTCCTTCTATATTGTTTAAGATTCTCATACTTCCTTCTCCTTGTACCTGATAAAAAGCTTGGAAATAAAGTTAATCTTTGGAGCTTGAACAGAGGGACTCTGTCTTGCTCCCAAGTACTCTGTCTCTTGCCTCATTCCTCATCCCCCAGTCCCCTCCTTAGGTCTATGTCGAACCCCGTGGGCCAGGGCAAAATCTTTAGATGGTGGAGCCTTGTGGGTGAGATTTGAGGCTTCCTAGCCCACTCCCACTTCCTGTTTGCTCTCTAGTTCCTGATTGCACAGGGCATGTGATCAGCTGCCTCAAGCTTCTGGCATCCCCAGCATGGTGGACCGTATCCCCTGGAACTATGAGTCAAGATAAAACCTTCCATCTCTACCTTGCTTTTGTCCTGTATTTGTGCCCCAGCAACAAGAAAAGTAAGTCGTATAGGGAAACTGTACCACTGGCAGGAATCCCTCATGGGAAACTGTATGGAGAGTCTTTAGAAAAATTAGGAGTAAAATCTCATATGATCCAACAGTCCAATTTCTGGGTATGTATGCAAAGAAAAGCAATCAGATCCCAAGGAGATCATTTAACTCTCATGTTCTTTATATACAACAGGCAAGAAGTAGAAACAGTCCACGTGTCTATTAATGGATGGACGGACAGGGGAAAAATAGAATATACACAATGCAATATTATGCCACCTACAGTGAGGGAGGGACATGGCTGAGCAGATAAAGTGCTTGCCGAGCAAGCGTGAGGACCTGAGCTCAGATCCCCAGCACCCATGTAAAGGCCAGAAAGCATAGTGGCTCTCCTGAAATTCCCTGCTCTCTCAGAAAGCAAAGATTGGGAACCTCTAAAGAAGAGCCCATACTGGCCGACTGTGGACTCCAGTAGAGGTCACGCCTCATTGAGTAAAATGGAGACGATGTGACCATGCACACATGCTCTGGTGTGTGCATGTGTTGTGCACAGGTGTGCAAGTGTATGCATATGTGGGTGATTGTGAAGGACAGAGTGCAGCTTGGGTGGTGCTCTCCCTCCCTCCATCGCTCCCTCTGCCCGCCCTTCCTTCCCTTCCTTCCTTCCTTCCTTCCTTCCTTCCTTCCTTCCTTCCTTCCTTCCTTCCTTCCTTTCCTCTTTCCTTCTAAGCAGGTCATCCCCTGGCCTGGTGTTTGGTAATTTGGCCAGACCAACTGGCCAGGGAGCCTCAAGTCTTCCCCTGTCTTTACCTCTCTCTTGCTTGCTGGGGTTGCAAGTGTGTGCCAACCCGCGTATGGCTTTATACAGGGATTCTGGAGGATTAAACTCAAGCTCCTATGATTGTAAGGAAAGTGCTTTACTTATGGGGTCATCACCCTAGCCCAGGAACGGGTTTAAGTACAGAAAGGATTTAGTTCAGAACCTACAGCCCAAGTCTGGCTTTGCGGGCCAGCACATCTTGCTAACGGTTCGCAGGGAGTTTTGGTGTGAGCCTGTGTCTGTACTGCTGGCTTATAGCTTGCCTTCTCACGCTTTTCTGTCTGCTCTTACTGTCTCAGCTCCTCTGTTACTGTATGAGGAGAGGAATTTCCTCTTTTTAATTTGCCCTGACACCATTAGAATCAGACTGAAAATATCAGTTCCTTCATTGCTTGGTAATATTTTCCTGTGGAGTCATTTGAGGTTGGGTTTTTTGGTGGGTATATTTAAGTGTGTGTGAAAACATTGAAAAATATTGATTCGGTTTACTTGCATTTCATGTTTCCTTGGGACAGTTTGGCTAAATCATATTTTCAGGATAGAATAGTATAACTCTAACCTAAATGTTCAAATGTTCAAAATATTGTTATTTGTAGCATTTTCTTGTGATTTCTGAAAATCTCCACTGCATTTGTAATTAGGATTCTCTTTATACATCTTCATTAGTGAGGTGTGTGCATGTATGTGTATGTATGTTGTATGTGTGAGTGTGTGTGTGCATGTCTATGTGTGTGTAAGTAAGTGTGTAACTTTAAAATCTATTATTGTTTGTGTCAAGGTTGGTCAATTATAGTCATTTTTCAAATAAGTACATTTTAAAAACTGGTCTATCATTTCTCCTTTCTGTTTTTTGTTGTTTTTTTTAAAATGTTTGTACTGGTCTTTATAATTTCCTTTATTATTTAATTTTTTAAAGTTTAAATTGAATTTAGTTTTAAACTATTACATATGAACAAGCTGTATGCGCAATTGGGGTGCCATGTGATGTTTGGCACGAGTATATCGTATAATATTTAAATCATGTTAAACACATGTATCTCCTTAAATATTTACTTATGGTTAAAAACATCCAACCCTTTTTTTTTCTAGCTCCTTCTCTTTCCCTTGTTCCCTCCCCACTCGTTCCCTTCTTCCCTCTCCTCTCTTCCTCTCCTCTCCTTTCTCCTCTGCTCACATCCTTCTCCTTCTCTTCCTTTTCTCTCCAATGGCGTTGTGAGTTCAATCCCATGGTCTCATACACACTTGGCAAGTGCCTCAGCACCAAGATGTACTCCATCTCTCTTGCTCTTTTTCTTTTCTTTTTTGTATCCATTTTTCCCCCTTTTGTTTCTGTTTGTCGAGACAGAGTTTCTCTATGTAGCCCTGACTGTCCTGGAACTCTGTAGACCAGGCTGGCCTCGAACCCTGGAATAAGCCCGTCTTACCTACTGTGCTGGGATTAAAGGTGCCTGCCACCGCACCCAGTGATATCCAATTTATGATGAGAGGTTTACTTTGTTGTTCTCCCCAACTTTTGGAGCTGAAATCTTAGTTCACTGATTCTCAGTGTTCCTTAAACTATATCTACAGCTTATAAAATTCCTTCCGGGGATTGTCTAAGCTGTGTAGCCTACAGTTTCATACATGTTATTTTCATATTTCTTTCAGTACATATATTTGCTAATATTTGTTAAAATTCCTTCCTTGGCTCACAGACTATTTATAAACACATGGGAGCTGGAAAGGGTTACAGTCTCTGTTATAGATTTTAACTTTTATTGCCTTTATGATCACAGATCTTAGCTATGTGGCATCTGCTGTATGACATCTGTTGGAATGGGGACGAGTCAGGATACTCTGCATTATTTCATTCCTTGGTGTAGGAATTTATAGATAACTCTTATATCAAGCTCATTAGTCATGCTCCTCGAGTCAGGCTGCCGGCTCCCTTCCCCCCTCCCTACCTCCCCCTCCTTCTCCCCACTTCATTTTTCCTTTCTTTTTCTGAGACAATGGCTAGTGTTGAACTCTCTCTATAGCCTAGGATGACCTTGAACTCTTAATGCTCCTGCCTCCAGCTCTCCAGAATGCTGGAAATATAAGCATGAACCATCCAAATCCAGCTCATGAAATTCTAAAGAACCAGGACCCAGAACTCCGGGCATGCTAGGCAGACGCTCTACCAACCAAGGCACAGCTCAAGTCTACCAGACTTCCCCAGAGGAATTCTTTCTATCTACTAGGTATTAATTATTTTAAGTGCTAGCATTTTTTTTTTTTAGATTGTTTCTAGTTATAGTTCTATTAGCTCAGGTCCTAGAGAACACAATCTTTTGGATGCTAGTGTCTTCTGCCTTATGTAGACAGGTCCATTTCTCCTTGTGTACTTTACCTGGGAATGTAGGTGGGCATTTTACCTCTGAGTTTCTTTCATCATTAAAGGTTTTGCTTTCCCCAGGAGTTTCACAGTGATCACTGATTATTGTGCTAATTTGCTAATTCAGCAGTTTCTAGAAAAGGGGGGAGGGCAGCTTGAACCACAAGTTCTCCTGGCAGTCCAAATTTCCACAAGAGAAAATATTTGCTCATCAGGAATTTAGGATTCTTTTTCCATGTTTTTTTCTCGTCCATCTTTCTGGAGGGAATGTAAATCTTTTAGTGTCTTAGTTGGAGGGTTCTCAACTCTTCTCTCCATTGAATTGGGCTCAGCATCTTGTCTTTCACAGTTGCAAAAGTCAAGGCACCATCTCCTGCTCAGCTACTATTCTGGTTTAATTCTTCTCTTTTATTTCCTTATGAGACTAACCATGCATTTAGAATGTATCAGTAACTGTTAGTTTGGGAGAGGAGAATACTTTACTCATTAGGCGATTGGGACTTTGCAGCTCTTGGTTTTGGAAGCCAGAACTTTTTGTTGATGGTGTGAACTGGTATCTTAAGTCTTCCATACTCTTGGAGCTGGAGTTCACTCTCTGAGTCTTCTAATTATGATACCCTCCCCCAACAAGCACCAAAGAAAAGTTTCAGCAGTGGCTCATTTCCTATTGGATTCAATGTGCAACAATGTTTAAATAGGATCTTTTGCTGTTACCCACCATTGCTGTGCTAGTGCTCTGTGGTAGGGCCAGAAACTACAGGATTGTGGGAATAAAACTCCAAGCTGTGGTTCTTGCCTATAAAACAGTGTGTGTGTTTGTGCATATGTATATGTGTGTGGTATATGCATTCACATGTGTGTGAGAAAATGTCATTGAATGCATGTATCTGCGTATGCACAGAGGCAAAGGAAGATGCTGCATGTCTTGGTCTGTTATTCTCTGTCTTATTCCCTTGAGACAAGGTCTCCCTTTGCTAGGCTGGGAGCCAGCAAGCCCTAAAGATCCTTCTGTCACTACCCCTTTCAGTTCTGGGGTCACAGGCATGTGTAGCCATGCCCATTTCTTTTATGTGTGCACTGAGGATTCAACTCAGTTCCTCATATATGCATACTAAGTCTTCTTACTCATTGAGCTGTCTTCTCTTATTTCTGTCTGATTTCTTTTGTAATCCACTCTTATTTTTATATCTATGATAGTTTTAATGACCACCCTGTCGTGGCTTGAATGAGATTGGCCCCCATAAACTCATCTATTTACATGCTTAATCTCTAGTAAATGAGTCAAGTCAATAGGGAAGGATTAGGAGGTGTGACCTTGTTGAAAGAGGTGTGTCGCTGGAGAGATGGCTCAGCAGTTAAGAGCACTGGCTGCTCTTCCAGAGGTCCTGAGTTCAATTCCCAGCAACCACATGGTGGCTCACAACCATCTGATCCGATGCCCTCTTCTGGTGTGTCTGATAACAGTGACAGTGTATGCATATATATAATAAATCTTAAAAAAACAAAAACAAAAACAAAAATTACTGCAGCTACTGCTCAGTGGCAGGGAAAGAGGTGTGTCACTGGGGGTGAGCTCTGAAGTTTTAAAAGCCCACACCAGGCCCGGTGCCTCTCTCTCCTTCTGCCTGTCTGTCTGAGGATCAGAATGTAGCTCTCAGCTACTTATCTAGAACCATGACTTCATGCATGCCACGATGCTCCTCACCAAGATGATAATGGACTAAACCAACTATAAGCAAGCCTCCAAATAAATGTTTTCCTGTATAATATAGGTTGCATTGGTCATGGTGTCTCTTCACAGCAATATAACAGTGACTAAGACACCCCCGGATAGGTTATCCAACCCAAGCAGTCAGCCCTAACCAAGCAGTACTAAATGGGCTACACACACATAAACACACACACACACACACACACACACACACACACACACACACACACACACACACCCCAATAGTGAAACAAATAGAGGCAAGGAACTGAGTGGGAGGGAGTGTGGGTGGAGGGGGAGGGGAAGAAGAAGGGTGGAAATCTTGTTCATACGGTACCCACATATGAAAGTCTAAAAAAAGTAAACAAAATAAACAAAAGAGGTATTTTTACTATTTGACAGACAGTTCTGACATTCATACAATGAGCTTCAGTTGTTTTTACCACCCTGCGCCTTCCTTTCTCTTCTCCTTCCTCTTCCACTGAACTCTTACTCTTCCTAACAAGTCCCCCTCCTACTTCGTGACGTCTTTCTGTGTCATTAATTAATTAATTAAAATTAGTTAATTAACAAAATACATAAAATTAATTGAAATCATTTGGATGATTAATTGATTGACTAATTAATTAATTAATTAATTAATTAGTGGGTGGATGTTATTTACTAGAGCAAAGGCAATTTACCAGTAGCCATACCACTCAGGATTTCTCCCTCTCCTCCAACAACCTTTAATTGCTTCATCAAGGGATGGCGCCTCAGGACCTTTCCTCCATCCATGGTGGAGTGTTGACAGGCCCAAGCCTGCATAGGTCTTATGCAGATAACCACGGCTGCAGTGTATTCACAAGTACAACAGCCGAGCTGCTTCCTGAAGACCTCTTTTTGCCATTCATCTCCTTATGCTCTGGCCCGACAGTCTGTTCTTCTATGTGCCTGAGTCTTATAGGGATTGATCTAGACATCTCATTTGGGGCAGAGCAGTGTTATTTACTCTTGGCACGTTGGCTAGTTGGTTTCTGTATTAACTAACCACTGTGCATGACAAGAAGAATCCTCTCTGATGACAAGTGAGTATAAACATGAAGATTTAGGAGACAGTTTGACAATATGACCATTCAGTCAATCAATAGTAGTAATAAGTTCTCCCTGGGGTCTAAGTTCTCCCCAGCTCTAGGCTTTTGCCAGATTCATAGAATAAGGCATGAAAACCCTCCAGTGGAACAGGGCTCAAATCCAGTCTGAAAGTAGTTGGTCGTTCCCTATAACAGTTATGCCACTATTGCATTAGGAGGCACCTTTTGCCTAGCAGCTGTTACTGTAGCTTGCAGGAGTCACAGCTCTTAACCCATCTTTTCCAGGATAGGACTGCAGTTGTATAGTGAGATGTGCTTGACTACTTCTCCAGCAAGGAATCCCTTGAGTTCTACCTGGGAAAGAGTGTTAGGAATCTCTCTGCTTATTACTGCAACAAAAGACTCTTCCAAATCAAAAGAGACAACAAGCAGAAATCTCAGATGCAAGGTATTCAGGAGACGATCTTCTTGCTATTCATTCCTCCACCCCATTGTGCAAATATACAGATGTTTTATGGAGGGGATGTACAGTAGCCTTATTATACCTTGCTTAAGAAAAATGGTCACATTGATTAAAATCTCCCAGCCAATAAAAAGAAGCAGTTATTATATAGCTCATGCCAGGAGATTCAGACCCTGTGTGGGTATTCCTCTCCCATAATAGCCAGGAGCAATGATGCCGCCATCAGAGCTGTAATGTCAGTGTCTCCTAAGTGCTAAATATTGCTTTAGTGCTAGGAATACTAAAGTGGAATAGGCCTTTGCTCTGGAGGAGCTCACAGACTGTTGGGAGCAAAGAAATGATCGTAGAGACTTGAGATTGTAGAGACGTAGAGACATAACCTGAAACAGAGGTCAATGGACTTGCCTTCCTCTGTGGACACACCCTTGCTTTCCAAGAAACACTGTTAAGGGAATGAAAATCCAAACCACAAATTTGGAGAAATCAGTTAAAAACACTACATCTCATATGATGTGCTATCAAAGGTATATGGAGAGATGAATGAGGTGGTACATAGCTGTAATCCCAACCTATAGGGCAAGAGTCTGGAGAGCTTATGGGCAGCCTGGGCTACATAGTATGATAATCTCATCTTAAAAAATAAAACACAACAAATCAAACAACATATACCTACACCTGTCTAAGAAGAACACATGGGTTGATAACAAGGAAACAGGTTCTTGATCTAAGCCCAAAGGATTTGAGGCAATTCATCAAGGAAAGCATGTGGGTGCCAGACTCCAGACACAGGGGTGGTACAGTATGTGGGTGCCAGACTCCGGGCACAGGGTGGTACAGTATGTGGGTGCCAGACTCCGGGCACAGGGTGGTACAGTATGTGGGTGCCAGACCCTGGGCACAGGGGTGGTACAGTATGTGGGTGCCAGACTCTGGGCACAGGGGTGGTACAGTATGTGGGTGCCAGACCCCAGGCACAGGGGTGGTACTCTGTTTTAGCCACTAGGGGAATGCAAATGCAGCTGCAATCCAACCCTTCCACAGATCCCTTAGGAAGGTTAAGATTCAAGACAGACAATATCAAGTGTTGATAGAATGTGGGGAAGCCAGAATTCACCCATACCAGTGGTGGGACCGTGGAGTGAATAGCCGCTGTGCAAAATGGTTGATCAGAATCGTTAAAATAATTGAGTATACTCCTGTCATATAGTCTGTCATTTTGCCCTGCATGTACCCAAGAGGGACGAGTTTACATTTACAAGGAGACTTGTATACAAATATTTGGAGAGGCTTCAAGTGTAATTATCTCAAACAAGAAAGAGCTCCTGCCCATCCACACAATAGACAAACCAGAGAGTATGTCATGTGACAGAATCCCACTGAGCCATAGAGAGCATGCGAAGTCCACCTCACAACAGGAAGGATGAGTACCATCATGCTGTATGTGAAAGAATGCAGTAGGACAAAGTCTATGACATACAATTCCATTGCATTAAGTCCTGGAGATGAAAACCAATCCAGAGTGACAGAAAAGAAGTAACAATGGCTGTCTGGGGAAGCCCGGGACAGGGAATTACAAGAGATATAAAGAGCGTTCTAGGCAGCTGTTTCATGGGTGTGTACCAATGTCAAAGTTATCAAGCTGATCACATGGAGTTTTCTGTGAGCCAGTGACACTTCAATAAGGCTGTGCTTACAAAAGGGTGAGGAGTGCCTCTGAAGAGGTGAGCTTGGGATGCCGTCAGTGCATAGCTCAGAGCAAGGTCCCTTAACTCAGACAACTCAGATGGCAGGGCCGGTGAGATGGCTGATCTGAGATTTGCACTTTGATTAGATGCTGTTCAAGAAATGGGGTGATAAAAGGAGAGGGAGGGGAGCAGGCTCCTGTGCAAACAGTTCTCTCCACTTTGGTTTATCTTTGAGACAGGGTCTCCTTATGTAACCCTGGTTGGCCTACAACTCACAGATCCATCTGCTTCTGCCTCCCTAGTTCTTAAATTACAGGAGTATGCCAGCATGCCTGCTTCCGCCCCGGACACACCTGATTTTTTGAGACAGTGTCTCTTACTGAACCCGATGCTCATTACTTGGTTAGACTATCCACCCTCCTTCCCCGTCTCCATCTCTTCATCTCCAAGATTACAAGCATACGCCGTCACAGCAGTGTCCTCCACAACACCAGGATTGCAAAAGGAGAGTGGACAGGAGAGGAGGAGAAGGGACGATGAAGAAAAAAAAAGGAGAGAGAGTAAGGAGAAGATAGAGAGGAGAGGGTCTGGCCGAGAGGGGGGATTTGATGGCAATGATCTTCAGGTTCCTTTTGTTCCAATTTGGTTATGAAATATCTCCCCAAAGGCTGAGTGTTGGAGGTCTGTTTGGAAACTCAGGGGTCAGGGTCTCCCTAGAAAAGGAAGATCACTGATCTTATCCCAGGCTGTTTGTTCTGCATCTACTGTTAGGGAGCAGCTTTGGGCACATGTCCCTGTCACCACCTTGTTCCCCCTCAACCCCAGATTCCCCCAGTCAATGGTGCCAAGGTCCATAGACTCTTTAAGCTGCGGGGGAAAAGAAATACTGTCTCCATGTATGTTGGCTTTTTTTTTTCTGCTACAAGAAGCTAACACACTTTTCTTTTTTTCCGAGTTTATTAAATTCTCATTATATGCCACTTACTTGTGTCGCCAGGTTGCCCAGGCACACCCATTCCTGAATACAAAAAGAGATCCCAACTCTATCTAGGCACAAATTACAACCCTGTTTTCCCAAAGTGCTCACTGGATATTTGAGGGAGTTCCCAAATGGGAGCTCATACAGATGCTCACAGAACAATCTACCACAGCCTTTGTTTCCTTCCCACAGGTATCCTATTTTTATTTCTGTTGCTGTGATAAAATACTTCAAGAGGTAACTTAGTTCTCTAAGGGTTCATTTGTCTTACTGTTCCAGCTTAGAAGCCATTCCTGTCAGGGGAGTCACAGTCAAATCAAGGAGTCAAGTCACAGGTTGTGGCAGGAGCTTGAAGCAGCTGGCCACATCACTTCTGCAGTGAAGTACAGGGAACCATGTGTACATGCATGCTAAGTACTCAGCTAGCTTCCTGCACTCTTATACAGGTCAGGACCTAAAGTCGGGAATGAATGGTATTGCCCACTTTCAGGGTGGATCTCCCCACACCAATTAAGGCAATCAAGGCAATCCCCAACAGACATGCCCACAGGCTAACCTGATCTAGACAGACTCTAGACAGACTCGTCAGGAGACTCCCAGTGACTGGGTGTGTCAAGGTGACATTTAAACCTGTCACATCAATTCACACTTCTTAGCCTCTATCACCCAGGAAGCTCTGGTGACTGCCCTGTTTAAAGTGCCCACTGGGAGAACTCCAAAGTTCAAACCAAGATCAAGAAAACATTTGGTGTGCCTAAGCCACTAAGCTCCTGTCAAAGCAGGGACACAGTCCTGAAATGAATCTGCGTTGTCATGGTAGTTAAAGTGAATAACCTTTGACAGAATTCCCTATTGATAGTAGAGATTTGGAAGATGCCATCATGTTTCTCACTCTGGTGATGGGTGTGAGTACTCTGCGGGCCAGCCAGGGGTGAAGGTAGAAGAGCTGGAAGATAGCTGGAGGTCTTACTTTGTGACAGGAGCAAAGGGCATGGACAAGGAGCCTTGTCCTTAAGATATGAAAGAAATCACTTGAAAGAAAGACCAGAGACCTCTCCCAGCAGGGCTACATGTAATAAAACAGATCTCACAGAAGGAGAGCTGGAGAGAGAGTCTGTGGATGCCAGTTCTTTGTTAAAAATCTGTAAAGGGCTAGAGAATTAACTAAGTTGTTAAGAGCATGTTCTGATCTTGCAGAGGGACTGAGTTGGTTCCCAGCTCTTACATTGGGTAGCTTAAAACTGCTTGCAACTCCAGCTCCGGGGATCAGATGCCCTCTTGTGGCCTCCTTGGGTACCTGCACCCATGTGCATATACCTACCTACCTATACACACACACACACACACACACACACACACACACACACACACACACACACACACACGCTTGCACGCACTGACATGTAATTAAAAGTAAAGTAAAATATCTAAACTACCTACGAAGTTTTAGAACTCAGGAGGCACGGGGCTCATCTGTCTTTCTAGCTCACTAGCCTGTTTATACCTGCACAAGTGTCCTTTTTTCTTTACTATAAACTGCTGGCATTTCTGTCACTATTCATGTGTTCCTGGTCCAATTGGATGTTCTGAGAGACAGGAACCTGGAAACCTCAGCAGGTGCACTCCACTGATTTACACGGGTTCTAGCTTCACCCTTATGTCTTCTCTGCTCTTCTGTTGTCTGTACCCAGTTTTGTTTCCGGATTGCTGCTCTGACCGACCTTCAGCAACTTCACCAGACCCAGAAGCAATAGGCTGTACAAAATTTTATCATCTCCTACAATGGCATATAATTGACCCTGTAGTAAATGCTCTGTCATGCCGCTCCCGGGACTTCTTTGAACCCTAAGGCCGGCCACCTTTGTGCCACCTGCACCCAGGAGCTGCTCTAATTTTGTAAAACTTCTCATGAAAATCGAGTACACAAATGATCTTTTTTTAAAAAAATTTCTTTTGAGACTATAGCATGATCACAGCCTTTCTCCTCTCTTCAAACTCTCCCATATACCCTTCCTCGCTCTCTTTCAAATTCATGGCCTCTTTTTAAAATTAATTGTCTGTTACATGAATATAAATATATTCCTAAATATAACCTGCTCAGTGTGTATAGTGCTACTTGTGTGTCTGTCTTTATGGCTGACCGCTTGGTATCAGATGGCCAATGGGTGAGCTCTTCCCTGGGGAAGAATTTTCTCCTGCTCCCAGCTTTCCTCCGTTGCCTGCAGTTCTTGTGTAAGGTTAAGATCTTGTGAGCTTTGTCCCATAAGTCTCACCAACGTGACTGCTCAGACATTAGCTCAACAAGGACCACACCGATGGACATGCCAGATGATCTGTTTTTGAATGATTTTATTTTTATTTTTTTGTGTGAGTACCATTAAAGGCCAGAAGAGGGCATCGGAGCCCCTGGAGTTGGGAAGTTGTGAGCCACCTTGAAGGAGGTGCTGGGTACCGAACTCTGGTTCTCTGGAAGTGCAGCAAGCACTCTTAACCGTGGAGTTACACATCTCTCTAGCACCAAATGCTTGGGTGCTGACCTTTACAGGCAGAGAATCAAAGCCTCCATGTCACCTCCATGAGGTGAGGTGAAATCTACTCTTTTTTTTCCCCAGTCCCACTCCAAACAAATGCTGGCCCTCTCCTTCAGTTCATAAGAACAAAAGCTTCCTACACTTCCATGGGTGTGAGCAGATGTGCAGTGTGGGTGTGAGTGCCCTAGACGGCTCTTTGCGGTCCCCACCAGCTGCCTCTGGGCTCTGCTCCGATGGCCCCTAGTGCCTCGCAGGGACGATTAACTCCACCCAGAGCCTTTGATTCTGGCTTTCAAAGAGTTCTGGCAACTTGACCCTCATATGTCTTTGTTTCTTTACCCGTTTCCTTTCTGTAGGACTTTGCCAGCGTGCTGGGATAGATTACAAGGCTTCTGAAAGGCTCTAGCCAGCTGGAGGAGAAATTGTGAGAAGAGTCTTTTTTTGTGGATTCTGCATGCCTCGAAGTATCTTGCACAGTCCAGTAAGCCAGTCTGCAAGATCTGGAGGGAAAGGAAATTCCATAGTCCACCAGGACAGGCTGACTGAATCTCCCTGAGTGAGTCTCTTAGATTCTGGGCAAGCATCTCTCTGTCTCTCTTGTAAGCAGATCCTGGAAAATACACGGGTCTCCCCCTCCATATTCCACAGGGCATTGGGAACAGGAGAGAAGGTGCTCTAGGATCTGAGCACCCTCAAAGCAGTCATTTCCACACCATTGGTCCTCTGTGGAGGCAGGTGCTGGACTTGTGGATTTAACCCAACTTGGACTGATTTTTTAAAATTGCATTTGAGGTCTGGGATGATGGCTCAGTTGGTAATGTGCTTCCCTTACAAACATGAGAACCTGAGTTCAGTACTAGAACCCGTGTTAAAACTTAGGCATGGTGGTGTAGGCTTGTAAGCTCAGCGCTAGGGAAGTGGAAGCAGGAAACTTCTTGGGGGTTCCTTTAGCCAGCTGGCCTACCCTACTTAGCAGGTCCCACAAGAGACCCTCAGAAACATTAAGGTGGATGGCTTCTAAGAGTTGACAGTGGAGGTTGTCCTTCAGCCTCCAGGTTTATGTGTGTACATGTACATTGCACCTACACATACATGACCCTACACATACATGAACACACACACACACACACACACACACACACTCGTGTGCACACACCTTTATATGGAACTCACACAGGTTTTCTTCTAGTTATTATGCCATCGACAATAAAGCATAAGAATTATGCACACATCATATGAACACAGCCCATTGTGTATGTATGTTAGAAACCAGCACAGTTTTTCGAGCCTCCTGCTACTCCATAAGATTTGCAGCATAGGTTGGGGTGGTTTGGGTTTTGGAAAAAGCTCCTGGGTGACTCTGGTGATCAGTGGAGTCTGGAAACAACTGATGTCGTCAACAGGAGATAGAGGAAAGGCCCGTACAACATTTGGGGGATCTGTATACTTGGCCAGTGAAAATGGAAGTAATTATCCAGATAATCCCTGCACAAAAACCCTCACATTTTTAGTGGAATTCTGACTAACGTTCTGAAGCCTCGGGACAGGAAGCCAGGTCTTTTACCCATGTGCGTCCACATGCAGCTCCTGGGAGAGAGGGCTGAGGTGGCAGTTTGAACAAACGGGTGGCAATTGGGCTTTCTGGATGGTCTTGCTCCCTGTGGCCTTCACCCACTCTGGACGTGCTGACAGCTCCCTCATTTCATACATGCTTACAGCTCATTAGTTTTCCAGGCCACAGGCGCGAGACTCCACTTTGACGTGGAAAACACTGCCTGTTATTTATAGTGTGCCGCGTTGGGCTGGCCATCAGAAAATATATATTGAAACAATTTTCCACTTGTTTAGGGCTTAAGCTTCTCCTCTCCTCGGGATTTCACTTCTCTTCCTTTCTCCTTCCCCACCCCTCTTTCTCTGACAGATTTCTCAATCTATAGCCTGTGCTGGTGTTAAATTCACAGTTCCTCTGCCTTAGCCTCTGGAATGCGTCCCCACGCCGGGTTTAGGATTGAAAACTTTAGTACATTCTTGAATGCATATCTAATTTCAGGTCACAATCAGTTGCATTATAACAGCCAGATGTCTTATCCCAGATGTTTTGGGGTCCACAGATTTACTATTCTGCCGCATTGTTTCCCATCCGACCAGTTGGCTCCGTGCTTCCAAACTTAAGTGTGGGAACATCGGTCCTGCCTTTGGAGACCGAAAGGAATGCTTGCAGCTCCGTTTGGGGTCATTGTTCTAGGCTCTGCGTTTGCTAAATGAATTTGTTTAATGCCAAGTTTCCCGGGAGAAAAGCTAGCCTATTTTAGTCCATCAAATTCATCATCCGCTTTTTATTGTCCTTGTGGGTATCAAAGGGCTTACAGGCCAACGGCCCAAGTTACCTGAACGTCAATTGAGGACTGCCATCTAGTGGCCGGGCAACCTCAGTAGCTAATAATGTCCGTGGAACAACCTTCCAGAACGGATCCAATTCTACCTGCCCCGCAGAGTCTGGGCTGGGTGCACCTTCTTTTTCTGCTCTCCGATTCAAGAAAGTAACTGCCACATTGCCAGGGTAGCGACCTCCCTATGTCTTTATGGGGGGGCTGCTTTTGGGCAATGTTTTGAGCCAATGTTTGAGAGGTTTAAAGCAAAAGTTTTAAGACTATGCAAGGTCAGACAGAGGCTGACAGAGGGGGCGGAGTCTCTCACCTGCCGAGCACAGGTTTTCTTTGTTCTTTCTTCTTCTTCTTCTTCTTCTTCTTCTTCTTCTTCTTCTTCTTCTTCTTCTTCTTCTTCTTCTTCTTCTTCTTCTTCTTCTTCTTCTTCTTCTTCTTCTTCTTCTTCTTCTTCCCCCTCCTCCTCCTCCTCCTCCTCCTCCTCCTCCTCCTCCTCCTCCTCCTCCTAGTTTTATTTGAAAGATTTGTTGTATTTTTAATCAGATATATGTGTGTGCATCTGTTTAGCATGTGTAGGTGAGTGCGGGTGCCCACTGAGGACAAAAGAGGATGTCAGAATCCCTGCAGCTGGAGTTACAGGTAGTTGTGAGTTGCCCTTTATGGGTGCTGGGATCTTGGGTCCTTTAAAACAGTGGCATACACATGCATGCGTGTACACAAACACACACACACACACACACACACACACACACACACACACACACACGCAAGCGCGCGCGCGCGCGCGCGCGGACACACCCCACCCCACCCCAAGCATGTAGGCCAGAGGACAACTTTAGGTGTCATTTCCTCCCTTGTGGGGCTCTCCTTGTTCTGGAGCTCACTCAGACTAGAGTGACTAGCCAGTAAGTCCCAGGCATCCCTCTGTCTCCACTTCCTCAGGGCTGAGAGTACAGATGCATGCCACTGTGCCTGACTTTTTTTTTTTTTTTTTTTAATGTTTCTGGGAATTTAATTCAGGTTCTAAATGTAAGTCAAGCACTTTACTGACTGAGTCACCCCCAGTCCCTGGATGTGGGCTTGCTAAGTGTGGCTCCTGCACTAGCAGCATTGATATTGCCTGTGACTTGTTAAGAACTTGTAGCCTCTTGGCCCCGGCTGGGTGGGAAACTCTTGGGAAGAAGCCCAGAAATCTGAGTCTTAGATGCTTCAGATGAACACTCAGCTCACACCACTGTGCTGGGGAGAGGAGTTGGCTCTGGGCAAAGGAGAAGTAGGTGGCCTCCAGGGCCCATTTGGTTCTCCAGCAATCTCCTTCCTTTTCAGAGCCCTTTCCTTGGGCTATTTACCCAACAAATAGCATACTTTTATTAGGCAGATGCTACCAGCAAGCCACTGCTTCCAGTCGTGTAGAGATGGGAGATGTCCAGAGACGGGGACAGAGAATTTACCTGTAATGATTTTGCTTTGTGTGTGTTTACATGTTCTCCGTATGTTCAGGTGCATGTGGCGGCCAGAGCTTGAGAACAGGTGTCTCCCTCAACCCTTCTCCACCCTAAATTTTTTTTTGATTGGGCAGATGTGGTGACACAAACCCTTAATCCCTGCTCTTGGGAGACAGAAGAAAGATCTGTGAGTTTACTGCCATTCTGGTCTACAGAGTGAGTTCCAGGACAGCCAGGGCTACATAGGAGATCCTGTCTCAAAAAAAATTCCAAACTAATTTTTCTTTTTTTTTTTTGTTTGTTTGGTTGGTTGGTTTTTTTTTTTTTTTTTGAGACAGGGTTTCTCTGTGTAGCTCTGGCTGTCCTGGAGCTCACTCTGTACACCAGGCTGTCCTCGAACTCAGAAATCTGCCTGCCTCTGCCTCCCAAGTGCTGGGATTAAAGGCGTGCGCCACTACAGCCTGGCCAAACTAATTTTTCAAAAAATCTTTTGGGGAGTTAGGAGAGGTGTCACAGTGTCCATGCGAAGGTCACAGGACAACTTGTGGGAGTCGGTTCCCTTCTTCTACCAGGTGGGTCCTGGGCTTGCACTCCAGTTGTCAGACTAGGAGACAAGCGTTTATACCTGCTGAGAACTCACCGGCCCTCTACCTTACTTTGGAGACAAAGTGTCTTACTGACTTGGTGAGACTGGCTGGCCAGGAATTCCCAGGGTTGGAGTTACAGTGTGTGGTGCCAGGCCTGGCCTTTACTGTGGGTGCTGGAAATCTGAACTCAGGTCTTTATACTATCCCTCCCCCCAACCCCTGCTTCCCCTGCTGTCTACAGTTGTCTAGGCGATGCCTCTGCTGCTGCTCCTAGGACTCTGTTTAGAGAGAAGACCAGCAGAGGCTGAAGTGGGTTTTGATGGAGAACAGAGTCCAGGCTTTTTGGGAGTGTGGCTTTAGCTGCTTGAAACCTCTGTAGCCTCCAGCACTCGGGAGACATGGGTTCCTTTGTTTTGTTTTGTTTTTCTAAATTGAACTCTAGTCCATTATAAAAAGATTTAAACAACTTGCTGTGATTTCACCACCCAAAGGTTAGGCAATTCAAAAGCCAAGAGTAGACGTGCGCTTATTGAAAGGCCTCGGGGGAAACCGTCAATAGTTCTGGAAAGTTTGGCTGCCCATTCAAAGACCTGTTTTATGCTCTGCATCCACCCACCTGGATCGATATGGCCCGTGTGCCAGCCGCCACATTTGCCTCTTCTTTAATTTGCCATTTATAAGTTTAGTCGGTCCAATGTGTCTAAGCAATGGTAATGCAGAGAATAAATCAGCACGGCGGCCAATCAAACTTGATTCGAGGCACAATTAGCCATCAAGGACCCACAGAGCCAGGCGCAGCATTCCACTCACAGACGAGAATACAAATGTTTGCTTGTACATCAGAGGCAGTCTCTTTTCACTCCTGAATATAAATGGCTCCTGGATCGATCTTCTAGGCAGGCCCCTATGGGAAGGAAAGAGTAAGGAGAGAAAGGTTTATTTGGATTCCACATCACAGCCTATCATGAAAGGGAGGTCAAGGCAGGAACTCAAAGTGACTGGCTGAATAATATCAAGTCAAGAACAGAGAGAAATTAATGGACCTGTGCTGCATGGCCCAGAGTGTCACCCAGTTAGCTTTCTCCAGAGTCCAGTGTCCACTCTTGAGAATGGGTCCCACAGTGAGCGATGAACAGTCAAGACAATCCCTCACAGACATGTCTACTGACCAACCTGATCTACATAGTTCCTCAATGGCGACTCTCTTCCCAGGTGACGAGGTTGTGACAAATTGACAGTTGGAACTGTCACAGCAGCCTTGCAGAATATCAAATACAACTGTCCCCCTCCAAAATCCTTTGTATATCATGGGACCTTATTGTATCTCATTTGTTATCTGTAAATCTGGGGCTAGAGCAGTTGTCTTCACAAGTAGCTTGAGAAACAACATCTAAAGAGGTAGTGATGCCAACTGTACAAACTCAGTATCTATCAGCTATTTCCAAACCTGTAGTTTGTAGTACTGGACTTCCAGGCCAAGAAGGGAACAACCAGGACTGGGACCAAGCTTAGTGGGAGAACTGGGGTATGTTTATCATGGTTGTAGGTGTGCTCTCCATCACAACAAAGCAAATAAAGTGGATATGTGCACCAGTGGCCTTTACCCTCCCGGCTTCCTCTCCCTCTGACTACTGTTGAGCATTCTTCTCGAGCACATGAGCCCCAAGTGGGCAGCGGAAGCTCTCCCACCCCAAGAAGAGCAGTTTTCACAGGTCTAAAGGTGTGAGCCAAGTGATCACACACTGAAGGGTTAGATTCAAGGTTGATGCAGGCTTGACAGAACCATCTCTGCACATTTGAATGGTTAAGATGTGGCCTTCATAAAGGACACTGACTGTGTAGAGTGGACTCTGTGTCAGTGTCTTGTCAGGCGCACACCCCCTGGAGAAACTGCTGGCAAACTGATCAGGAGGCTTGGTTATGACAGAGAAAACCTGAGTTGGAGAAGTGCTGAGGGGGAGGGGGGGGAGAGTCTCACTCCAATGTAGATGGGAGAGCAAAAATGGAAAGTGTACTTAGGATGTGTGTGTGTGTGTGTGTGTGTGTGTGTGAGAGAGAGAGAGAGAGAGAGAGAGAGAGAGAGAGAGAGAGACTCAGAGAGGCAGAGACAGAGAGACAGAGACACAGAGAGGGAAAGACACAGAGAGACAGACAGAGAAGGAAAGAGACACGTTGGAGAATATATTTGTAGTATTTTTGAAGAGTGGCTGCTCTCAGACCACATGTCAACCCTTCTATCACAAAGCCTGACTGATGAAGGAGTTCATCAATGAATAAGTGAGACCCAGAAAAGGAAAACAGGCCAGGTTAATATCTAGGTAAAGAGTACAGGCTGTGGGGTGAGATTTACAGCAGAACTGAACTGAAATTTAGCTAGGGGACCCTGCGCTGCTTATGTAATTCCTCTGTGACTTGGGTCCTGCTGTAACCTGTAGTTAGCCATACGCCTAGGAGTTAGTGATGGTGGTGGTGGTGGTGGTGGTGGTGGATGGAATCTGACACTTAAAAAACTTAGCAAGATTTCTGAGTAAGTAGAAGCATTCCAGCATTGATTGATGTCACAATGAGGGGCTTTCCCTTGCGGCTTTGGGTTGTGTGACCATTACTATTGTCCTTTCTGAGTGCGGTCACTTCACCTCTTGAGAGAGATATAATCACAGCAGAGCCCTGCAGGGGCTTTGGGCTGACCGCACAGACAAACCACACGTCTGAGGGGAGCAGGGTGCTTGAGTCCTGGGAGAGAGAGTGGTGCTCATCAGAAGAGGCTTGATGGAAAGACTGAGGAAACAGGGAGGGGATGGGATGTTATGTTCCAGAGGCAGGCAGGGTCAGCTGCTCACATGCAGGGGCTGAGGCTTTCAAAGGGGAATGGGATATTCTCTCCCACTCTGACTCCCACTAGCGGGGGTACTAATTTTCCACCTTGGCTGAGCTTGCCACTTAAGTCCTCATTGGAATGTAGGCTAAATTGAGGCAGCCACTGCAACTAGGAGCTGGAAGGTTTCCCTGACGTCATAGATACCCCGGGTCTCAATATTATTTTAAAAGATGTGTGTGTGTGTGTGTGTGTGTGTGTGTGTGTGTGTGTGTGTGTGTGT
>CM052711.1:59057119-59081206 GCA_028551405.1 Uromys caudimaculatus | reverse complement strand
CAAACTTTGCTGATCTTCATTTAACAGTCCATTGGGTGTTTTATTGATCACTTACTATATGCTAGTTTGGGGAAATTCAGCATTGAACAAGCAGAATTCAGAGCCTTGTTCCTGGACCTTCCAGTCTTGCAGTGGGTAAAGGAGACAGACAGAGCTGTGTGTAATTAGCATTTTCACGGTGGAGTGCAAGCTCAGAACGCTATGGGAATGCATGATATTACGGGGTGAGACCCCATTTATGTAAGGGCTTCAGCAACAAGAGAAGGGAGGTGGGGTGGAGTCCAGAGAGGAAGTGCGACACGGGGTGGGATGGGGACAGCCCTGCCTCCTCAAACACAGACCTCCCTTTGTTAAACAGGCACAGGCCGTGGGAAAAGCTGTCTTCCTGCTTCCTGATACTGTTCTCTGAGAACACATATGTTGTGCTTGTCCCTTCATTTCTCCTATGTAATTTGTGCCTGTTTGTATGTATGTGTGTAAGGTACGTGTTTGTATGTATATGAGAATGATATGTTTGTATGTGTGAATACAGTGTGCTTATTTGCATGCGTGTACAGTGTATCTGTACGTATGGACATGTACATACAGTGTATGTGTTTGTGTGTGTGGAAGGTGCATGTTTGTGTGTGTGTGTGTGTGTGCAGTATGTCTTTGTGTGTGTGTAAGAACAATGTGAGTTTTGTGTGTGTGCAGTATGTGCCTGTATATATGTATGGGATGTGTTTTTATGATTCTCTGTATGTAATATCTGTATGGTTGTACATGGGCACATGCATGCATGCATTCGTGTTTGTGTGCGTATGTGTGTGTGTGTGCATGGTGTGTGTGCTGTGGAGAATAGCCTCGGCTGCTATTCATCATCAGCTATCCACTACCTCATTTTCCTTTTCCTGAGTCAGTCTCTTACTGTTCAGGAACTAGCCAAGTAGGCGATGTCAACTGGCCCGTGATCCCCAGAATCCACCGCCTCTGCCTCCCTAGCTTGGAGCTTGGATGCATGCGCTGCCACACCTGGCTCTTTCCCATGGCTTCTAGGGTTTGAACACCAGGTAAAGCAAGCACTTGGCCAGCTCCGTGCTGTAGTCTCCGGATCTGTTACTGTCATTCCTGATCCTCCTGGTCCCTACCTTCTGCTCCTTTAGATTCAGCCAGGCAATGTCTTCACTCAGTGCTGGCCTTCACTCCATTTGCACGTGCAGCAGGATGGCTTCTCACTTTTGTGCAAAGCATCATGTTGGGGTGGTGTGTGTGTGTGTGTGTGTGTTTGTGTGTATGTGTGTGTACTGACTCTGTGCAAATGTGGAGGTGACATTTTCCCAATAAGGAAATGGATGAAGGCATAAACTTACAGTGGCTCTCAGGGTGTAGGTTGTGACCTCCCACATAGGTCACATATCAGGTACGCTGTGATTCAGAACAGTAGTAAAGTCACAGCTATGAAGTAGCAAACCATAATGCTATGGCTGGGGGTCACCACAACATGAGGAACCGTATTCAAGGGTCGCATCGTCAGAAAGGTTGAGGGCCACTGTGCTAGAGCTACATGAGCCAGAGGTGTGTAGGACCCAGTGGTCACTGTGAGAATCTGGGCTTCTGGATTGCACCCTGCTCTTTTGTGGATGTACCTCTCCCGTTTATCAGGATGCTTGCTCCAGAGTTGGAACACTTTTTTCTGTTTATTGATCTCTCATGCAGGTACTTGTCAGTTCCCTCCAACAGTGAATACAGCATTACTTAGTCCCTTTGTGGGCCTCGATTACCTTATCTGTCAAGTGGGTGCGGTAATCCAAATTAACATACATCTATGAAGCACTCACTGTGTGTCAGGAACCCTGTGAAGCTTTGGAGAGGCAAAGATTTCAAGACAGATCCCAGCCGCCATGCTATATGCAGCCTTTCTGGGGACCCATACTGGTGCAATATGATAAAGGAGTAATGGACTATAAATAGTAAAAGGATATCTATGATGAAGGGCCATGCCGAACACGGGAAACAGGATAGACTATCGGCTTTGTCTGGTTGGATGTGAGAAATGCTGTCCGCGGTATTAAATTCTAGAGATGCAATGCGCTGGGAAGGGTTGGTACAAAATGTCAAAGGCTGTGTAGGAAAGTAACTGTCAAAAAGGTGGCTGTGTGGGCTGGGGATGTGGGCTAATCAGAGTTATCATCTAGCTTGTAACTGAAATGCCATGTTCCCTCCCAGAAATTGGTTACCCGTGTGTGGGGGTGCACGCTTGCAAACGCAGCACTTAGAAGTGGAGGCCGGAGGATTACGTGTTCAAGATCATCCTTGGGCATCTGTTGCCAAGGCTGACTCCTTGATTCCCAGGACTTGCTCACATGGTGAAATGTATGAAGTAATGTTTGCAAGTTGCCCTGTGACCTCCACACATGTACTGTGTGTGGCACACACATGCTCAGAACTCTGTGCACAGGAAAAATATAAAGCATACGAACGATCATCGTGAGCTACACGGTGAGCTGGAGGCCCAGATTGAGCCCCATGAGACTCTGCCTGAAACCAAAGGACAAGTATGGTGTATGACTTGAGAAAAGTCAAAGAAGAAATTGGTGGCTGGGGCACGAGAGGGACCCTTCGTTTATTTTGATGAGTCACAACATTTTACAAAAACAAAATTCAAGTTCATGGGTTCGCCTTAGCCTTCCAGCTTGCAAATGAAGCTTCTGGCTATAGGGATGAGCAAATTTAGCCACTCCAGTAGTGAAGATGAACGTTCTCTGTAACCTAGAGTGTTAGAACTCATTAGCTTTGTTGGAAGAAGATGCGTGGAAGGAAATGCACTGGCTAAAGAGCAGATGGGATGCGGGTGAGCGGAAGATGCGGGTGGGAGGGTGGGAATGAAAAAGTCACAGCTAGGTCAGTCCTGTCAGTCCTGTGAGTTCTGACGGGCTGGTGAGAAACTCTCCTCCCCTGCAGCCTGCAGTTGCTGAGATCTGAGTCGTAGTCATTCTGAAACAAGCAGTTAGCAAACACAAACAACTGTCATAACGAAAGAGCTATGTGCGTAGAAAAGCGCGGTTCTCTGTCAGGGTTGCCAACAGCATGGGTCAAAGGACATTGCTCAAAGCAAAATAATTATGTAGGGCGAGAGTCTGACGTTATCCCAAGAGGACCATTTAAGCAAAACAAAGCAAAAGAAAACAAACCAACAAATCCCTTTGTGCTCTGCGCTTGACTCTTGGTTTTGTCAAACTCAGAAGTCACGTAACCTAGAGGGAAACATGACCACAGGGCGCCCTCTGGTGTCGAGGCAAACCCACTACAGCCTGTGGTCTGAGACTGCTTGCTCCCGAGGGAAACATCAGATGTGGGGGGCCATCTTCTGTTGAAGTGGATCTTCTTTATGTGTGGAGGTGGAGGTGGGGTGGGGATGGGGAGAGGAGTGTGTGTGTGTGTGTGGCAACAACAGGGGCAAGTCCCATGAAGGTTCCCATTATTGGAATGGAAGAGTTACACAGGAATAGTCCCACTCTAAATCCTAGTGACCAACAGCTAACAAAACCAGAACTAAGGCCCCTTGTCATACACAGCCATCTCTCCTTTGCTGTTTGCTTCCTCTGCTTAGGCTTAGCTGTCATTAACCAGCAGGGGTTACTTTCTTTGAAGTTGAGCGAGTTAGAATGTTATAGAAACAACAGTAATTGTGGTACCCCAAACCATCTGTGGGGTGTCCTCTTTGTGGCTCTGTGGGCCTCAGGAAGCACAGATGGAAAGAGGAAGAACAGTTCTAAGGCTCTGTTGTCCTCTCACCCCAGGAGGGATGTCTTTGCTGCTAATTGATGCGCAGATGTTGTATGGCTGTTGGCGTTGGTCCCTTGTGTGATAAAGAGCTGTCATCTCTTGTGGCTAGACCTGTCCTGGGCTCAGTTTCATGGCAGCACTTCATCCGACCTCAACTGTGGTGAAAATGAGGGCTGGTCCGTAGGATCAAATGACACTTCAGTGCTGCTTTGTCTTTGGCTAAAGCTGACTGGTGACATCAGCGCCAGCTGGAGATGACCCCAATGGTTATTCCACAAGGTTAACTTTGCCAGTTTATGCCTAGTCATCTTTGATTGTCCACAGGGGCCACTCTAGCTGTTCGCTTGCGTGTGTTGGGAGGACATAATACCTAGAGACTTTGCCAGGGTCTGGGGTAGACCCACTGTAGCAGAGAACAGAGAAGGTGTGAACTCGGTAGACACAGTCTGAGTCTGCCATGGGAGGCATGGTCTGCAGGCTGGTGATTAAACCATTAGATACTTTTCATCCAGGGAGTCCCTCAAAATCATTCTTTGGTCATGATGAAGAAGGCACCTGTGGTCAAGGCTGCATTGTTTGCACACAAGCTTTGACATGATCGCCTTTAGATGTTCTGAGCAGTCCCTAAGGAAGTGGAGAGGAGGGAAGGAGGGAAGGCTGGAGGGAAAATAGAACTATTCCTGAATGCTGGTGTCTCCCCAGAGCAGAAACATGTCCAGACAGTTTTGGTACCCAGAGGGAACCCAAGTCTGGCTCCACCTCTCTTAAAGCATAGTGTGTAGTATATTTCTCTTCACAGACAGCCTATAGGGATCTACTACTGGTCCCAGTTTGCCCTGGGCCAGTGACTCCTGGGAGAGTGCAGGAGTGGCTCTCATGCACAGATGGTGACCTGTGCTGGGAGGGTATCCCAGATGGAATCAATCAAACTACAGTGGCCCACATTCTTTCTTTTACTACTAATCCAATCCAGATATTCTGAATGCTTAAATAATCTGCACACGACACACTTTTGGCTAAAATATGCAAATCCAATGTCAATAGTTTTGTAGTCTATTATATTTTCAATGTTTCTATTTGAATGTCCAGACAGTGCTTGCCTAATATTCATGACAGCACGCTTTCAAAAAAATTATTTTCTCAATTTGTGTGAGGGGTAGTACATGTTGTGTGGGAGTCAGAGAACAACCCTGGGTGTTGGTCCTCAGGCATCTTCCACTTATTTGTGTGAGGCAGACCTCTCATTGGCCTGGAGTTTTGTCAAGCTGACTGGCTGGCTGGCCACAGAGCCCCAGGGGTCTGCCTGTCTCCACCTTCCCAGTGTTGGGATTACAGGTACATATTGCTGAACTGGCTTTTTACATGCGTTCTGGAAACTGACTTCAGGTCCTCATGCTTGGGATGCGGGCTCTGTATCCACTGAGTCATCCTCCCAGCCCACATTTTAAAAAAAATAACTTAAAGGCATCCTGAGGTCATTACAGGAAGTGGAAGAATGTGACCTCCACTCTTGTGAACAGATTCCGTCCCCATCAAAGTTCTTTCCCTGGAGGTCTTCAGGAAAACATTTCTGGGAAAGTTTCCTTGGCCAGAGTCCATAGATGCTGATGGTGGGTAGATGTGTGCCTGGGACTGCTAATGTTCAGGAAGCTAATGTGTCCTGTCATCAAGAAATCAGCCATCAGAGATGTTTGAATGCCTCTGGGCATTAGATGAGAGGTGACATTTTAGGATATCTCCCCATGATGAAGGATTCCTTTCACCTTCCCATGAAGACATCTCTGAATGGACTGTTGTATCCTCTAAATGCTGCTATTCAGCTGGGCTCCTAGCCTACATCCCATGTAATCAGGGTATTATTTCATGGGAAATCATGAAGCCGTGTGACATGAACAGCGAGGAGAGGTGATGTCGTTTGTTTTCTCAGCATCTCATTTAACCCATGACAGTCTCAACCCTGCTATGTGGCTGAGGGTGACCTTGAAATCCTGATCCTCCTGGCTTACTGGATTCCATCTCCAGCACCACATGAAGCAGTGATTCTGTAATTCCAGCACCAGAGAGGTGTGGGGGCTTGCAGTCCAGGAATAGCCAAGATATTTTTACCTCTGGTCCAATTTGATGAGTAGATGGTACTACCAAGACCCTGTGAAAAATGTGTGTGTATATTTATGTGTATCTGTGTCGTGTGTGTGTGTGCGTGCGTGTACGCGCGCGTACGCACGTGTACTTCAAGTTACATTCCTTCTCAAGTGTCATCCACCTTGTTTTCTGGAACAGTGTTTCTTGATGGCCTGAGGCTTCCCTGATTTGGCTAGGCTGGATGGACAGCAGGCTCCAGGAAGCTGCCCGTCTCTACCTCCGAAGCTCTGGGATCACAAGCACATATCTTTATACTAGGGTTTTAGATGTAGGTTCCAGAGATCAAATTTAGGTCTCTGTGCCTCAGTAGCAAGAGCTTTATGAGCTGAGTCATCTTCTCAGCCTCAGTGAAGAGTGTTACTTCTGCTAAGAATGCTATTATTGACTAATTTGCAATGCCAATGCTAGCCTGGATGCAGGAATCAGTGGCTTGTAGAATTATCTTCTTCCCTAGGCCCATGGCAGATTTCAATGAGGCAAGCCACCTAAATAAGTGTGAGAAGCCTCTGGGAGTTTCTGGGCATGGTAATTGTTTCTTCTGCACATAGGCAAAGGATGATCTTTCTGTGCCCTCTGGACTCTGTCATGCTGGATATGGTACTTGCCTTGCCACCAGGACAAAGATAAAGCCAATTTTCTAGAAGCAGTGTGAAAGATGTTAAGATGTATTATGTTCGCCTGTCAAACATGGGGAACCAACACTAGCCAACCTGGGCTATTAGTTTCTCCTAGCTTCTTTGTATTTTTCTTTTATGACTACCAGAATAGTTCCCCTGCTCCCCTCCCCCCTTCTGTGTGTGTGTAGGCATACGAGGCTATAAAGTCAGAGAACAACTTTGGGTGTCCTTCTCCAGGCACCTTCTACTTTTTGTTTTGAGACATGTTTCATTGTTCTGGACTTTGCCAAGTAGGCTGGGCTGGGTGGCCAACAAGCCCCATGAAGTGTCTGTTTCCATCTCCTATCTTGCCATCAATAGTATTCTAGGCCTCCCTGATGTCAGGATTTCAAACCCTTCCTATAGACTGGACAGGAGCTCAGCACTGTGTGGTCCATATGAAGAACCAGCTGGGTAGTGCAGACAATACAGCACGTGGGGTTGATCTAGCTGCACCATGTATGACTCTGTCAATGTCTTAGGCTGAGATCCGAGGGGCTTAGCCAGTGTCTCCTTTGTCTGATGCCCATTGATCAGCGAGCAGCCATTCAGAAGTGTGGGGCTGGTCCAGGAGAATGCCATGTTCTGGGAGAAAGAACAGATCCAGAGTACTCAGACCATGGACTAACAGCACACTCAGCTCATCTCGCTGCCAATGATATACCAGGTTTTGAATGCACTTCTAGATCTGTAAACAAGAATGACAGACATTGAGCATTAACAATACAGCCAGCATTTCTGAAGGCTTTTACCCCCACCCCTCCCACTTTACAACTTGGAAACAAGTTGCAGAACCTCAAACCCGATGTTGTTGTAAACTCAGCTGAGAATAAAAAGCGAATAGTGTACACGGGTGTGGCTTGCTGTGGAAGAGTTTATGATGCTCCCAGCAATAGACTCCTTCTATATTTTTTTCTGTTTGCTAATTGATTAAAAAATATGTATGTATTGCAAAGCTCATTTATTGATCGAGGGGAGAGTGAAAAGGATAGCTTCCCTAATTAAAACCGATCGGAGCTGTGAAAGTTTAATTAATTGGATGCATGTCAGTTCATTTTCATGTTATGTTGTGCTCAGTGCTCTGTTTTCATAATTATCATGTCGTGTCAGCGTGGCGGGTGTCTCTCTAATTAACAGTCTGAGGGAAATGTGATCTATGGGCCTGCTGAGCAGGCAGAGTGGGTGGGAAGAGAAGGCCCAGCCAGCATCCTGTCTCTATTCCCCAATGGCCTGTTTCTTACCTTCCTGTCACCCTTTCTTCCATAAACAAGGTTTTGTTGGAGATGGCTGGTTATGTGATTGCTCTCAGATGTGTTCTTCATGCACACACAGGGTGACTGGTCTCAACTTCCAGAGATTGTAGGTGAAAACTCCTGCAGGTGGACAAAGGTCCCCCCAACTTCTCTCTAGGACCCTTGTGTTTCCTGTCAACATCCTCACATTCAACCATCACTGAGCATCCAACAGTTATTCTACATGAATTGTCACTGTGAGTCAACTCTGTAATATAAATGACTGGTGAGTGGCCTTGGGTCTAGACTTCAGCCTCTCAGTCAACATGTGACCTTGGAGAAATTACCTACATTCTTTGTGACTCATTTTAAAAACGAGGGCTACAGCGTGAGGACCAGTAAGAGATCAGCATTGACTCAGGACCCCAAGACCAAGTTTCTCTGCACAAAGGAGATTTATTTGCTCCAGAGGGACAGAGGGCAGGGAATAAGAGACACAGACAGGAGATAGAAGATGAGGGAGAAAGGGAAGGGAACAAGGGAGAAGGGGAAGCAGTATTTGTCCCCGAGTGGGATTGAAGGACTGTCTCTGGATAGAGAGGAGACAGACGTGCCCTATAGGCTAATGGTAGTTTATAAAGGTAAAGGGAGAAACCCTGTGTTAGGATGAGGTGTTTAATCTTAATTGGACATGTTAATTTGTTAGAGTCTAAGAATCACTGAAGGAAGATCCCAGACTCAACTCATGCAAAGGTAAAGAGCATTTTTTTTCTGTAGAAATTATCTGCATGCAGGGGTCAACCATTCATCAAAATGGTAACAACTTGAGGAACTTGTAGGCCTCCTTTTATGCAGGGCTGGGGGAGTTTTCCAGGACTAGGTAACCTCTAATGTGATTGGTAGGTGCAAAGCAGTGACATTAGTACAATTTGATTGGCTATTTGGTGAGACCTTGAAGAGTTTCAGTGACCAGCTCAGCTCTGACACTGTTATCTTCTCTGGTCAGGTATCCAGGAAAGTGTCTCAGTTCTGGAGCTATCTTCCCAAGTTCAGGGTCATCATTGACTAAAGGTCCATTGTGAGCCAAAGGGGGCTTTTGATTGTTGGATTTCAATACTTTGATAGTTAGACCTTGGTAGTCAGCCTCAGGGGGAGGGAGTAGCCAAATAAGGGAATAAACCTTCATGGCTAGCCTTAGGAATGTAGTCTAATAGGTTTTTTTTTTCAAGGCAGAGAGAATTGGGGAGAAGGGCAAGGCCTGCCAGAGCCATGTCTACTACATCCCTTCAGAACCTGAGTTTGATTCCCAGAACCCATATAAAAAGATAGGTACACTAGTGGAATATTTTAATCCCAGAGCTAGGTAAACAGGCAGGTGGATCTCTGAGGCTGACTGGCCTACTGAATTGTCAGTCCCAGAGTTTAGTGAGGGGACATACCTCAACAAACAAAAAGCAACAACAACAACAACAACAACAACAACAGCAAAAACAAAATAAAACCAAACAGAGGATGAGTGGCACCTGCAGAATGAGACCCAAGGTTGAGTTCTGGCATCCACATGTGTGTGTATACATACATACATACATACACACACACACACACACACACACACACACACACACACACACACACACACACATCTTCCCAGTAAAGATATGTGGCAGCTGTACCACACTCTCCCTTCTCTTTAAGCAATCCCTAATTTTAAAAAAAAATATATAAAATTCACATTGTTAAAAAAAATTCTAAAAGTTAGGTGCTGATATGATATAGTGGGTAGATCTGTACCTGACCTTATGTGACAGGTTATGGTCAAAATGCAGGTCACTACAAAGATAGAATCATCATTAGAAATCTGTCTTGTCATTGACTATTGGCTCCATTCAGGCAGGAAACATTTCTGTCTCATTCTGTTTTGCTTTGTCTCTTTCTCTTCCTCTGGCACATGGTAGGTACACAGCAAAGAAATAACAATTAGCACGATACTGGGCCTACATGCTTCATAGATTTGTTATAGAGGCAAATTATTATGCATCTCATAGTTTGTAGGTTTTAAAAATCATTGAGAAATACACCAAGACTATTTATAGTAGAACAAATATTTACCTCAAACTGGCTATGTAGGTGTTGTGTGATGGTTTCCTCAGAGAAAGAAACGTTCTATCCTTCATGGAAGCTCCTTTCAAAATAGCTCCAGGAAGTCCCTGAAACTGAATAGATTCACAAGGCTCCTCTCTGCAAAGAAGCAGTGTTCTCTCGCTCCCTCTCTCTCTCTTTCTCCTTTCTTCATCCTGTAAGTAGCTGCAGTAAAACTCATGGGCTCACCAAATTGGACTTTGGTGGGATCTGTACTTCAGTCTGCTGTGAGTTTCCTGTCTGAGGTGAGTAGACATGTGCTGTGTTTCCCTAGGAAAATTTCTGCCCCCAAAATAGCTAAGGGTGACCTTGAGCTTCTGTGCTTCCTGCCTCTCCTTCCCTAGTGTTAGGATTGTGTGCCACTATGCTTAGTTTGTGCTATGCTAAAGACCAAACCCAGGACTTCATGCATGGCAGGCAGGGACTCTCTACCAGCTGAGCTACATCTCCATTCCTATAATAGAACAAACATTGCTAGTGACATTATTACTACAGTACTTCAAAAAATTATTTCATGTGTATGCATGCTTTTGTCTGCATATACGTCTGTGTATCATGTACATGCCCTGGTGCTCAGGAGGCCAGGTGAGGAGGGTGTTGTGTCCTGGGAATGGAGTTAAAGATGGTTGGTTGTGAGCCACCCTGTGAGTGCTGGGAATGGAACCCTGGTCCTCTGGAAGAGCTTCCAGTACTCTTAACCACTGAACCATCTCTCCAGCCCACCAAAATACTTCTTATAATACTGGATGGAGTGCTTTCGCTTTTTTGGAGTAGATTTCTTGAGTTGCCTTGAGCTCTGCATGTTGTTACTGTATCTGGGGTGACATCCTTGTGAAGACCCACAGGCTGCCCTAACATGGGTGAAAGATCTTTGCTCAATGATATTGTACCTGAGCTAGTGAGCTACAGACCACTTAAAATAAATCCTGGAATCTTAGACCGTAGAGATGGTTCACAAAGGTGCTTGCTAGCTTGATTACCTGAGTTCAATCCCTGGGACCTACAAGGTGGAAAGAGAGAACCAACTTTTGCCGGTTGTCCTCTGACCTCCACAGCACGTGTAGTATAACACACACACACACACACACACACACACACACACACACACACACACACACACACAAACATACATGCACAATGTGAAAAACAAAATTAAAGCTATCCTATAATCCCCTGGTTTTCCTAATATACTATTCTCCCACTTTGGTGACAGGTGCAATAAATAATGTATTCAGGTAGTTTTAGAGAATCAATTTATTTCAAGGCACTTGTATAGAATCTAATCAATATTTATACTTATTCAAACGGCTTTCTTCTTCTTCTCCCCTTTTCATTAAGAAAGGTTTTGCTTTCTTCTTATGCCTGTTTGACCTTGTAGAAAATAACAAATTCTTTTCTAGTAGCACCCAAGGGAACAAAACCAAGCCATGGAGATTGTTGACCCCATCCCTCTCACTAATTAGGGAATGTTTATGGGGAAATAAGCCCCCATTACACCTCCCATTTCAACTAGTTCTTTACAGTTGACTCTAGTTCAGAAAATTCGATTATGAACTACACTTGGCATCTTCAGCCAGAAGGCCTGCAATTCTATCAGAAATATTTATAGGACTGGAGCTGGTGATTGTAAATTCTCAAGGTAATTAGAAGCAAGCAAACAAAAAACAAAATACAAAACCAAACCATTGGTTTTAGAGACTTTATTTCTCATCAAAATGAATATTATCCATAATTATTTCCCTAGCTCTATTTCTTATCTAGGAGAGAAAAATCACCTGAATTTCACTTGAAGAGTTTTGCCAGGTGTTGTATGATTTCTGGGGAGACCAGAACAAACCTCTACTTAACCTCAGATAGGCAACAGTGACAGACCAAGGCAAGGATATTGCTGAAGTCTAACTTGGCGAGGGGTTTCTGGAAGGAATATAGGTGAGGGTTACAGGAACAGAAATGATTCAAGGACTGTTACATCACCAAAAGCCCACTCTGGAATGGGTGACATCTCATGAAAATTGGAAGCCTGGATCTTAATGCATGACTTGCAGGCAGCTGGACAGAGTGGAGGGTGTCTCTTCTAGATCCCTCAGCTGTTTTGAGTGTTTTCTAGACAGGCAGTTCTCCTTGTCTGAGGGTCTCTCAGCCATTCTTACAGCTTATGTAAATGTGAAGATGAAGGAGCCTACTACTTCTGGTCAGTTTCAAGGACTCCTGGATCCTTTGAGTTGTTTACTGACCCAGTTTTAAAGAGCGTTCTTCAGGATACAGTGTTTCACTTTCCTTGAGCAGATCCTGGGTCTTAAGGACCTTCCCTTCAAGACGAAAACTCTTATCTCAGAGGAGATTGCTATACAGCAATACTTTTGACCTTTGAGGGTGGAAACCTAGGGGACCAAGGGTCTAGATTGGCCATGTGATGTGAGGAGGGGGGACCCCTGAACTTTCTGGGCTTTTATTTACCCAGATTGCTGCTGGGTAATTTTGGTGAGCATGGAGGTACCCTACAAGAACAGATGCTGTCCTTCTATCTTGTGCTCACAGCGTGCTAGGTGCCAGGAAGCCGGGATGAAGGAGTCTTGCCAGCCAAAGGCTAGCACAGGCCAGTGTGCTCAGCTCACCCTCAGTTTTGAAGCACAAGCTTAGACTTGGGGCTCAGATTCTTTTTCCCCTCGGCTCCACCAATAGCGACTTTTCCTTTGTCTGAGCTCTAATTCTGTAGACAGAGGCCTCCTAAATACAGCATGGGAGAGGTCTTACAAATACATGGACCCTGGGATAGAACACTAAGTAAATTAGGATATCTAATAATAGTTTTTGGCAATGTACATATATATTGAAAATTCTCATCCTATACTGCGAATATATGCAATTTATATTTGTCCAGAATACTTCAATACAACTTGAAAAATAGCAAGGATTATTTATTATACGAGTCCAAACACACTTAATGTTTTCAATATTTTCTTCTAATTTTATAAACATATTTTACATCGGGGTTATAAATTCACTATAGTTTAACATTCTCATATTTGAGGCATAAATCATATATTATGATTTCTAGTTGGCTTCACCAGCTATGAAGTATAGCAATTAGATGTCCTCAGAGTTTATTGGAAGAGGTGGGAAGAGGAGAGAGAGCAAAGAGCTGTGTGGTCCAG
The DNA here is from genome assembly GCA_028551405.1 of Uromys caudimaculatus. NCBI lineage: Eukaryota > Metazoa > Chordata > Mammalia > Rodentia > Muridae > Uromys > Uromys caudimaculatus. The sequence continues at coordinate 59,068,117 of CM052711.1, read as the reverse complement.
GCCTGGGAGGCCCTGTGTAGATACAACCTTTACCCGTGGCCGCAGATTCTCTACTTTTATTGAGTCAGAATCACATTCATGGTTTGCAGGGGGATGATCTGAATGAGGGTAACATTAGAAGAATTGATATTTCCTTAGAATATTAGTGGGCCAGGAAGCCCGCTCGGGTGTATTGGCTATAACAGAAAAGTATATAGCATTGAGATGGTATATAGCAATTTAAAATGGTTCTTACAAGCCACCTTCATCAGAATCAGCTAGGGCCTTCCTACTCATGACGGTTTTCCGTGCCTATATCATCAGCATCATCTCGGTGTGCAGAATCTGGGGCTGGGCTGATAGCTGAATTGATAAATTAATTACCACACAAGTATGAGGAACTGATATTTGATCCTTGAACTGGTGTAAAAGGTGGAGCATGGTGGTAGGATTGTAACCTCAGTGCCAAGAAGGCAGGGACAGGGAGATCCTTGGAGCTTGCAGATCAGCCAGCCTAGCCCCCTTAGTCAGCTCCAGGTCAGTGAGAGATCCTGTCTCCAAAAACATCAAGTGGATGGCACTTGAGGAACATACCCAAGGATCTCTAGCTTCAATATGAATACAATATTGGATATATTATATGCATACAATATTCAGTATACACATGCTGAATGTCAATTGAAAAATTAAGAAAAAAATGTAGAATCTTGGAGCCCACTTTAGACATAGTAAACCAGGAATGGCTGTCTAAGGGGATTGCTGAAAGATCCACAGGCAGCTTAGATTGAATGGTCTAGCTCCTTCAGGGTTTCAGAGAGGTTCCTCTTGGATGGGTATCATTGAGGTGGAATGGGAGGGGTCTGGTGTAGAGTGTAGATTATTATAATATAGAATCATTGCACCTGTCTAGGTGGAGGTGTCACCAAGACTGTGACCATGGGTGGGGACTTTGCCAGGGTCCATGACTCAAACTCCCATAGAGTATGAGTACCTAGAGTCAGAGAAGGCAGAGTGGTTCCCATATATAATCTGTCAGCACCATTGCTGTCCTTTTGAAGATCAACATGCAATGTACTTCTTTAGAATCTGTGTTTCGTGGGAACAGATGGTTAAAAGGTAGGACCAAGCAGAGGAAGGAACACTTGGGTCATTCCTGTAAAATGAATATCCTAGCAAGAAGTACCTACTCTCATATTTCCTGGGTTGTAGGGGGTGAGTGAGATGAAAGCAAAACAAATGGACAAGTCTTGTTCTGGTCAAGCACCACAAACAGTCTGCTCTACCTCCTTGCCAACTCTGACTGTGGTCTGATTGAAGATAGGTGTCCTAGTGGTATAGATATCTCACTGTGGTTGTGAATTACATTTGCCTGAGCCAGTTATTCCAAGAGGCCCGGAGGTGCCTGTAGCTGTGCATGCTCTGCCACTGTCCAGCTGCTCCCCTCTCCAGAGTCAGTCATGGTCCTGACCTTCCCCATGAGTTCCGTGTCCTGAAACAGACCTTATGCTGGGATCATCAAGGTCTACCGATACTTTATACTGCTTAAGGGTCTTTTCATCCTTACTGCTGAAAGCAGGACCCAAGATAGTCACAGCAAAATGGGAATTTTAAGGTGACTGAAAAGTCAAAGTGGGATCTGCTCTGGTTCAGAGAGAGCCATTGCTCTCTTTCATTTTGGTTGACTCTTATGTTCTGTCTGTCTGTCTGTCTGTCTGTGTCTGTCTGGCTGCCTGTCTCTTCTCTTCTTCATAGTAACAAGAGATAACTGTAAGTCTTGTATATTTTATCATTTCATCTTCGTTTCTATTTATTAGCACATATCAGTTATACATAATAATGATTTTATTTTACATTTTCACATGTACGTATTTTGATCGTACACTCCCATTACACCCTCATCTGTCTCATCCCCTTTGTTCCCACTGATTCCCTTCCTAGTTCCAACTAATCCCCTTCTGCTTTCATTCTTCTCTCTCTCTCTCTCTCTCTCTCTCTAGTCAGTGAGTTTAATTAGGGCTTGTACGGGAGTACAGACCTGAGATTACTTATGGAAGCATGGAGAACTTACCAGTGGCTACACCACCTATGGGAATGGCTTCTCCATCCTCAGGAACCACTAAAGACCTGCAGATGTTCAGGGAGGGGCTGGGCCTCCTGAGCCCCCTGTACCTGATGTGGATCTGTTATCTGAATCTCACAGGGACTTACTGGATCTTAAGAGGCTGAATGTCTGATCTCTACATCTAGAATGGTGATTTGATATCCTGACTAGCTTGGGCTTACGTCTTATATTCTACCTTTGGAATGGCATTGTTAAAGCTCCATGTTAACTATGTAACAACAACAACAACAACAACAACAACAGTAACAACAACAACCACCACCACCAAATAACAACAAGAACAAACAAACAAACAAACAAAAAAACCAAAAGCAAAACCAAACCACCAACAACAAAACGCAACAACACAGAAAATGGATAGGAATGATGACTTACATACAGAACAAACGTTTTGCTTTTGTTCTCACTTCCTGATATACAGCTCCCTAGATGCTTGGAATTTGCTGTTTTGTATGTTAATGAGTGGGTGGGATCAGGGGACCCTAGATAATGTCAAGATAATCAGCCGTGATGGTAGGGGCTTTCAGCTTTCTGAGGTTGGGGATAAGGGCTGGTGACTGATTTCAGTCACTGCTGGACAATAACGACATTGAATGTGCCAACAAGATGAAACCTCCATTAAAATCACTAAGTGTGGAGGCTGGGGCAGCTTCTGGTGGCTGAACACAGAGCCGTGGGAGGATGGCATGTTCAGACAGGGCTTAGCACTCTGCCCGCTTTCTCTGCTGGCTTCACCCCCTGTGTCGCTTCCATCTGGCGGTTCCTGAATTGTATCATTCACAGCTTGCTGGTAAATAGAAATTCTCAAGATCTGCAAGGTACTCTAGGGAATTACTGAACCTGAGAAGCCGGTAATAGAACCCTGGGATTTACAGGTGGGTTGTCGGAAGCACAGGTGGCTACCTTGGATTTGTGACTGGCATCTGAAGTGGGGTCGTCTTGTAGGACTAAGCCTTCCACCTGTGGGGGACTGGGCTAATGGGATGTAGTGTTAGAATTGAATCAAGCTGCCAAATACTTAACTAGTATCAGAGACGCATTGATTTAGTGGTGGGAAAGATATGGTAGCTATGATGGGGAAAGGCCCCCTTACCTAGGTGCCTTCCTAGACAGCGGGTATCAGAAACACGTCAAAGGAGGTAGGTAACTAAAAGGCATAAGCCATTAGCTCCTCCAACCTGGTTGAATTCCAGATCTGCCTCTCCTGACACATGGATTCATCTTGTGGATAATACATTCTTAGAAGGAACCATCTTCCTTCCAGCCCCAGACACCATAACTCATCTGGGAAGTGGTTCACTGTCTGCTGTGGAGAGTGAACGTGAAAATGTAGAGTCAGCAAGGAAAGCTTAGTGGGTCAAAGGTTCCCTGAAGACAGCTTGGCTCCATGTGTGTTCATACCATTTGGCTTCGTAATTTTAAAATTTGATAGTTTATCCAAGGGGAGTATTTTAATGTTTGGTTCATGCATTTCTGTAAAATGTTATTGGCTGCAAAAGTAATAAAAAAACATACTGTCTTCAGGATTGAGTATATAATCATCAAAAATTATTTAATTTTTAAGTTAAATTTAATAAGTTAACTAAAAATTCAGCCAGTGACTATATTATTCATTTAAGGTATCACGTCCTTAAAAATGTATGTAATATCACCCAAATTATGTCGACCAGGCTGTGAAAAGAGGACTAAAATCATATACTGCAACACCACAGCTAATTGGTTTGAGTTCTTTTTTGCGTTTTTACTTTATATTTTCTGTAAAGAGGCTGCCTCCATTTCTAACCTCCAGGGTGAGACGTAGAAAAGCAAGTTGCCGTTATTCTTTTAGAATCGGGAAAGAGATAAATAAAACGTTTTCAGTGCTGTATTCCACACCAGTAGTTAGGCTGTCATGGGCAGAGAGAGGCGCAGAGGCGCCCGACGAGAGTTCATGGTTTGCATTGATTTCCGCACATTCTTTTGCTTTTACTCATAACATTTAACTTGCCCGGTTATACGCAAGGTGAACTCTCCTAGAAGGAATCGGTGGGAAGTCAAATCAAAGGCCCAGGACTAGTGAGACAAGGCTTGCCTACTCCACCACAGGCAAACTGGGGGAGGGCAGAGGAAGTCTTCCACCAGATTTTGCCACAGGACAGCTTCAGCAGGAGGGAAAGGCTCTCATTGATGTCTCACACGTGCAGTGTTAGCTGTTCCCAGTTGGACTATTGATCTTAGCGGCTGCCTAGGACAAAGGAATCAGAAGGATTTTCGTGGGGTCATTACACTCAGCAATGGGGTCTTTGAAAGGCCAGACTACTTAGTCTTAGAGAAGTCCTCGACTTCCGGTTCCTGCATCTCTTAACAATGCACAGGGGAATCCCCTGTTTGAGAACCTACCCACAGCCTGTCCTCTTCTGTGTTTATTCGGGACTGAAAATTTCAGAGCCTTCCAGTAGACCTCAGGGACTCTGGTCAGGCTTAACATGCTCAGGGACCTCTATCTTTTGATGGATAAAGAAAAGGAGACCCAGAGTTTAAGTGACTTGCTCAGAGTGCCACAGCTGGCAGTGATGGCAGAACCTCAACAGAGGTGTGGCTGATAACACTGTTCTTTTTCAGAAAACTCTTCTTACAACTCACATGGAGAGCTGTGGTGGATCAGGAGTGCTTTGCTCAGCGTCATGTTGAGAACTCCGAGTGCTTTGCGTAAAGTGTCTCATTATCTTGTTCTCTCCAGAGTAACCTTCTGGGGCAGACAGGCTCATTGGGGTCTTAGTTTCCCTTCTGGTGCTATGATAATACACTCTGGCCAAAAGCAGCTTTGTGAGGAAGGATTGATTTGGCTTATACTTACAGGTTACCATTTATCATTGAGGAAAATCAGGGCAGGAGCTTAACACAGAAACACAGAGGCTGGTTTACTGTCTGGGTTGACTATTCCTTGGGCTTTCTCAGATAGCCCAGGACCACCTGCTACCCATAGTGGGTTGGGCTATTTTGTATCAATTAACAATGAAGACTGGCTAATCTCATCTAACCAATTCTTCAATGATGATTCTAGGCTGTGTCAAACTGACAGTTAATGCTAGCTAGGACAGTCAAATATGCTAAAGGTAGGGAGTGAGACTCAGTTATTTAAGTCGTTGGTAGCCATTTGCCACATATGTGGCTACAAGACCTGTGTTATTTACAACATTTTGGGGACTCCATTTTTTCCAACAAGCATTCTTCCATTTTATTTTCTGGCCATAGTCTGTGAGCATTTTCCAAATGCCCAGAGGAAACATAGGCTAGGTTGTGGGCTCCTCATGACTGTCACATGTTTGAATTCCTAAGAAAACCACAGTTTTCAGTTTTGCTTTCTGATAATGTGCAAACTCAGCTGCAATGCTTTGTGTTCTAGAGAAATTAATAGATGTGTTGTCACGAAAGATGCAGGAGTCTGGGACCTTTGTGATGTTCTTAGTTAGGTTTTACTGCTGTGCACAGACACCATGACCAAGGCAAGTCTTATAAAGGACAACATTTAATTGAGGCTGATTTACAGGTTCAGAGGTTCAGTCCATTATCATCAAGGTGGAAACATGGCAGCATCCAGGCAGGCATGATGCAGGAGGAACTGAGAGTTTTACGTCTTCACTTGAAGGCTGCTAACAGAATACTGACTTCAGGGCAGCTACGAGTGATGTTGTTTATAAAAAAGATAAAGAGATATATATGTTTTATGAAGGTGTGGGGAGGTGTGGGGGAAGGGTGTGCCTCAGTGGGCCCATGCCGAGGCATCCCTTCTCCCTGAGGGACCAGACACAAAACAGTATAATATGGAAATAGAGTTTATTCGGGGCATGGGGAGGAGAGCTAAGAAGGTAGAAGAGGCAGAGAAAGGCAGAGAGGGGGAGAGCGTAGAGAAGTGGGGAGAAGTGGAGGCTGGCAATGACCACGTGGGGGGAGAGGGAATGGGGAGAGGTAAGAGATAAAGAAGCAAGAGATAAGAGAGAGAGGAGGGGCAAGCAGCCCCTTTTATAGTGGGCCAGCCCCAACTGTCTGTTGCCAGGCAACTGTGGGGTGGAGTTTAGACAGAATGCTAACAAGGAGTAGGGTCTTAAAGCCCATGCCCACAGTGACACACCTACTCTAACAAGGCCACACCTCCAAGTAGTGCCACTCCCTGGGCAAACCATCACAGATGTCTTAGTTAGGGTTACTGTTGCTATGATGAAACACCTGACCAAAAGCAACTTGTGGCTTATGGTTCTAGTCACTGTTCATCACTGAAGGAAGTCAGGACAGGAACTCAAATAGGTCAGGAACCTGGAGGCAGGAGCTGAGGCAGAGGTCATACAGGGTTATTGTTTACTGGCTTGCTTCTCAAGATTTTTCTCAGCCTTCTTTCTTATAGAATTCAGGACCACCATCCTAGAGAAATGTCCCCACCCACAATGGGCTGGACCCTTCACCATTAATCACTAATTAAGAAAATTTCATACAGGCTTGTCTGCTTCCAGTCTGATCTTATGGAGGTGTTTTCTCAACTGAGGTCTCTTCCTCTAAGATGACTATAGCTTATGTTATGTTGTCATAAACCTAGCCAACACATGCTAGCTACTCTCAGATACTTGTGATCACAAGTTCAAAGCCTATGTGGGCTACAAAGTGAGTTTAAGTCCATCCTGGACCATGTAGTAAGACATTATCTTACAATAAAAAGTTAAAAGAAGCCAAGGGCTGTAGCTCAGTGACTGAGTGTTCGTACATCAGGTCCTGTGTTAAGTTTCCTGTACCACAGAAGAAAAGTCATCCTTAACCTTATGTCCTGGGTGATGGGTGACATCCATAAAGACGCCCCCACCCCCACTTCAGTATTTTGCCCCTGAAAGTGGGCTGGGTGTACTTTTGATGGATTCCCAGGCTTGCTGTGACCTTCTGTTTTGTGTGATGGCTCAGTAGGCATTTGATAACTCATTGTTCCCGTTGGCTTTGAAATGCTAAGGACAAAGAGCCATGGCTCAGCTGCCCCTGGGCCTGGCACACAGCAGCTGCTCATCAAATGCTGGCATGTGAGTAATGAGGAACCCTGTCACCAACAGCTGTCCCCATCTGTTGCACCGGTTGTTCAGTTGGTGGCTCTTGGCTCTTTGCTTTGGCAGCCTAGGAAAACCTTTGCTCCTGAGTCAGAGGCAGTGGGAACCTTTTCTTCCAAGAAAGGTTTTCTTTTGTGAGTCTCTGGTCCCACAGCTCCTATGTCCTGGCTTTCAAAGATCTCCCTCTTCCCATAACTTTGAGTAGTGTCCCTTCTAGGCTCCTTTCTGTAGGTCAATTAATGAAAAAGGACTGGTTCTATTTGCCACATAGCTTTGGAAACTACCAGTATATGCCCACAGTTTGCGCCCCTCCTCTGGGACCCTGCCTTTTGAAGCTCCAGCAGCAGGCCCTCCATGGACTCCTAGCCTCTGCATCTCCACTTCCTCCTCTTAGTAGCCCATAGGTCCTCTCTTGCTTAATTATTTCTTCCCTTGGACTTCCTCTGTTTTGGGTTTTTCTCCCTTTCTATTTTCTCCCCAAGTACAGATTTTCTCAAGTTTCTCTGAAAGAGGATATTGTCTCAGGATGGTTGAAGACTCTCCAAAACTACCCTTAGGCTATCTGGGGGTATCTTTTCCCCTTTGGGGGGGGGGAATAGGTGGAGCCTCGGGTGTCTTTCACAGGTGGACTGAGTGTTGTGGTACCAACTGCTATACTACAAAGTCCTGATGTGAATCCATCCATCACTACCTTGTCCTCTGGACATCTCCTGGGGCAACCGAATGATGGACTGGCATTGTCCGTTTTCTGGGTACCCATGGAACATCCGTTGGCTCTTCCAGGGACTCAGGGAGAAGGGCCAGTTGCTCAGTGGTGAATCATCCAGGGAGTCCTGGTGGGCCCAGTTCTCAGAGTCTTCAGACTTGCTGGATAATTCTGTTTGCCGTTTCTATATCTTTTAGAATTAAGAAGAAAAGTGAGCAGAGCACTGGTGTTCATCTCTGCTTCCTGACTGTGAGTGCAGTGTGACCCTGTGCCTCCTGTCAAACCTCTGCCTTCCTTACCATGATGGACTGTGTCCTTAAACTGCGAGCCAGAATAAACCCTTTCCCCATGACAAATTGCTTTTGTCTTGTATTCTGTCACAACAATGAAAGCAGTAACTAACAGAGCTCACCAAGAATTTAAGCGGTGTCACTACATGACAATGTTCCTAGGTCACTTGTAACCATTTCCAACTTGGGTCCTCCGGGAGAATAAAGCTAATCTTCTTGTGCTGAGGCTTATTTGAACATAATAAAAAATATGTTGAAAATACAAATTCAATTTTTCTACTTAAATATTTGGAAATGTTTATTTTGGCATTTCATATAAATTCAATATTTAATATCTTTCTTAAACTTTAGTATTTTATTTCCCTTCGAGTATAGGCGAAGGATAATTATGTTTTCCGTATTCCATTCTAAATCTCTTTTAGTCTACTCCAGGTTTTGATATAAATGTTATAATTTTCTTTATATGCCATAAAATAAACTGTACTGGAATGCTTTTTTAAAAAAATCAACTCTATGGGGGCTAGGGATATAGATCGGTTGGTAGACTGCTCACCTGGCACACAGAGACTTGGGTTTGATTCCCATCACCACATAAACTGGGCATGGCACACTACTCAGTGCTGGGGAGGTGGTGGTAGGAGGCTCAGGAGTTCAAGGTCATCCCCCCTTGATCTTTTATAGTAAGATCAAGGCCAGCCTGGGTTTCATGAAACTGTCTCAAAAACCAACCTCATCCCAAACCCAGCATTCTGAAGGCATCGGTCCAGTACTACACAGCCCACTCATTTTCAATGTACAATTCAATATCTGTTCCAATGCGACAATTTCATGAAGTTTTTGCCGTAATGAAGAAAATCATAAATCAAGACACTTTTCAAATACAATGGCAGGAACACCAGGTGACCGGGTTCCAGCAAAGTGGGGGACCCCTCTATTACAGTCTGTAGATATTATCACATATCGTGCTTAGCCTCGGAGTTGGTGGAGGTTATGGATCTCTGTACATTCTGAAAAGATTTATCGAATAGTCACAAGGTCCCCAAGTCATACACAGAGCTGGGCAATCGATGGCTATTTAAGATGCTATGGGAGACCAGGATAATTTGGCTCTGGATCCGAAACGTTCCAGCTCTCTATAGTCATTGAAGTCTTAACCAGTCAGTTAGTCATCCTTACGGAGTGTTTAGGATGGGTGTGGTCCCTCCCCTGATAACATCACTTCCACCAAAGTGGATCAGACTCTTCTGTTCAGTGTGTATGAACACAGGGAGGAGGGCAGGACTGAGTTTCTGAGCTGGTTCACATCTCTGTGCCTTGGTGTCTACTCTGGATGCCTGCATGACCAGGTCAGGGCACAAGAGGCCTCCACAGGGGGCTTCTCTGGTATAGATCCTGCGTGGAAATCCAGCATCACAGACTCTGCCCAGGCAGAAGAGCCCTCCCCAGGAATACAGGGAAAGGCAACAAGCACACAAATGGCCTTTACTACTCCTGGAGACAGGTATGCTGGCAAGATGGCTTCTCTGGGCACAGGGGAAAAAAAAGAAAGGGCTTAAAGTAAAGACATCAAACTGCTTCTGAGTGCACTTAACAGCTTCCCAGATTTGGACACCCCACTTTAGAAGCAGAGTTGCTTCGCTAATAACGGCACTCTCCCCCGCATCACTTTTCATCCCTGTTCCTACTTTCTCCTGGTTCTCCGCTCACTAGCCCATTTATCCTTTACTAGAAACCCGCACTTAAGGTGACGTGAAATACCACCCGAGTGCCGCTGGACAGCTTTCTGGTGGCGGCTCCGGCTAGCAAATGAAGGTCTCCTGGTGACAGGGGACCCTCTGTAGGCAATTGCTGACCCAGGTCTCTCAGCAGGTTTCACGGCTGGGGTGGACACTATTTTTTGGTGCATAAATGGAGGGATTGGAGATTTCTCTGCTTCTCTGGGCTCCCAGTCTGATTCCCAGGTGTTGGGGCAGAAGCCTTAGCCCCAAGAAGTGACACACCCCTTCCTTTCCCTGGGTATTTCAGGGCCAGTCTAGGCAGGGCTTCTTTGCCGCTTCACTGTGTTGTTAATTAACATAACAAATCTTCTCAGCTGCTGACTGGGGTTGGGGGCACCCCCCAATTAGTGCAAATCTTCAAGCATCCACTTGCCTTTGTAGTAATGATTATTTTGAGAACGGACTAACCCTGCTCTAAGGAGATAAATTCCCCTTCACCCTCAGTTTGAAGCGTGTACTTCCTCCTAGATTTTTGGCTTTGCAAAGTAAGCCAGCATGGGAAACCTGATTACCGAAGAGGATAATACCACACTTGTCTCATCTGGGTTTAAAAAGACAAAAGGGATTGTGGGCACAGAAGGGCAGGGCAGTCTCCAGGGGATGTGGCTCATCTTTTCAAATCAGGGTGAGGAAAGCGGGAGTGGAAGGCTAACAGGGGACTTAAAAGTGTAAACATTGTGTTTAGCAAGTAGCCCCCTCTCACATTTGGTTCTATACCATGTACTCAGCCTGACCAGCTCTAAAGCACTTGGGGGGCTCTCAGCCTCCTGGGCTGGTGCTGAGTCAGCCAGCAGCAGGGACACTTGTACTTCTGCAATGGTTGTCAGCTGAGCTTGGGGTGGGAATTTCCACAAGAGACCAGGTAGCCCAGAGCACACATAAACTTTGGCTGTCATTCCTCAAATGCTATCCATTATTATTAATATTATTATTATTTTTTTAAATTTATTTTTGATACTTTATTTACATTTCCAGTGTTTCCCCTTTTCTGGGTCTCCTCTTTGGAAACCACCTATCCCCTCCCCCTCCCCGCCTCTGTGAGGGAATTCCTCCTCCCACC